>OY998143.1:2924595-3043620 GCA_963921925.1 Sphagnum tenellum | reverse complement strand
GAGTCATTTTGTAGCAATTTACCTTGGGTGGTCTACTTTCATTGAGTGCATTTGTCATCTTTTGGTGTTGGGCTCTATGCATCTCCGTTATAGCATGCTTTTGGGGGGTTTGGGGGCGGCCGGGGAGGAGGAGGGCAAGGTTCTAAACCTCTTTTTGAGAGCTTGAGTCTAAGTAGTCACCGATCCCAAGATTTTATTTTAATCTCACAATGGATTGGTTGTTAACTTGCCAGTTCACTTGGAATCATAACTATTGGGCACATGCAGAATTTTATCACTTGCGACATTGAAAATGTCTTTTTGAGATACGCTTCCTTACCAATGGTTTTTGGTTTCGTGGCCAACAAATACTTTCAAAGTGTTGCAATGTGGGCTGCTAAAAGATTTCCCTCAGAGTTGTGAAAACTAGAGCTTGGGTGGTTTGAACATGGAAATCAAGGAATTCCATCCATTTTAACCTCACAATTTTGATTAATATGTTGCACCTATTTTTTATTGAATTTGTACAAAACTGATTGTAATGAGGATGTTAAATGTCCTTCCTTATTAACTTCTAGATCCACATCTAAAAAGATAAGCAAGGTACACAATAGATAGAATAGAACAAGGGGAAAGGAAGGTGCATTCATTTAGAAATCAAAATTAGTAAGAATAATCATACATAAAACCTATATGATTTTATGGATGGTTTATCATTTAATATCAAGTTTTCAATTTCATTATATCTTTAAAAAAATCCAACAAAAAGGGATTGCTTACTATATGTAAACCACCCATGTTGGGATTGACAAAATTTTGAATCGACCCTATTAGGGTTAGCTTTTGCACCCAATTGAGATCTAAGAACGTTCCCAAAGACTTCATCTTCATACTCATGGAAACATGGCATTGAAACTCAAGAATGATGTTGCTAGCAAATATGTGACCCAATGTTGGTGATAGTTGGTGCATGCGATGAACAACTTTCCGGCAAAGCCTTGCTGATTACATCATGGCACCTTATAGGTGCTTTGCAGCAAGTGGACTAAAGTGGGTGATATGCTTTTTAAATTTTCATTTTTAAAACCGTGTAAACGTATATAGAAAAAGGGTTGTATAGAATTAGTGTAAATATATATATACACAAATATATATAGGGTATATTGAAATATGCTTGTCCCTAGGAATTATTTATTAAAAAAAGCCTATATGACCAATCGTATTTGTTATAAAGGGAGCCTTGAATTGATTTTGAAGAATTGCCTTATTAGTAACTAGTACTTACATGTTGAAGGCAAATTTGAAGGAGCTTCTAATGAGAATTTTGAGAAAAATTACACAATTTTTCTATACAAAAACTTACATATTATTTTCTGATTTTAGTCAAGGTGCTCCTCGTATTTTAAGAGATAGGGTTCTGACACATTAATCGTGCTCTTTCTTTCAAGATGTCATGTATTGCGTGTTCCACCTTTCAAAACTTGATCCCTCAAAACAATTTTTTTTTGAAAAAAAAAGCAAAAAAACAAACAAACAACTTGTTGTGCATGGAAAAATAAGGTAGAAAACTCCCATTTGAAGTACAATCTTTGTAGGGATTGCTATCCAAAGAGACGTTTGTTGTTGGTAGTTTATTACCTAGGAAATTCCTATGTGGGAGTCTGGACATCAGTTTTGACAATAATTTATTAAAAGAATGAAGTACCTAGCTACATTTTGGAGGAATTTCATTAGATTTTGTCTGAAATTTCAAATTGTACAACCATATTGCTCAATATTTGACCCAAATATTTGTTAGGAAGGCAAGAGAAGCTTGTAATGAGGGCTCTTTAATGGAATGAGTCTATACCACCTAATTGTTTTTTGTACCTACTACTCATCATATTTATGTTAAGTCATACAACAAGTTTTCCCAACAAGTGACGGACTTCATTGGGTGATGTATTTTTGTCTTTATTTGACCTAGTTGTTCCCCCATTGTCACCCTCATTCATTTCTAAAGGCAAAGGGCTAAAACAAATAGCACAACAATTTTGTTTTGCCTTGGTAACCCATTACATTGTATAAACTCCCTCAACCGACATTTGCCTGTACAAAAAAGAAAAAAGAAGAAGAAGTAAACTAAGACGTGTCCTCACACGACCACAAATTATGAATAAAAAAGAATGGAGATAAAAGCTCAAAAGCTCAAAATAATTGATGAATGTGAGGAGGGTGGGTATACAAGGTGAAAAAGAGGCTTGTGAATTTGACTCAATGGCCTACCTCTAGGACTTCCTAAGTTTAAATAAAAGATTAAAGCATAGGTTTAGCCAATTAGATAAGTGAATTTGTGAGTCGTCTCTTCCTCAAACAACTCCCACTTAGATCTAGTTTTTTGCACCATGACCAAAGTACTTACCAATGGTCTCAACACAAGTTTGGGTTTGTCATTGATCTTCGTTATCTAGGTTACGATCCTCACTAGAAAAGCAAACCTCGAAAGAGAAGGGAATGTGAATGGGTGAATGCACCTAATAAGATGCAGATTCCATTTAATGTGTGGATCCACCACCATATACTACACACACACACACCCGGGCAACTTTTTCAAGTGTGTACAACAAACCAATTGGACCTAACACTTAAAAGCCCTCCATTTCTCAATGCACAAGAAGGTGACATACCCTAGCTCTAAAGATTTCCTTTGGGGGTATCTTTAGACTAGTATGACCTAAACAATTCCCATTGTCCCAATTGTTAACCCCCCCCCCCTCCCCCCTGCCCCTTTTTTTTTCCCCCACCATTAAAGCCTCTTTAGGCTAGATATTCCCTCTTTTTGCTTTAAATGACACAACATAGGTATTCCGTAACGTAGGTAGGTGGATATTTGGGATTCTCTTAGGGTAGTCAAACAACAACTTTGATGGGATCTTTGTTTGCGGTTGTGACCATCCCATGATTTGGGTTCCTTTTGGCGCATGATTTACTCGCAAGTTCACCAAACCCCCTCGACTTTTCTTCTTTTTGGTATCTCAATCACCAAAGTGAGTAGTAGAAAAACGTTTACTCCCCTACATGGGATTTTGTTTCAATTTTTTATGCAACTTGAGTGAGTAAGTGAGAAGAAGGGATCGACCTTTTTTTTGGTTTTGAAAAAATTGAATCTTCCTCTTCGTCTTCTTCTTCTTCCACTCTCGTTTCCTTGGCCCACCCAAAATTTTCTTTTTTTTAAAAAAAAATCTAAATTTAATTTGAAGAGTCATTTAAAAGTGTTGCAAAATGAATAAAAAAACGAAACAACGTATCGGGAGCTTCAGGACACACGGTCTGTCACATGCTCGGAGCCAAATCATTTGGCCCACATAGCACTTTTCCGTGTTTGATAGATAGTATGCACTTACTTATTATATATATCCCCAAGAGCCTTTAACCCATATCATATACCGTGGTGGTGCCGGGCCTATCTACTACTACTACTCCCGATGTAGGTTAGGTACTTTGGACGCAAATGTGAACAACCTTATCTCCCTCCCTCCCTCCCTTCCTTCCACCACGGGGTCAATCAAACTTACTTTTTTTCGATATCTGGGTTTGCGAGCTTCAAACAAAGAGTAGTCTTTGATTTGATTTTCAGACATAAAAAGTCATTTGTTGTTGCCGAATCTGATGGTTTTTTTTAGCTCATGGTGGGATTTGGGGGGGGGAGGGGGGAGGGGTATGGAAGCGGAGGGGACAGGAGGTGTGGTACCCAGACTAGATGATGGATTTTTTTTTCTTGAAAGCACATTATCTACAACCGAGCTACTACCCAATCGTACAAGCCACAGCAGCATCGATACCACCGGATGAAAGTAGTCAAAAAAGTGAAAGACGAGAGAGTGCAAAAGGGGGGGTGGGGGGATATATGGGGTCGCATAATCAATCAAGCAAGTGTGGCAGCTGTTCCGAACTCTTTTCTTTGTGGAAAAAAGTACTTTGCCTACGGATTTACAACGCTTTGTCCGAGGCTCTGCAGATCTGCATATTTTTCACTGTAAGGACAAAAATTAGTGATCTTTCAGTCAATAACTTTACTTTGCCGGAACAAAGAAAAAAAGGACCATGAACCAAAATGGTGGTGCGGGTGTGTGTGTGTGTGTGTGGGGGTGCGTTCGGGACTTCCGACTTCCAACTTTTGACTTTCGGCTTCTGATCTCCCAATCCATTCCTTTCTATGGGAACAACAACCAGGGAGAAAAATAAAAAACAAAAAAATCGCAAAAAAGTGCATTTTGTATACATTTAGTCCGGAATTTGTTGTGATATCTCTTTTGAGTCTAAACTCTGAACCTTCCTTCTTGGGGGAAGTGTCTTTTTTGTGTTGGAAAATAAGAAGATTTTTTTTAATTTTTTATAAATAAATAAATAAATAAATAATAAGAAATGCACCAAAATGATTCAGGTTTTTGCTATAGTTTTATCAAATGTTGGCTAATTTATTAAGAAATGAACCCCCCAAAAACAAAATTGGCCTGGAGGTCCCCCACATAGCACAAAAAGATATAATTCTCAAGACTTTTAAGAGACTTTGTATTATTGATGAAATCCTGCCAAACTTTATTACACCAAAAGCCACCCCCCCAAAAAAAAAGAAAAAAAAAGGAGAAAAAACCACTCTTGCATAATTACTCCTCACAAATTAAAGCGTGTGCTATTAAAAAGATGTGTTAAATTTTCCTTCTCCAAAAACAAAAGCATGAAGATTGTGAGTTTTCTAAAGAGTAGACCACCCACCCACCCCCAATAAAACCAATAATAATAATAATAATAAAAAGGGGTTTGAGGGACCCCAAATACACCAATGGGGGCAAAAGCACACATAGTTACAACGACCAAAAATGGAGGTGGTGGTGGTGATGATGGTGCTTAACTTGAATTTATTTTTATTTTTTTTTCCCCACCAAAACACAAAAACTAAAACCAAAAAACAAAAAGAGCTACCAAATAATGAGAATTGAGCTTTAAAATTTATAACTAGGTTTTAAAAAAAAACACAAATGCAAAAGCCACCCACAAACCCAACACCAAAACCATCTAAAATGTACATCTACACACCACTTTAAATATGTACTAAATGAAAAATCCAACTCTACATTTTTACTACAACAACAAGAACAAAAAACTGTAGCCTTTTGTTCGGTGCCAAAGTTTGCATATTTGTTGCAAAAGCTTTGGGCATTTTTCTGTGGCAAATTCAATGATTTTATGAATTTTATGAATATTATGAATTTTTTAAATTTATTTTATTTTGCTGGGACCTATTTTTTTCCAAAAATTTCTTTAAAAAATTTCCCGATTTTGATACATGGTTCAAGTAGGTAGCCAAAATATATGTATATGGAATTTTTTCTTTCAAAATTCTTTAATAGCCAAATTTGGCTAAGTCGGCTTACAGACAATCTCGATTCTCCACCTAGTCTACAGACAAAAGAAATAATAAATTAATTTTTTAATAAATATTTTATAAAAAATTTATTCTTAAAAAAAAAACCCACTGTAGTAGTCTGCTGCTGCTGCTGCTGCTGCTACTACTACTACTACTACTATGGCTCCTATGATTATTATTTTAAAATTAATAAACCCAATTATACACTGTAAAAGTTACACCACCACCACTACTGCTTTGACTGCTAAAATTATCCTTATTATCATTATTTATTTATTATTCATCCATTTATTGTATTATTATTATTATTATTATTATTATATTTATTGCCCTCCTGCTACTTTGCTTCTGCTGCTGGTTCTTGTGTGATCATATTTTGGCTCTCTCTGTCAGAAGAGTCTCTGTGTGTTTTTACACCCATTTTTGTTGCTGTTGTTGTTGGTGGATCAAGTTTTTTTTTTCTGTTGTTGCTGTTGTTGTTGGTTCAAGCTCTTCTCCTTATCTTGGTGTTGTTGGTGGTGCAAGCTTTTTTCTGTTGTTGTTGTTGTTGTTGTTGGTGGTCCAAGCTTCTTTTTTTCTTTTTTTCTGTGTTTTTTCCTCTCTCTCTCTCTCTCTCTCTCTCTCTCTTTGATTCTTTTTGTTGTGGGACATAATATTCTAGTCTGCTCCAGCTGCTATTCAGTGCTTATACTTTTTTTTTTTTCTCTCTCTCTTTCTTTCTTTTGTTTTTGAACTAGACTTTTGTGCATGTTGTTGGAGGAGTTTGAAGTGGTGGTGGGTGATCATGGATTGAGATTTCTCTTTTCTTTTTTTTCCGTGGGATTTTTTTGTATGAGGGTTGAAGAAAGAAAAAGTCTTTCTTTGATGCCAATCTGATTTTGATTTTTTTTTGTGGCTGTCTTTGTGTGTGTTTCAAGAATCCATCTTCCTGTGAAGAAGAAGAAGAAGAAGATGATGATGATGATGATGAAGAAGAGGGTTGTTGTTGTCGCGTTATATCCTAGTTTGGGAGATGAGTTTGAGTTTGGTAATTTTGTGGTGATGGTGTAGTAGAAGTTGTCGTAGTTTTTACCTCTTTTTCTTCTTCCTGGTTCTTGTCTCCATGCTGTGAAGGAAAAAATCTGTGGCTGTAGTTTTGTCTGTTTGCATTTTTCCTCTTCCTTTACACTTGGGTGTTGTTGCAGAGTTGTTTTTGCTTGCATCTTCATCATCATCAAGTTGTTGTTGTTATTTTTGCAGCAGCTGCTGCAGCATTTGTTTTCCCCCCAAATGTTGCTTTCATTGTCTCACCAGGTGATGGTGGAGCAGGATCTGAGAGCAGCTGCTTTTTTAGGAAGAAGAAAACACTATCCATCATCAATCTCCAGGTTGTTTTTCGTTTTTTCCGGATTCTGATCTCCTGTTTGTTCGTCTTTCTGTCTGCATTCTTTGCACAGAAAGAGTGTTTGTTTGCATGCCCTTTATGTGTTTCTTTGGCTTCCTAGATGTGCAAATTTCATCTCTCTCTTGAACAACCACCACCTCGGCAGACAAAACAGGAATTTGCAGTCTCCAAGATGGGCTTGGGATGTGTTTGAGGCACGGGTGGCAGAACTTGGAAGAAGAAGACTTTTAGGGGAGCGTTTTTTTATTATGCTCAACAACCTTTCAGAAATCATGGTAAAGCTTAAACAAGAATGTCAAAAGATTGCAATGCTTTGTGTCATTCTCACATTGTACAATAGTAGGTGTTCTTCTTCACACTCATTCCCACAGCATGGGATCATACTGAAGCAAGCATGGTTTTTTTCTCTAGGCTTCCAAGTCTCCTCTCTTCCTTCTGAGCCCAGCTGCACGGCGCCCAGGAGCGTGTGTTTCCTGAGCCCTAGGGTTGTTATGACACAGAGCAGCGCTTCAGCTTCATCTCCGACAAATCTTCTTGATTTGGATCTTGCACAAGAATCTTTGGCCTCCAGGTTTTGAGCTTTGAGGTCAGTCGAGATTTGGTGTCAAACAAGGAGGCCAGGGTTGCAGATAAACAGACACAGACAGGAAAAAATGGATGTCTTGCGGGGCCTGAGAGGAGGAGATCCATATCAAGAGTTCAGAAAGGGGGAAGGGTTACAAGGTTTGCAAGCGTCAGTCAGAGCTGCTGCTGCTGCTGGAGGAGGAGGAGGAGGTTTTAGAGCAACAGCAGCTTCTGTACCAGATGTTGCTTCTTCTTTACATGGCTCGCCACTCGTGCCCTCCATGTCTGGGGGTTACTCTTTCCAGAAATCATCTGATATTCAAGAGGTAGGCAACAACATTCTTTTTCTTCCTCTGAGAAAAATGCTACTGCACCTTCTTCCAAGTTCTTTTTTTTGGCTGGCACACAAGTGAATTTCTGCTGCTGGCATCAGTGGTGGTGGTGTTGTCTTTCTGAACACTGGAGCTGCTGATTCTTGCAGGTGCCAAGCTGGTCAGTGAGCCGACCGAAGAGTAGTAGTAATAGGGACCACTCTTCCGAAGATGATGCAGGTTTTTGGCCAGCAGCATCACAGCAGAATGGCTCTTTCAAGCCTCGAAAGGTAGCTGTGACCTCTTATCACCACACCAGTAAGAATTTTTATTTTTTCTTTTTCTTTTTCCTCCTTTGCAAGGAAGAAGATATGGCCTTGAAAGAAGAACAAGAAGAAGGATCCTTGCTGCAAACCCCATGAGGATGTCTGTTTGTATAAAAAAATCTTGCATTACCTGATTGTGCTAGTTGACTTGCAAAAACGGTGATTTACAGACTGCAGGAGGCAGCAGTGGTGGAAGCAGCACCACAGAGAATTACTTCACAATTACAAGCAATTTCTGTCACAGAAACAACCATTTTGAGAACAATACAGGGCAGTCACTACCTGAGCTGGTGCGTGATACCATGTTACGACAAGATGCACAGTTCCGTGAACAGGTAGGTGGGCTTTCTGTTACAACCCCTGCTGGATGCATCCATCATTTTTCCCAATTCCATCAGTTCTGGAGAGAGAGAGAGAGACTGATGTCTCTGACTTGCTTCCACCCAGGTCCAGGAGCTACATAGAGTGCACAAACTCCAGGTATATCTTATGGCAGAAATGCAGAAGCGAGAAGCAGTGGCAATGCAGCATGTTCAAGCAGCAACTTGTGACTCTGTGAATGCAAACAACAATAAGAACTCATGGGCAGGTATGATGCAAGCTCCTTTGTTAAAGACAGAGTATCAAGAAGTTTCAGGTTTAGGTGCAGCAGGTTTCAGATGTGATCAAGTTACAGAAAGGGGTGGCTACACAGGCAAAGGAGGAGAAGCAGCAACTGTTGTCGAGCAAGGAAGAGAGTTTGGTGGTGGTGGCAATAGGAAGCCAGTGAGACGACGAAGAATCTTTGATTTGGAGAGACTGCCAGATGAAAACATGGATGAGGAGGATGATGAAGAGGAGAAGTTGTCAGGTGAAGCTGCTGCTGGAATCAAGGTAGATGTGGAGGCGGAGGAGCTGAGGCTGAGGTTGAGCAGTGGATGGGCCCAACAAGATGGTGATCGGCCTGTACAGGATCATCTGCCTGTTGTCACCTCTAGATCTGATGACAACATTGTGCACGGGGCCCCATTTCGTCCTACTCCAACCGTTGCTACACAAGGTTTTCTTGGTGGACTGTGGGGACTTAGTTTGGAAAGGAAGAGCAATGAGGCAGAAGGAGATTACCTACCTGGTGCAGATGTCTCCTCCCACAAGAAGGAAAAACACTCCTCTCTCCAATTTGATATCGGGGACAACCCCTCACATCAACCTACTACAAAGGTACTTCTGTTGTCATTACTGTTACTGTCAAAATGCAAAATGCAAGGCATCTGATGGTTATTGTTTCTTACAGTACAACTACAAGCCACTGCCTTGTGCAAAAGCCTTGCTTTTTTTGGTTAATTACAGATCATTTCTTTGTTGTCCCTGGTGGTCACAGATGACACTGTCTCCAGCACCATCTCCAGCATCACTGTGGGAAGATTCCCGGACAGGAACACCACTCCCGAAGCCACAGCAGCAGGACTCAAGAAACGAGGGTACTTGGTTTCAACAGCAGCAGCAGCAGCCGCAGCAACAACAGCAACAGCATATATGGGTTCATTCAGCAGAAGGTGTCTACCAGGCTCCCCCTGCTGCCATTGGCATGTTGCCTGCACCTCAGACATATGCACCTTTCAAGCTCACCACCAATGAGACCATGCCACTCTTTCCTGCAGCAAGAGAAGGTGAAAGCCTACCTGCCGGGTTCACCCCTCCAGTATACAAGCAAACATACACACTGGCAGCAGCTGCTGTCCCAGTGCAGCTGCACCCATATGAAGGGCCAATCGCTTTACCAAGGCAAGGCCTTGTGGTTTCAGCCATGAATGCTGCTGCATGGTACTCACATACTGTGCCTCCAGTGCAGCAAGGAGGTTGGCAGCCTGTGAATGCATTCCATGCAGATACAGGTGCCATCTATGCCTTCCCTGCCGCTGCAGCACCACCACTTGCATTCAATGTTGACCTAGTTTCCAGTGGATCTTGGACAACTGGGGATCCTGGGCCTCCATTCTCACCTTTCTCAGTTCTCCAGCCCCCAAAAGCACCATTCAAGAAACCTCCCAAGCTTGTTCTTCGACAGGACGGAACCAAAAAGGAGATGAAACTCCTCTCCCCAAAAGCGGATCACTCCCCAAGTGTTTCGAGTGGCGAGGAGGTTGGGATGTCATCTGTCAAAGAACAGGATGATACCAGTCAAGGTGAAGGTGGCAACCCTTCGTTGAGGAGTCATGAAGGCCAAGTTGGTAGTGCAAATCGAGCATTTGCGGGATGGGTTCCTAAAGCAGGGGTAAAAAGAGAGAGGGAGCAGATGGTCTCACCAGACCAAGAGCGGGAGGGAAAATCCACCAGTAGAACAGTGGCAAGAAGTCCTGCTCAAGGACCTTTGAAGTCATATGGTGATGACGGTTGTTGTCTGAGTGATGGTTCTGGGTCTGGATCTGGTCAGTCAGGAGTGGGAAATGTTATCAACCCAGGGGAGTATGTAGGTCAACCAGCACCCGCTTTAGGATCTGACCAGATTTTGCTAGCAGGCAATGGAGAAGAGGGTGGCACAAAACTTAGTGAACTAGACATGCAGCAGGTACAACAACAGCAGCAATGGCAACAACACAATGTCGTGGATAGGTGGAACCAGGCAAGTAGTGATGAATGTGGTGATGTTAGTGATGTGAATGAGGATGGTAATCACCACCACCACCAAGCTTGCGAGGCACCACTGAAGCCACCACAACACAGCTCTTCAAGTGCTGATCCAGCACAAAATTCAGCTGAGGAATCAATCGTGTTGTCAGAATCCACTTTGAAACCACCTGATGCCTGTTCTTTGCAAGTCTCAAAAGTAGGGTGTAGAGTGGAGGAGAGCACCATGCCCAATGATACAACTCTGTCACCTAAGTCATCACACAAGAACTCTCAAGGAGCATTGCAGCAGCAGCAGGGATCCTGCACCACAAAAGAGGGGGATGACGCCCCAGACCTGCTTCAGATGCCAGCTTCCTCTCCTGCACCAAAAGCACCACCTTCAGAGCCAGCTGTTCAAACCCCCACCACCATCGTTCCAACTCCCTTCCCAAGTTTTGGTAACAGGCACAAGCCAGCAGATGCAGAATTCTTGTCAATATCTTCCCCAAAAGCTATAATACTCAAAAGGCCACAGCAGGAGGCGGCAAATGGGGATATCTCAGATGCAGTTCATATGTAAAACAATCTTGACAATAGGAGGGCAGGATGATGATGCCTTGTATTTGTGTTATTTGTTATTTCCTGCTTCTTGTGTGGTTTGTGAAATCATGGCCAGATAGAGAGAGAGAGAGAGAGAGATCACAGGTTTGGTGGACACACATGCAGTCAAAGCTTTGGCGACAAAGACTCTTTATCACAACTCGGCTTGCTATAGCCTACCTGCCACTGGTGAAATAAGAAACACAATTGATCCAAGGCAAGTGAATGTCATCGTCACATTCCAAAACCTACCAGCTATCATGATGTGGAATGCTCCAATCCCTTATGGTACCTCCATCTGCAACTCCATCGGTTACAGCAGACAGTCTGTCTAGACAGAGAAGCAAAAGAAGGCAGGTTTCTCTGTTAGCAGCCCAGATAGATTCAGACACCATTCGGGTCCCCACTATGACAGCGCAAGCCTGTTGTGGCTCTGCACCAAGTTGTAGTGGCTGGAGGAAGATGATCAAGAATGCTGTCAATCATGAATGCCTGTTGAGAAATACAACAAAGTTTGCACAATTGCAGGCACGAGGATAGGGAACAATTGGTTGTTAGTGGGCATGGACCAGATTTTGGTTTGTGATGTGGACAAGAATGGTGTTGGTGTACCACAGTGGTGGTGGAGGCAAGCAACCCATAAAGCCCTCTCTTACTTTCTGCCCAGAACTTTTGCTGCCACTTTTGGAGTGCTGAAGGTTGAGACAAGAATCCTGTATTGGGAAACAATTCTGCTTCTCAACAAGCACAATGCACCACAGGGCTCTTGTACCATGCTGAAAGCAATGGTGATGCTGGTGACATCAAAGACACTTTTGCAGCTAGTAGGATTAGGTAACTAGAATATTTGATTGTACAGTGGCTGTGGTGCACCCCTCACCTGCACTCCCTCGAAAACAAAGGAGCCTTCTTTGTGTGCCCAACATTGAATGCAGGAGGGATACTCTGCTCACGGCAGCACATTCCTTACTTTGGAACCCCTTATTTATGACATTGATTGAAGTGCCTATTTAATAGAAGAATGTTTGTTTATCCTTTCCTCGCTGATCATTGTGCAGCAGACTGTAGCTTTGTGTGTGTGTGTTGAACTGTTAGAGCAGCTCCAAGGGTGCCGGCTATGTGGCCCAGCAAAAGGAAATTGGATGAAGAAAAGCGAAAACATGCTGATTTGGCTCAGCAAAATAGTTTTGCCCCAGCATTTTTCCACAGGATGCCGAGGCTGCTGGTAAAAGGCACAGCAAAGCCCTAGCACTGGCCATTGATTGGCTAGATAGTTTGATTGGTCCAGGTGGGTTGCTATTAGTAGTCTCCCACCTGTTTGTAGTCCTGGTTTTTAGTTTTATGGGTGAGGTTGGAAGAAAAGTGAACAACGCATCTTGGATGTGAGAAGTATGTTTGCAGGGTCACATACTGGGCACCAGTAGAGCTGCTCTTTTAGTGGGTGCTGGTTGATTGACAACAATATTGACAGGAATGAGCTAGCAAAAATGGCAGAGTCCTCAGAAGTAAAGCAAAGCAACCATGAGGCTTGTGATTTAAATCATACAGACCACTTGATGTCAAGCCACGGTGCCCACCTGCAAATTCGGGTCAGCGGTGCTTGAGTATGCCATTCACTGCTTCCGGGATGGAGGAAGTAACAAAACAGTGGTGGTTATGCACAAACCCAATGAATGTGGTACCCACTTAATCCACTGAAAACCTTTGCATGAACATGCACAAGGTGCACAGGTTAGAGTTGTCACAGAGAGGTGCATCTGCAACATCTCCGATGTCAACTCTCAATGCTCATGTATTCATTCTCCCAACAAGGATTTGGGAGTTGAGAAGGGTGGGTTTTTGGAATTGAGAGTTCTCGTTTTTATCTATTTCTTCTCTTTTTATCTCTGCTTTCCATAACACCATTATCAGAAATTTTGTACCAAAAAATTGGCAAGGAGTTCAGTTACCAATATGTCATCATATATCCATGTTTGGTAACTAAACTTTGAAGTGGGTGCAATACTTTGCTATCCAACATTTGAGCCTAAATAACCCTCAGCTTATTGCCTTGGTTGTTGTGAGGATCCCATCTTTCTAATAAAAAATGAAAAGGATTATTACTTATTGTTTCTCAAGCCCCACTGTAAGCAAGAAAACTTTGTAAGAAAATCAGGACTCTATTAAATTGTATTCTCATTACATGAAGAAGTGGTGTGAAGAACAACATAGAAGATGAAACTATATATACATTCTGTGGGTCCTAAAATTATTGACCCCTAAGCAGCTATTAACTACTCTCCAACAAACATAATTAATACAAGTGAATGTCTTCCTAAGTTGTAAAAGGTCATGTCATTTTGAATTGTAGGTCGCATGTATGTCTCGAAAGATCAATGGCAGTCATGTAAGAAAGTTAGTGATAAAAAGGTCAGCAAGAGTAAGATGTCCTAAACTAATCCATTTTTACACCCTACTTAACACCTCAATGTGTTTCTAAACCATTTTTCCTTAGACTAGATGGGATCCTCTTGTAAAGCTTGGATTTCTAAACAATTAAGGATCTCTCAACTTTACTTCAAAAAATGGTTTACATTGGGTTGAGTGAACATTTGCCAAGCTATGTACTCCAACTTGTTTTCAAGAATTCAAATTGATTCTCCATAATGGTTTTGTGAAAATCTTGTGAAAATGTCAATGTATTATTCTACCATCGGAACATATGCTACTTCGATGTCTCCTATTCATTCCTTTTTCAATCACAACGATGTTGTAATTTCATGTCCTTAATTCTTACATACAAAACTAGATCTTTTACCAACTTGTTTGATTGTCACAAAAGACAACAATTGCCTTTACATCTACATGTTCCGTTTGCCATCCATATTGTGATGCAAGTCCCACAACTATTTTTTCCATTTCCTGCTTTAAAATTGGTGCAGATGTCTCTTCAAAATCTACACCCTTTTATTGTTCAAAACCTCTTGCAATAAATCTCGCCTTTAGCTTTTCTAATATTCCATTTATAGTTACTTTGGTTTTGTATACACATTTATTAGTAGTGGGTCTCTTCCCTTCTAGCAACTCCACAAGCTACCACATCTTATTTTTCATTATGAACTCAATACTCTTGTTTCATGGCTTGTTGCCAACTTGGGTGCAAGTAGCTACCTCCTTGTATGTTGTGGGCTATAGTTCAATGATCAGTTCAATGGAACAAATGTAATCCTTCATGTGCATTGGAGGCCCCCTTATTCATTTCATTAGTTTTGGTATCCATCACTAGTAAGTTTTGAAAGGTGGAGTTGATCCATTTTCTTCTTTGACATTCCTTCTACACAAATTTGTTTGTCATTATAAAGTATGTCTAGCTCTCCACCAATCTCCTTTCCATGTTGTTAAACTTGTACAATTTCACCTTCATCATGTGATTCCAAAGTTAATGGAATTCCACTTATTGTTTCCATTATCTTTTCATAAAAATAACATCTTTAGTAACAATTATATTCCTTGTTTGAAGATTGTAAAACCCATACACTTTTGAAGGATCATCATATCCTATAATTTATTTTGTAACAATTGACTCCAACTTGCCCCACTTATTTTTGGAATGTAAACATATGCCATGCACCCAAAGGCCTTGAGATGTCCTAGAACTTCAAAGCGCTCCTTTGTATTTTTGTTTCAATGAGAATCTTCCATTAGTTCTCAATGGGCTTCTATTTGTCAAGTACATTGTTGCATTGACCACCTCCATCCACAAATAAGTTGGTAATTCACTTTGTGCAATCACTATGAGAAATCATGTTGTTTGCAACTTGTCCTATGCAACTAAAAAGTGTCCTTCGCAATTAATTTTAATTGCAAACTAGTTACAAATAACACTTTTTAGGTGCATAGGACAAGTTGTAAATGACACAATTTTTCATAATGGACCATAATCCTTGCACATTTAAGTCTCATCCTATGCATTTTCACATCTACACCATTTGGTGTGGTATACCTATTGTTATAAACTACTTTCTAATGTCATGTTCAAAAAGACTTTGAACTCATTTAACAAATATTCTCCTCCATGATAGTCTTGAAAACTTTGATTTTCTTATCACATTTCCACTTTCACTCTATTACTTGAAAATTTTGAACATATCCAAGTTTTTTTTAAAGAAATCATTTATGAAAATGAGGAAATATCTAGAACCATGAAGTGAGGGGTGTGTAAATGGTCCACACAAATTAAAATGTAACAACCTTTATTTTGAAATGCTTGGTGAATGCCAACTTGTGGTATGGAGTCATGACAAGTCTTCCCCATCACACATTCATCACAAAAGTTAATTGTCAATGGAATGTATGGCATCCTTGAAGGGTACCCATGCTTTAAAATCACATGTAGTCCTTAGTAAGTTATGTGCCTAATTACTTATGCCACAACTTGGCTTTTGACATTATTTCTGTCAACAATAATTTAGTGTTGACATTTTCTATGAAATCTCTAGTTTGTAAAGTCCATCAATTTGAGTTTCTCCTCATAATCATGACAAATTTGGATGGATTTTTATAGTCATCAACCAACAGTGATGACCTTAAGTTAAACATTAAATGCCCTTGGAATAACACCAAAAAGACATGTGAAGAAAAAATTCATGTAACTCTGATTTGCAGAAGCTCGAAAAATGCGACCAAACACCTTAATTTGCAAAATAATCCTTATTGAAAGTGCAACAAATATTTAGAATAGATTAAAAATGCAAATTTCAATTGGTTAAAGTTGAAAAGTGCTAGGAAATATATAATAAGTGTCACCTTTTATATGTAGCCCTTTATTTTTCAAGTGTGAATTACTTGTGATACAATCAATTTATTTTTCATACCACGTGTTAGTAACGTATTGGTGTTATTTTAATAATCAATTAATCGACAATTGTTTTACCTTACCCATAAGCTTGGAAATGTGACAACTTCTTATAGTCACATTTGGAAAATTTTCCTACCTTTCCTATGTCTAAACATGTTGAAAAAATCCATAGTGTACCAAGAGCACATGGCAAATAATAATTGGTTATAGTTTAAAATGGCAGGAAATGTATACCATGTTTCAATTTCTCATATGTAACCATTTTTTTTTCAAGTGTGAAATACCAATAATACACTCAATGTATTGCTCACGCCTCCTATTAATAGTGTAATGGTGCATTTTGATTAACAATTTTTATTTTACCCATAAACTTGGAAACATGAAAACCTTTTATCTATTTATTTTGAAAAATTTCCCACTTTTTATATGTTTAGACATGCTAAAAAAAATTTAATGTATAAAAAACATGTGGTAAATAATAATTAATTGTAATTGAAAAGTGGTGGTAAATGT
The DNA here is from genome assembly GCA_963921925.1 of Sphagnum tenellum. NCBI lineage: Eukaryota > Viridiplantae > Streptophyta > Sphagnopsida > Sphagnales > Sphagnaceae > Sphagnum > Sphagnum tenellum. Next base: position 3,027,110 of record OY998143.1, on the reverse strand, counting down.
ATATCATGTATCAAGTTTTCATATGTAGCCATTTATTTCTCAAGCATGAAATATTATTAGCGATACACTAAATGTATTGTTCACATCATGTGTCATTACTAAACTAATGGTTTTTTACTAAATTAACAATTACCCATAACCTTGGTAACGTGATAGTTTCTTGTCCATGTATTTTGAAATTCTAGTATATTTATATATTTTAATGTTTCAATGATTATTGTATAATAAACATAAACTATAAACAACTAGAAACATGGTAACCTCTTATCCATGGAGTTATTTCCAAAAGACCCCACCCTTGCTTACACAATACATATGTACCATGAGATTTATGATGATAACATAACATGATCCATGATGACATAATGCACTATGGAATATGATGGTTTGATACATTGCCATTTTGATTCCATTCTTGTTTTCCCCGGTTTCCATGATCTAGACCTTTCCATTCAAAATAAGTTCTTGAACATGCATATAAAAGTCACAAATCTCTCTTAGCTTTTGCTGTCATTAGACAACGACTTGTGTCATACAAGGAAATCAAAGGATTTTTCAAATAAGTTTTTTTTTAATGCCTTTTGCTTATTGGGTTCCATTTCACCGTTGCAAAAAAAAAGATACATCGTTGTTTGTCTCTAGGTTTTAAAGAGCCAAATTGTTGACTTGTAATTGGAGATATCCCCTTTGGGATCCCTATGTTCTTTATCTATGATTTGGATTCAAATGTAGATCTACTTCACATACCTTTCCTTGGAATTGGATATTGGAAATTATGTGGATTTAATTGTTTACTTTGTAAACAAGTATTTGCACTAAAGTGGATAAATTCTCCTCTTTCATGACAAATACATGCGAGATATTAAGGAGATTCAAGCCTACTTTCATGATTATCACCTTCGCATCAAAGCAAAATGGCTAGTGATCAATAGGTTCCCACTCCACAACAATGAAGATCCTACTAAGAAGGTAAGCATCATGTTTTTTTCCATTTCTTAACCCAAGACCTTTTTTTTCTTTTCCACTCTAATCCTTCCATGTGTTTGTAGATGTTTGTGAACAAGGTGATGTTACTTATGTGAAAGGATGGTGGGTTTGGGTTCATTTCAATGTCTTGTGAGATGAAAGGAGGTATACGTGTCAAGGATGGAGATCATTCCTTTTCTCTTCAACCACCATTGCATATTTGTTGTTAATAATGGTGAACCTAAGGTAAATAATCATAGAGATGTCAACAACTATTAATATTTTTTTATTGGATTTCAATTTTCAATGGTTGTTTTTGTTACTTTTACAACATGATTACATTTTCACCTCTTGCAATTTTTCTTCTAATGGGTTGGTTGTTTCTCCTTGCTATTTCCCATCATGGTTTAGATGTTGAAATGTTGGTTTCTACATGCATTTTGGAAATATGGTATGGCTTTTGAACCATAATTTCCAATACATCCTTTCTTTCATGTGGTAATAGGATTCAAGGTACACCTTATCCTTTAAATCCACTAATACTTTCAATGGGACATTCAATTATTTCTTATTTTATCAACAATTTTATTCATACCATCTTGTGGGAAGTTATGATCCTAATTTCAAAAATTTGTTGTGTTTTTCATAATTGCAAAATGGGTTTCAAATTATTTTTATTCTTTCATTGTATTCAATGATGTTCATGTCATACAATGAGAGTGTTTCCAATTCATTAATATTCATGTAACTCAATGCAAAATCATGATATGTATATTGTGTAATAGTTGTGTGTGTGTTTGTGTTTGTTTGCATTGATTGTTTGTTTTGTTTTGAGAGTTGCATGGTGTTGGATGCAGTTATAGTTTTTTGCCAAGGTTTTCCATTGAGCGCTTGAGAACATCCACTTCACATCAACCTATATCTTCCAAATGTTTTGCGTTTTATCACAATTACTACAATTCACAAATTTTTTTTTGGAGTTTGACATGGGGGAGTGAAGAATTCCTCACACTTTCTATGTGCATGATCATCTACCAAATCAATTGTCTTTGGTGCATATTCTATGCTTCATAAGGTCTTGAAGACATAGTTTCCTACCCACTTTGTGGGTGACATTGCCATTTGGTCTCCCAACCATCATGGTGACTAGCCTAAGGAATAATCAAGTCCTCAAAGGCAATGATAAATGTTTTTCATAATTGAAATGTTACCAAAAAATATCATTTTGCTTCTTTCATCTAGACGAAACATTTAATTTGAAACACTTGCGAATACATGTTTATATTTATTATGTTCATGTGAACAAACCTTTATTTTGCCCTTTGCCTTTTCTAGCCCATTGAAATCAAAAGGGTGAACATATATGTGTAACTATAACTCAACTATTATGATGTCATTGAAAGATTTTTGCTTGTTCTTTTGTTTATCATAGGTTTACCCCAATTGATTTGCATGAGGAACAACAACTTCCCTTGCCTTTGATTCTTTTAAGAGATGCCTTGAACTTCTAACATATGTAAGAAATTTCAATAATTGATCATGAACACATTCTAATGTTCATTGACATTGGCAAATGTATACAAAATCAAGTCATGGCCTTTAATACCACCTCTTTGTTCTAAACATTTTGCGATGAAATTAACATTTAAAAAAAAATCCCATTGTTCATTTTGCAACTTACATTCATTTCTAGCACAAATTTGTTATGCTATTTGTTATACACAATGATAGGTGATTCATAACATTGTCTTTTGGTTTTGATTCATTTTCCAACCACTTTCTAGCCATGAAATTGCATGTTCAAAAAAGTATTATGCTCATTGTTGTATCCTAATAAATAATCAAAATGCCTTTTAAATCAAATTTTATAGTTTCCATTTGTTGGGTCCATAGGCCATGGATTATTTCCCCAAGGTTGTGACAAACTATTCAAAAAATCTAGAATAAACACACAAATCACAATAATATTAAATCTTATAATCTTGTAATTTATCCTTTGTTACCTAAACTCTTGCTTTTACCTTGAATTTTGACTTTACTTTCGCCAACGTTCTTTAGTTCACAACTAGATAGGACTTTAGGTGTGGTGGAGTCTGGCATGAATATTTATCATATCAACTCCTTTGTATTGATTTTTTACAATGTTTAGGACTAATGTTATTGTCACAAACTCCATTGGTTTTTTGCGAATCCATTGCATGATGGTTAGAGCAATCAAACAAAATGTGTCACTAAGAGTTTCACACATATCTTGAAGAACCAATGTGTACATACATGTAATGAGTAAGTAGCTATGCATGTATATAAATTAATGAGACATTTGAAAGCAATTTTTACTATGCGATGAAAGTTGACAATTAGAACAAAGTGATCATTCATGTCATTTTAAATGGCAAATAGGGTGCCTCGACAATTAAATTAGGAGTGCAAGTAGTCCACATGTGGATTGCCATGCGGTCATGCAAAGATTCTTCAATTTGTCAAAAAATATTTGAATATTTTGATGATGTGTCAACATATTTGGTTTTGACAAAAAATATGTTGTCCATGTCATAACAATGTGTTAAGATATTTTTTTTGATGTGGATGAAATACATTGAAGAATATTTAATCTGGATCATGCTCACTTGCTCACAAAATAACAATCTTGTTAAGGAAGTAATGCCATTTTTTTCTTATGATTTTTTATATGGTTTGTCATTCAATGGAAAGAAAATGCAATTTAACTTTTGATCGTTATAAAACGAGGGTTGGTTAGTAATACTCGATGTTTACTAGTCTTCAACCATAGTTGTGAACTTAATTGTGTGTATTAATGCTAGTTGAATTTGAAATTACTATAAAAAATTTAAATAAATTATTGAAAATTCTCTTTTGTCAACCTCTATAATTTATTTATAATACAACTTATGAATTATTTTTGACAAAATACTTTCATAGAATTTAAAGAAATGTATTGGGAAAATGTTGGTGGCGTTGTCACATAGATAAAATTTGGATATTTGTGTTGAAGCATATGCATTAAATGGACATGGAAGAAGAATGCAAAGGGGCGAACGAAGGTAGAAGGCTTCTAGAACTAAATGAACATGTTTACAAATGAAAAAAAAATGTAATTTCTTTATTAATGGTGCATTTTTTCACATGAACATGTCTAAGTTCAGAATTTGGTGAACTAAAAAGAAAAGGCTTGACAAGGAAAGTTGAAATGAAACATTAAAAAAAAAATGGAAAAAAAAATTGTTTAAGAGAAATGATGAGATTGAAAGTTTTGGGTTGATGGAAGAAGAATGGCAAATGTTTCATGGTGGAAATATTCAAGTTGAATGAATACATGTTATAACAAATTTGATTAAGAATTTCTTGAGATATAGCGACAAGTCCTAAGAGTCAAATCACTATTCACATTTTCAAAGGTGGGTGGTATGGGACTGATAGCCCCTTACATAGAGTGTGAAGGTTTCAAGAATTCACCACATGAAAAGTTGAATTTTTTCAAATGTGATTGGTAGGATTTAAAAGCTCAAGGTGTGTTACTTTGATTGCTACATAATTGTGTAATGATGAATGCATGTTTTTGTAAGTAAAAAAGAGAGTGATATGTCATCAAAGGCTTATCAAATGGTATAAAGATGATTTCTCAATGTAATGCACTATGATAGGTTTTTGAGTTTTTGACAAGCTTCATAATTCTTTGGGTTATAACAAGTGAATCACTTAAGAGCCTTAAGAAGATTAGGACAAAATGCTTCATGTTCCCGTTTCAAGAACATAAATTATCCAAATTAACATAATAATGTAATTAATGTAGTTGGAACCAAAATTAAAACCCTCCATAATCACGCACTTGATTGGACTAATCACAATCCAAACTTCTCACATTGAACCACAAACTCTTCACAATTGAAATTCTTGTGAGAAGCACTAGGGTAGGCAGGCCGATGTTTGAACACTTAAGGTAGGGTTTTGCTAGTTGTTTTGGCAGGAAGGCCCATTGTTTGTAGTGTCCAAAGAGTAAATGGAGCCCTAGTCTTGAGGCATATGTCGCACTAAAAATTGACAAAAACAGACTAAAGGTGAAAAAGTTACAACCTCCTGAAAGAGCGGGAATTGTTTTTACAAAAATAAATTTCAACCAAACAGATCAAAGCCTATTTTCAAACCCCTCAAAAAATCCCTTAAATTTGTTACCTTTAGAGTTAGAAGATGACCTTGTAGAGCTTAAGATGGTGATTTCAAAGCAGTTTGAATGGTTCAATTTGAAAAAAGAAGGAAAAACAGAGAAAGTTATGCACCCACCGATGAAGTAGTAGGAGGGGTCAAAATGAAGAAAAATGAAAAAAAAAGTGTTTTGCAATTTGAAAAAATGGTATTTTTTTTTACTGCTCTTTTTTGGCTGCTCCTTTGGCTTTGCATTTAAGAGCTTGAAAAGGCACTCTTATAACATTATAAATCACTCAAAATGGAGAAGAATTGAGAAAGATCTGCCAAAGTGTTCGGTGATAGGCCTATCTACCCTATTCTTTTTTTATAGTAAACTATGTAAATTCCCAAGTCTAGTGGGTACATCAAAATGACATTTTCTTAAAACCGCCCACCCCCCCTCCCCCCCCCCCCCAAGTGGAAGGTGTGAAATTTCCAAGGTTTGACTGAAATTGCTTGTGATGAGTCAGGAAACCCCCCAAACTTGAAACAAATTAAGTGGAAAAAAGGGAGGGAAAATAGAGAAAAGAAAAAAAGAAACCCACCAATAGGCCAAAACCGCCTTTTTCTTTGGACATTTTTGAAAGGAGAAAAATGTTGGACAATTTTGACCTTTCACAACACAAGAAAACAAAGCAATGAGGAAACCCCCAAACTTGAAACAAATTAAGTGGAAAAAAGGGAGGTAAAATAGAGAAAAGAAAAAAAGAAACCCACCAATGGGCCAAAACCGCCATTTTTTTGGACATTTTTGAAAGGAGAAAAATGTTGGACAATTTTGACCTTTTACAACACAAAAAAAAACAAAGCAATGAAAAAACGCCACGTATTATTATTAGACTGTTCCTTCGAAGAACCAGCCCGTCAAGCGAGATTCGCCCAAAAGAACAATTCTCTTCTCTTCGAAAGCTAGACGACATTACGCGAAAATGAGGACGACTTTCCGTTCTAGAACGTGGACCTCGGTCTCGTCTCTCCAGAGACGGCGGCGCCTCTTTCGGTACTCGGTTGTGTATTGGGTGGCAAAGAGGCAAAGCGGTAAAGTGGTAGGTCTTCTTTGGTCTTCTCTGTTGTGTACTCTTCTCTCCGTCTCGACATCCCTTTGGTGGTTGTTGTTGTTGTTGTTGTGAGTGGGTAGCTCCTCGAGAGCTCCTGAGAGATCTGCAAAGTTTTTTCTGTTTGTTGGGCTTGGAGCTACGCTTTTTGAGCTTTTGTGGTTGAAGAGTCTGCTGCTGGTTGAACCCATTTGATAAAAAACAGTACTTTACAGAGTTGTGAAAGTGTTTTTCTTGTCCTTTTGAGAGAGAGAGACAGAGTTTTTACTGGAAAGACACAATGCAGTCGTCGCACTTGCTGCTGGAGGAGCCGATCAGGCTGGCTTCAATACTGGAGGCATCGGCTCCCAAGGCGTTTTCTGCACTGACCAAAATCATTGGGACGTTGGGTCCGCAGTCACGATCTGTGGAAGCAATCGAGGATCTTCTGAGAGCTGGTATGTCAGTGGCCAGGTTCGATTTCTCGTGGGGAAATGAGGCATATCATCAAGAGACTCTGGAAAATCTGAGACAGGCAGTGAGAAACACAAGGCGTCTGTGTGCGGTGATGTTGGATACGGTAGGGCCGGAGTTGTGTGTTGTGAACAGTGAAGAAGTGGAGATTGAGCTGGTTGAAGGCGCCGTCGTCGTCCTCACTGGTGATCAAACCATCAAAGCCTCAAACAAGGTCTTGTCTGTGAATTCAGACGCTCTTGTGACCGCGGTGAAGCCGAAAGACACCATCTTTCTCGGACACTATCTCTTCACAGGAAGTGAGACCACATCTGTATGGCTGGAGGTGAAGGAAGTCAAGGAACGGGATGTTGTGTGCACGGTGAAGAACACTGCCACTCTCACAGGCTCTCTCTTCGTGGTACATGCTTCCCAAGTACGCATGGACCTTCCTACACTGAGTGAAAACGACAAGGAAGTGGTATCCTCATGGGGACTGCGCAACCATATTGATTTCTTATCTCTCTCATTCACTCGCCATGCTGACGATGTGCGTGAGGCTCGCAAGCTGTTGGACAAGCTCGGCGATCTTTCCCAGACACAAATCTTCGCAAAGATCGAGAACTTCGAAGGGTTAGTACACTTCGATGACATTCTGAAGGAAGCTGACGGCGTCATCATCTCACGAGGTACCCTTGGGATCGATCTTCCACCAGAGAAAGTGTTCCTGTTCCAGAAAGTAGCCATCCAGAAATGCAACAGGGCAGGAAAGCCAGCGATAGTCACGCGTGTTGTGGATTCCATGGTTGATAATCCCCGTCCTACTCGGGCTGAAGCAACAGATGTTGCCAACGCCGTTCTTGACGGGGCGGATGGCATCTTGCTTGGAGCTGAGACTCTCCGTGGCTTGTATCCCGTGGAAACCATCACCACTATATACAACATATGCGGGGAGGCAGAGAAGGTGTTCAATCAAGCTGTCTATTTCAAAAGAGCAATCAAAGGGGCTCCAGAGCCGATGCAAGCTCTGGAGTCCATTGCATCCTCTGCCGTTCGAGCTGCTACCAAAGTTAGGGCTTCTGTCATCGTGGTCTTCACATCATCAGGGCGGGCAGCGCGCTTGATTGCCAAATACCGTCCCACTATGCCAGTTCTCTGTGTCGTGGTTCCCAGGCTGACCACCAACCATCTGCGATGGAGTTTTACTGGAGCTTTCCAGGCAAGACAATGTCTTGTGGTGAGAGGCCTCTTTCCCATGCTTGCTGATCCTCGACACTCAACTGACAACACCACCAATGAGTCCATCTTGAAGGTGCTTCTCTCGAAACTCTTGTTCCCCAAGGCCTAATCTCCTTGTGTCCTATGTCTTCAGCAGGAAAGTGTGTTTCTTTCATGAAAGTTTTATGAACAAATAGGACCAATGATATGGTTTCTGATCCTTGACACTCAACTGACAAGTCACAATTGAGTTCATTTTGAAGGTTCTTCTTGAAATCCTGGTACCCCAAACCTTAATCTCCATGCATCCTTTCACTTCAGCAGGAAGTGTGTCTTTCATGAAAGTTTTATGAACAAATAGGGATCCCCACACCAGCTTGTGATTGAACTTTCACCAGCTTAGAACCATGGGAGAAAGAAATCATTCCCAGAATTGCTTTGTCATCACACACAGTCAATTTGTATGTCTCTGAATTGAAATGAGTTCATGGCTTTTACAACTTGGGTTATCAGAACCCAAATTGTGCTCATGAATCTACACTCACTGTCTGTTGGGTTCTACACCTGTACATAAAATTTACTTCAAAGCCACTCCAAAGTACAGTGCAGACAAATGTGCCCTTTCTCACTATGTCTGCAAAGAATCACTGCTATCTAATTTCTACCAGCCCTGTTCAAGCTATAAAGGGAACTTCGGTGAGCTTTTTCAGAAAGAGGTGTAACAGTACCAAGAGTGTTGTGGACTACTGTGCAGTCAAGCTAAAAAATACTTCCATGGTTGTGGTGCATTGCAGGTTGCCTTGGATCATGGAAAAGCTGCAGGCATCGTCAAATCACATGACAGGGTTGTTGTATTTCAAAAACTAGGGGATTCATCTGTTGTCAAGATCATAGAGATTGACTGAGTTGGAATATGTTTGTGCCTTTTCCGAAGCTATTTGCAAATTATGGCATCTTGACAAAGACATACGGATAGTTGCAGCTGATTTTGCATCATCAACAGCAACTTGTGCTGAGGTATGTCATTATATTGCTTGAGGTCGGTCAGTCAATTTTTAGCAGTCAATGGGTATCCAAGTGGGTACTAGTTTTGCAGTCTTTTAAGGTATAACTTCTACCTCTTCTTATATGGATTTGGGTTTTTGGAATCATTATATTGAGTCTAATATTAGACTTGTTCAGTTCTTCATGCTAAGCTATTCTTAGTGAGAAGGTCTGTAGCTGATCCCTTAGTTCTGGATATCTCTTTTTTCTCCAACTTCATGTATTCTGACAAAGACTATATTGATGATGGCATATAGACCAAATCTTTCTATGTGATTAATTGTACTTCTGATGCTTCTCCTTGTTTTCTTCCATTTAACAATATCCCATGATTCCAAAGGCTATAACATTGACACTTTTAAAAAGTACTCTCTGCCAGAGTATGCGGGTATCAACATGATTCTTCTAAAGATAATTCTGTGCAGCTCAAATGGTGTTGCAGCTCAAATGGTGAGCTTAATCAGTCTGCTGAGAGAAAAGTTTACTCTTCGAAGTTTCCTGTCAGACTAGGCCAGAGGTCTGCTTAAGAAGGAAAACCGTTATGTTCAATGTTTCCACACTTAGAAGTTTCCAAATGAGTACTTGAAGGGCTTCTTAATCCCAGTGTGGCAAAGCCTGTGATGCTGTCTTCGAAAGATCATGCTTTTGAACTTTGTATTGTTTTGTCCTTGCTTTCTTCCTTTTCTCTTGTTTCGAAGTTTTCTTTTCTTACCTGCTTTCCTCTTGTCATTCTTCTAGTGTTTCTCTTTTTTGTTCTTGGTTGTTTTGGTCTCTCCTTCTCTTAAGCAAGGCTTGTTGGCTTAGTTTCACCATTACTGTCAGTCTCATGGCAGGAACTCAGTAAGTTGGCTAATGCTTGACAATTGACCTCCACACGGAAATCAGAACTGATAAAGTCAGTGAGGAGGTTATGGTAGGTGTGTCAATACCAAATTTGTTTCTGTTTGAAGGTCTCTGAACATGTGCACGAGCATGTTCTTGTTCGACCTTGCTCCTTAGGTTATTGTTTTTGTTCTCTTTGTTCATTAGAGTTGGGTTTCGTCTTTTCTGTGTTTGGTGATATATTGCTGATATTTTATCAGATCTGATTCCTCTAAGGTGTCAGTTATGTGTGATATCCGAAGTTTATTCAGGTTGTCACTTAAATGGAAAGCACGGAGGAGTTCTCAGTACTTTGGAACTTTTGGTCTAAAACCTTAGGGGGTTTGAGGGGGAGTGATTCCAGGCGTATGGGGTGTGTATGCTCCACTGAGACCATGTCCCAGTGAGTGTTCCACACAGCCACTGTTATTGTTTCAGATTTTGTGTCTGTGATGGTTGCAAGCAAGTTGTGTGCATGATGGAGGTCTGTTTGCTTGCAAGCACATGGGGTCAGTTTGTTTGGGCCTTCAATTTGATGAAGCAGCAAAGTTAGATTGTGATTTTTAGTCTTCAATTGTTAGATTGGGAGTGAGTATCAACAGGATTATGCAAACTGTGCACCCTTTTTTAACAAGCTTTGTTGATCAAAGTTTTTAGCAGTGGTGCATACAAGCTTTTTACTCTGCAACTGTTGTCTCTTACTATGTATACATTTGGAGCTTTTGAAGCATCCAATCAAGGTTGTAGACTAAGGGATTAGTCAACAGAAACCCATTGTGATTGCATTCTCTCTTCTCCCTCTCTGCTTATTACTCTGTCATTTGCATTTCCCACACCTAGGTCTAATGAAGGAGGACAACAATACTTGGACAAATTTTCTGCATATTTGAATTCTTCATTCTCTCTAACTATAGCTTTTGTTTCCAGGACCAGTTTCAATTCTTTTTTCACCATGAATGAGTGCATTTATTGCAACATTCAGAAATGAGAATTTGACAGTCGAGTGTGTTAAAATTTAACAGTTTTTGAGGTTAGCTATCTTCAAAACTAGGAGGTGAAATGAAACTCAAAAACTGTGGTCTGTGATGGATCTCTTCTACTGAAATTCTGGCAATGTGTTTGTTATAAGCTGAAGCTCTAGTATGAATCAGAAGCCATAGAGCTTCAGCTTGTTAATCTTTTGTGGAGTGCATTCTTCTTACATGTGGACTATGAAGGAGTTGTGCAAACTGACCTCCCTCAAATGCAATCCAAAGAGCTGGAAGGTGCTCCAAATTTGTGCATTTTCTATTCATGGTAACAACATAAGAATTCTTTGGTTGGTTGCTCCTGATCTATCATGCGTTACATACTCTTGCAACAAAGCTGGTTTGCTCTACCTAACATGGTCTATGCACTCTTTTATAGGAAATGATTGCAGCTCAAGAAGTTTTTCTGAAACAATTTTTTGGAGCTTTGTATCAAATTATGAGTTGGGGATTTATGGATGAATTTTTTTAGTAAATGATTGAATGCAAATGAATTTTTCTGAACAATCTAATGCAAGGTGAGGTTTTCATGGATGGAAACAAAAAAAAAGTCCTGGTAAATGACGGAATGCAAATGAATCTTCTGAACTCGTAATCAAATTGTGAAGTGGGGATTCATGGATGAAAAAATCCCCATAAGTGAATGCAAATGATTTTCCTGAACTCATCATCTAATTGTCAAGTGGGGATTCATAGATGAAAAAATCCCGTCAAGTGACTGAATGCAAATGATTTTCCTGAACCTGTTCATTATATACATGTGAGGTGGCGCTTCATGGATGAAAAATCATAGTAAGTAACTGAATGCCAATGATTTTCCTGAACTCATTATCCAAATATGAGTTGGGGGTTCATGGATAAAAAATTCTTGGTAATGACTGAATGCAAATGATTTTCCTGAAATTCTGATCTAAATAAATATGAGGTGGGGATTCATGGATGAAAAATTCCTGGTAAATTACTGAATGCAAATGATTTGCCTGAAATTCTATTCTAGACAAATATGAGGTGGGGATTCATGGATGAAAAAATCCTAGCAAGTGACCGAATGTGAATGACTTCCTGAACTTATTATCTAAATGTGAGATGGGGTTCGTGGATGAAAAAAGTCCAGCTGCAGAGAGAGAGAGAGAGAGAGCGAGAGCGAGAGACGTTTGGCATTGTTCTCTCTGATCGCACTTTCCCTATATTCTAGGGTTTCATGCAAAGTTCCGTCTTGGTCTCTGACTCTCTGCGTTCCTATCGCATCTTTCTTTCTTACAGAGTTCCTTGCGGTTATCGTTGCTTCTTGAAGGCTTTGGGGAGTAGCCATGCTGATCGGTGAGTTTTTTCAACCTGTTTTACGCATTTTCATACTTTTTGTTTGTTTTTTTTTCTTACGAAGAATTGGATAGGTCTAGCATTTCTGCACAAGAGTGTTCTTTGTCGACCGCGGTTTGGCTGGCAACTGGTATGATTGAATCTCACTTGCCCCTGTTGCTACGATGGTCAGTCTCACTGAGTTCTTTCTGCCCACGATCTGACTAATCATCTTCGTCACTGAACTCCAAACCTCATAAAGCGAGGTCAAACCAGTCGTGCCTTGCAAAATTTCGACAAGATTAGGGTTTTTTTCCTAGAAAACCAGAGTGATTCATTATTCTTTTTATGTATTGATGCAGCCTGACGTGAGGAAGCTTTGTGTTCAAGAAGCATTTTGCATCTTGGTGGAGAATCGTGGTTCCAATCATCTAGTACTGGTGTTTGGGAGTCAATCGATCAGCAATGGCAGGACTGATCAAGAACCTCCGTGTGACCAAGACTGGTAGCAGTTCACGCACTCTTGAAGAAGCTCATCGGCGGTCCATGGACTTCTTCAGAGAGGCCTGTAGAGCATTGCCTGACATTATGGACCGGTACAACCTGCAAGAGGTCACTACACTTTCAGAGTTGCGCTCAAAGATTGCAGCAGAGTTTCGGAAGCATTCAAAAGTCACCAATCTGAAGGTGTACATGCCATATCATGCTTGTTTCTCAGATTCTTCTGGGGGCAGCGATTTTGCTGAATGCCTGGCTCTCTTATGATATGTTGCATTGTTCAAACCCTATTTGATGAATTGGCATTCTTTCTATGGCCTTCCTTTGCACACTGAAATTCCAATTCTTGAATTTGTCAAGGGGATCGATGAAGCCATGGTGAATAAATGTTTTCTATAAGTGCAGGTTGTTGATATGTTGGTGTTCAAGGGGCAAGAGGAGCTGCAGTATTGCATTGATCATTCCAAACAGCGACACCATCTTCTTGGTCAGTACATCATTGGAAAGGAGGGGCTAGCTGGAGATGTACACAAGCTTGGAGAGACAGACCATGGAGAGTCAGAATTCTTGAAGAGCTTTTACCGAGGCAACAGCTAAACCAAGTCTGTAGCCCCGCCTGTTGGAAGATTTCTTTTATACTCAGGAGAGTTATTATCCTTCTTGTCTGTTCTATGGAAGAGGCTTTAGGAAAGTATGCAGAACTTCCTCCTCCCTGCAAACATCCTACATCTCTTCTTTCACTGTCACTTCTGTTTGCTGTTACTCCAGATTGCAGACATATTCACATGCCTAACAGTCAAGTTTCAGACAATGTCTTTGCAGGAATAGTATCCCATCTTCCAGACCACGATGATCCTATGTAGTACTCTGTTTCAACTTTGCATTGCTTGTAATGTCTTAGCGTCACTCAGATTGGATTCCAGATCAATCCATGCAAGAGTTTAGATTTGAGGGATGGCAATGAAAATGCTCAAGTCCTTCATGCACTAGACCTGCATATCCTACAGTCTTTTCAGTTTCAGATCTGTTTGCATCCAATATTAGAAACTTCATGTTCCTGGTTTTGGGTGTTTTGTTTCACGTTTGGGCATGGATTTGTAGTAAGAATGTAGGCCAAATATGGTGTGTTGATCAAATTCTCTTATAACCTGATGTGCCCAGGAAGGTCTAATCCTCTTGCACTCAAAGTTGTATGTCATGTTTTGATAGTCTTGGAGAAAGAACATGCAAGTTTCTGGGTCCAGGAGAGACTAGTGAATGTATGGATTTGTTTTGACGTGGTTTTGATGCAGCTTTTTTTCATGTGGCTGAACTCCTACCAAAGATTTCCTTCTGGTCTGCAGGAAGCGGATGAACTTGGAAAGGAATGGACAGCCCCAGAAGAGAAACTCATCAAATTGAAAAAGGTAAGGGCAGCTGTGTAGGGCGCCTGCATTGGCAATATGCTTGAAATGAATTTGATTTTGCATGAGCCGGTTCCAAATTGTTTTCTGTGAAGTTCAGGAACCACAAAGGTGTGCAACAGGGAACTCCCAGTCATGAATGGATGTCTGCAATGGGGGGAGCTCTTTGAAGCGCTCAGAACAAGAAACTATGATGTGCAACCTAAACCCTGCAATTGTCTCATTCAGATAAGCTTTCTCAGCTCCTTCAGTGAGTAGTCTGAAACAGCATGTGATAAAATGCCTTGCAAGGTGATCCAGACCAAGGCCTCCCTTCACCTTGAAAAGAGGAAAAGATGGTGAGCAGTAAGCCCAACAAGTTAACATGAACTGTGGAGCTCCTGGAGTTCTGGATGATTGCGCTGTAGGGCTTTGAGGTTTTTTGTGATTGCTGGAAGAACCTCTATAATCTCTCCTGCTCTCTATGTTGTAGCTAATCCAACCATCTCTCTGAGGCATGTGGTGTCATTGGCATGACAATAATTCTGTCTCCAAATGTGTGATATTTTAAGACCTCCATGAAAATCATTGTGATCTGCAATTCTCTTATCAAATGTGCTGTGACAGTAATTCTCTCTCCAAATGTGATATTTCAAGACCTCAATGAAAATAATTGTCATGTACAATTCTCTCATCAAATGTGCTATTGTAAGCTTGCGATTTCCTGTCTGAAATATTGTGACTTCTTTCATCTGAGGGGTTTGTAAGAAGCCCCTCAGATGCTTCTGCATGCCAGAATGTCCTTCAATGCACCCAACCATGACTTGCAAACAAGCCTTTTTTATAGAAAGGAAACAAGACAAGGAATACAAGAGATTCCTACAATTGATTTTCAACAGTTTCTTCAATTCATGAGAAGACCCAACTTTTTTTCTTTGCAAAATTGGCTGATCATCATCCTTGAGAAATCTATTTTTAGCTCTGTTTTGTTAAAAGTGCCCCAATTCTATGCCTCTAGTGTGAAGTTTCCTCTTCTTGATGATGATGTTTTTTTTTGGTACCTTTTCTTACTAACACAAAAAAATTTCCTCTAGATATTGAAGTGTTCCTCTTATTTTTCAAAATAAGGTAAAATAAAATTGCATCTATTTGTGAAAGCCTAGGGGCTGCCAAGTTGCCAGTAAATAAAAAAAGCCCTAGGGGCTTCCAAGTTGCTCCACAAAAAAGAAGCCCAAGTCCAATGAAGTTGTGAATATTTACGGCCCACCGAGTTGCCCAGGAAAGAATAAGCCCCCAGACCCCATCAAAGTTGTGAAAACATATGGGCTGCTGAGTAGCCGGGGAAAGAATAAGTCCGAATCCATTGAAATTGTGAAAACCTAGGAGCTGCGGAAGTTGCCTGGGTAAAAATAAGCTCAAGTCCATTGAAGTTGTGAAAACCTAGGCACTCCCAAGTTGCCCGGGAAAAAGCAGAAATCCAAGTCCATTGAAGTTGTGAAAACTTAGGGGCTTCTGAGTTGCCCGGGAAGAAATATTTTCTTCCAGGAGTGTTTCTGTGTGTGTGTGTCTTTGTCTGTCTGTCTGTCTCAAATGGTCCACAGAATCGAAACAGCCGAGATTCTGGGAGGCGTTGAAGGCTTTCGCACTCGATACTCCTGTCCCTGATCAGGAGCAGCAGAAGAAGCTCCGAAAGCATCATCGACACCCCAACAATCTTGTTAAAGTTACCACCAATACCAAAACCTCGCAGGCAAGCAAGGGGTATGTATGCAGGATTGTTATTTTGAATCTTCTCCTTCGTTTTTCAGCGGCCAAAGTCCTCTCCTTTCGGCATTTCCAGATTTAGGAAGGTTACGGTACACCTATCAGGTCGCTCTTTGCAGCAACGAGAAATTTCGTTCACAAGCAACCCTCAGTTTCACCAAGTTCCTACGAAACAACAACAACAACCCCACAACCTCTCTCCCTCCCTCCCTCCTCTCATAATGAGACTTCACAAGTTCCGATCCGACAATTAGAGAAAGAACTCGGCTTGAAACTCGACGTCCTGCATGCAGCAATACTGCAAATGCCTGCGGCCCATCAAAAAATTATCGTGGAAAATCCTGCTAGGTTTCTGACAATACAACGTCTATTGACTGAAACATTTGCTGGTTTTGCTTCTTTGGAGAACCTCGTGCATGCAACTTGTTCTTTTGTTTTTAGAGCATAATTTTGATATGTTTGTTCTTGAGTACAGGGGAAAAGAGATGTTTTTTTTTCCCCTTTTCTTTTGTTTGGAGGTTCTCGTGTGGAGGTGGAAAAGATCTATGAAAGCAATGAATGTGCTTGATTAGACCACGGGGAGAAACAACAAAGTTGTAAACTTTGCCCACATATCATTTGTTCTATATATGTGCGCAGAAGATTCGATGATGCCGGATCCCCCCTGTAGCGAAGAAATCTGCGCTACTGCTGGTACATGAGTTTTGCTGGGCCTGATTTATGAAGAATTGTGATCAGGAGGTTCACAATCCAAAGATCTCAGATTTCGAAATTATCCTCATGTGAGACTCTGAGTGCGTGATCTCTCGCATTGTGGCTATACGTGGAAGACAAAAACACATTGTCAAGCACCACTGTAGCAACAAGTTCTACAGATTGCTTTGGTGAAGACATGGGGCAAAGGAATCGGAGCTTGTTCATACAGCAGGTGCACATCCAGATCTCATGCACAACATTTGAAGAATGCTTTACCACCACACAGGATTAGACTCTAGAGGTTTCTTGTACATCCAGGATTCTAGACAGAGAGACACACAGACATGCAAGAAGGAAAGAGATGCTTTGCCTTTGATGGTCTTTTCTTATCCAGGGTTCAATACTTGCCACATTTCCATAGAGATACTTCCTTAGCATTTTGCAATATGAGACAGCCCAGATGCTCTTCTACATCATACTAACATTGAGTAAAATCACTGGAGATGTTGTACACCTTGTAATGCTGCAAGGAATTATTGCTCACCTGGTTGAGAGTAGAAAAGAAATATGTCACTACTGTTGCTTGACTGTCTCTGTTGCTGGAGTTCATGTGTAGCTGTTGGAGAACAACTATTTTGATGATGAAGAGGATGATGATGAAGAAGATGGTGGGATTCATAACTGGGAGAGCAGAGCTACTACTATGCCTCTCTTGAGGTTTTCCACCATTCAAAAAATGACTCTGTTATGTACTGCACTCTGGAGTGTCATATGCAGTAGAAACACCAAGTTTTTGCTGGCTTGCACATACATTCTTCTGTGATTGGTCAAGTCCAAATAGCATGTTTGAAGCACTTTCTCTAAATATTAAGGAAATGAATAAAAATCAGTCAGTTCCGAGACTACTTCTGGATTATGCTCAAGTATTTTCTGTAACAGGAATCAAGTTCAGGTTGTGGGGAGAAGCAGCCCAGACCAAGGTGACAAACCAGAATCGACGGCTGACCATCTGCGCTGTGATGGTGAAGACAAATCAACAAGTGGAGATAACAGACAGCTTGGAGGTGGTGTGAAATCCGATAGGGAGGAGGAATCTTCAGAGGCTAGCAGTCAAGATGCAGTTCCACAAAACAGTTTCTTGAAGATTGGAGGAGGAAGTCATCAATCGTCAGTGGCAGCTGGCATGATAAACACAAGCACATCTACTACTTCCAAACGCCATAAAACCATCACCATGGAACTGTCTGAAGATCTTGACAGCACATCAGGAACTTCCATAGGTTGCAAAGATGAAGTTGACTCGAAACCCTCTGACATAGTGGTGGATACAGATCATCCAAGTGAAGACATCATGGGTCAAGGCCAAGTTGGATATCAAGCAGAGCACAACAAAAAGCTTGAAAGGGGAAAGGCATTTCAGAATTTGGAGCTTGAAAGAGGAAAGGGATGTCAAAACTTGGAATGCTCAACATCTGACAGTAGTGCATCTTCCAGTGAATGTAGTTTGACCAGAAGGCTGTCAGTTACAACAGATTGGATCCACAATTGCACAGTTCCTGTAGCAGCTGCTGAAGTGTTGAGTTCTAAGGAAGCAATCTCTACCAGCTTCGCTGAGTCTTTTGCACAAGAAGCATCAATCACTCAATGTGTTAAATTGCTTACGATTGCACATAGAGAAGTTGAGGATTTTATGACAGAGTCAAAAGTTGAAGAACCTGCCATAGCTGTTACAGGGGAGGACAAAACAGTATTCACCAAGAATGGTCAGCAGAATTTCTTCTTCAACCCACTGACAGCAGTTGAGCAAAGCCAGCTTGAGATTGTGAGCAAGAAAGGCAGAACAAATGGTCTAGGAATTGAAACACCTAAGTCACTGGAATGGAAAGAGGAGGAGCCAAGTTTAGTTGAGGATTCACCGATTCAGCACCCTCCTCTAGTAGCTGACAACAGAGGTAACCATTCTCCTACCCCTCACAATTCCCTTCCAATGAACCATTTCTTACCTCCTAACAAGTTCTGCATAGAATTCGAGTATGTGCTCTGTCATTCAGTAGGAGAGGAATGCAGATATGATTGGCTTTTCCTTTACTATCATGGCATTAGAACATAGATCATCCTTGGAAAGTTTCTGGATCACAAGACATTTTTGCATGGATATAAAGGACAATTCTTGGCTTGGTCTTTGTGAGTTCAGTATCTGAGAATGATGAGCCTGAAGTGGCCAAGGTTGCTCCGGTATGGTTCAAGGACAAAGAGGTGATGGAACCTGACCTTAACGTTTGGACTGGCCAAGCAGTTGTTCAATCTCAAGGTCCATGTCTTGAGCTTGAAGTGGAGAAAGCTGTTGCAATAGAGGAAGTGACTGATGGGACACCAGAAGGTGAGCTTAAGGGCTCTGACATTGTTGTGGCAGAGAATACTTTGGAAAATACCAGCACTATTGAAACCACACTTAAACTGGATCAACAATCAAAAGCTTTGGTTCAGGTGGAAGCATCTTTCACCAGATTGGAACCACAACATGAGCTTTCACAAAGGGAGCCTGAAGAGATTGTACCTATGACAGCAAATGGTACCATTGTGACCACTGAAACTATTGCTCTTGAGGGAACACGAGCTGGTGGATGTGGAGGAGGGTATTTTGACAAGATCCATGCAGGAACAAGGAGGAGATGTAGCCTTGCTGCAGGAAATGAAGATGGGATGGGCCATGACACTGGTATACCTGAATTTGCACCACCTGGGGTTTCCATACTTCCAGATGATAGGGAATTCATATCTGCTCCAAGTCTATCCAACAAGAGTCCCATAAGGGTAGATCATCGACTCTTTGGTGTTGGAATCAGCTCAGATCTGGAAGCATCACCTCAGTTGCCCTTTGGATATCCTCTGGATGATTCACAACAGGCTCAATTGCATTCTCAGATTCTTGTGTTTGGAGCCAAACTGTAAGACCACTAAACCTTTTCCACTGTCTACCAACCCTCATGTCTGGTAGTTATCAAATCATTCCTGACATGTTGTGTGATGCTGCTGCTCATGCTGTAACCTCTGTGAATCTGTTTGTGCCAAAGACATCACAATTTCAATCAAAGACCACTAATAGCATCTCTTGTTGGGGGGACATTACAGGAAGAGAAAAGTACCAGCAGACGCTCTAACAAGGACATCTGTGGGAACTCTTAGAGGTTTGTTCATCACACTCACCAGGTTTTGGTTATCCCATTTTCGTTTGCAGTTCCAGATTTTGTTTAGCATGTAAAAACCCTTATTGTTAACTCATGAAAATTATGCTTCTTCTTCATCATCAACTCCCTCCAAGGTTGATCAAGCTGGTGTCAGTCATGGGTGTGTCAGCTGTTGAAGATTCTCCCATTGAGGCTGAGGACTATGAGAGGGACATGAATCCTGGTCTAGCTAGCATGGAGACCACGACAATTCAACAACCACTTGGAGCTGTGTTGCTTGAAGACCTGGAAACTGCGAGTTCTGAATCAGCACAGGATGATGGCAAATTAGAAAATCAGCTGGGATGGGGTGTGCTGTCAAAATCAGAGCTGGAGAGAGAAACTCCAGTCCAGGTGGAGTCAATGGAGAAAGCAGCCCCAGCAGATATGGTAACTCATGGCTGTACTTTACAACCTCTGTCTGGGACAACAGTGAACATCTTTTTTCCAGCCACAATGGCAACCGACATAGCCATACCTGAATGTTGCATCATGTCAACTGAAAGGACCAGTTCTTCAGAGGCTAGAGCATCGAAGCGTAAGAAAATACACAGTCAGAAGGCAGATAATGACATGGTTCTTTCATCTATAGCTGATGCAGAGCAGCAGCAAAGTACTATATCCTTAGCTGCTTCAGCAATTGCATTGATCCCACAATTGCAGACACGAGTTATGCAAGATGTTGTACAGTATGAAGCTTTTAGAGATCCAACCACTATTTTTTATCAGGATGATCCTGTAACCGCCCCTCAACTTATTCAGAGGCAGCCACCAATGGATGACTACCAAATGGACAAGCAGCTGCAACAGGCACAGTGTCTTGCACAGGATGCAATTATATCTGCAACAACAGCCCTCACACAGACCCATTATATTTGGGCACAGCTGCAGGCTCAGAATCCAGGTAATGGAGTAGCTGTAAGAGAAGCTCAGATTGCTTCTGTAACAGCAACAGTGATGGCTGCTGCTTCCATCAACAAAGCTGCAGCTGCAGCTGCCAAGGCTATTGCAGAGGCTTCCAATGAAACTTTGCAGCACTTTGCTTTACAGCAAGGTCAACCTTCAGTCCCAAGTTTGACAAATTATGCAGCTGTCCCCCAAGTTCTTGGGTTCCACACAACACACAACCCGGACTATGAGGCAAGTGGTCGACCTATGCAGGTATCTGAACTTTCCCTTCAAAGAGGTGTAGTATGAGTCAAGCTTCTCATGTCCTCCTTGGTATAAATGATGTGTATAACAAGGAATTCTATCATGGTGACCTTCCCTCATCAGGCATTGTAGCTCTGGAAAACCTAGTGGTCTCATGTGCATGTTTGCCTTTCTTGTTTATGTTGTTCTGCACTGTCTCTCAAAAGGTTGTCAATTCTTTTTCACTGCTTCCTCCTTCCCTTCTGCACATGAAAATCATCTCTTGTTTTCCTTGCCCTTCCTAGCTGGGGTTTTCTTGTTCCAGGTTCTTGCTCTTATTTCTTGTTGTAAATTCCTGTCAAGTGGGTGGTTGGCTCAAGTTTTTACTCTGCATTTGGATGCTATAACTGGCTTGTTGCCTCTCTATGCATTTATATGTCATGGTTACACCACATTCAAACTGGAGTGGTTCAGTTGAAGGATTTCCTATATGGAGCAATGCAGGGAAGACAACTGACATCTGAAAACTGCAGGTGGCAAGTGGGATACATACTAGGAGATGTCGATCAGTCAAGAAGAGACGTAAATGCAAAGCAGTTTGGCCATTGAAAACATTACCCAAGAGGGTGAAGGACTCCATCTCCAAGAGACCAGGAAAGGTCAGACAGTTTAAGGGCTTTGCCAGGAGACATAGAAGAGGTAAGCCCAGAATGGCAGGATACAGAGATGTAGACTCTGTGATCCAGGAGGGGAGGCAGTTGTTGTTTGAGAAGTCTTCAGGAAGAGGCCCATTACGACTGATGGCATCCACATCACAGGTCACCACTGCTGAGAGACTACAGTTAGTGAAAGTTGGAGGTGTTCCAAATACATCTGAGACAATCAAGCCAGGTTCTCATGTAGAGGTGAGTTCTTTGTTAGTGACAGACACAAATTGTACACAAATGACTACTGCTCTCCCTTCTCCATGGCTACACAACTTGTGCCAGAAGACTTTCTTTAAGGATTTCTTTTTGTTGATTCTTCCTGATGTGATTGATGTGCAGCAACAAAAGAGGAATGGGACCCAGTGGTTCTTCTGCTCTCATAACCTCTGATCTCTCCACTCCTTGTGACTCCACTTTACATGCAGGTCATGTCTGAAGAAGAGGGTCTGCGAGGGGGTTGGTTTTCTGCAAAAGTTCTTGTGATGAAAGACAAACAAGCACTTCTGCTTTATGATGAGCTTCTTGCAGAAGATGGTCCTTTCCTTTCCTCCTCATTTTTGTTATCAGGTCCTATGGAAGTTGTATGTGATTTCGTCTTGATCTTTGTTTATTCCCCCCTTTTGTTCCTTCCCTGCTTTCTACTGTTGTCATCACACTCTTGTGTTCTAAGAATTACTGTGGATGTACATCAGGTTCATTGGCTTCTCTGGCCTGTGTGATCCAATGCAATTCAAGCCCTTTCTGTGCTCCTTATTTTGTTCTGCTGCTTCTATGAAAGGAATGTTGGAACTTGGTATGGATGTGTACTCTTTCACTCATTTTCTCTAAGCTGCAATTATTATATTGCCACAGGCCAATCTCAGCTGAATGAGTGGCTTCCTGTATATTGTTCACAAGAGGAAGACACCAAGAGCAGGAACTTGTCATGTCGCAAACAGAAAATATTGAGACCTGTGCACCCCTTCTGTTTCAGCAAGGCAAGGAGATTACTTAAGCGCCCTAGTGTGGCCATGGGCTCCCATGTTTGGCTGGTGGGAGATCATGTAGACGCCTTCATCCAGGATGGGTAGGAGCTTCTTTTCATTACTCTTGGTTTGACAATTGGAAGGTGTTGTTTGATGCCCATTTTCCCCTCTTGTAACAACCATGCATCTTTGACAGCACCAACACAGAGCCCACTGAATATGTAGTCCAGCATCATTCAGCTCATTTATCTCCTGTGTGCATTGCATGGTGTGTTTGATCAGATGGTGGGAAGGTATTGTGAAAGTTGTGAACAAGGATGACAAGAACCAGATCACTGTTTATTTTCCAGGTTTGTAAAGATCTGATGATTCAGTATTAAGCAAACATTCTACATTCAGTACTTATATTACCTTTGAATGGTGTTCCTTTGCCATAAAGAAGCAGCTGTTTCTTTCCTTTGTATTTTCAGGTCACTCACCTGGTCGAAGATGTCATGGTAGCTTGTGAAATCCAGAAGGTCCCAGCTGCTTCTTTATGCATGTGAAGGGTCTGAGTATGGACCCTTCCAAATTTTCAGCCCCTCCACTCAGCCTACTGGCCTCATGATGGGAGCCTCTAATCTGGAAGGGTCTATACTCAGACCCTTCTCCCATACATAAAACCCATGATTGGAAACTAGTCTACTTCTGAGCAGAGGAAGGCCTTTGTCCAAATGGTCCACTTTCATGAACTTTAGAGTGCAATGCCTATGCAGGAGAAAAAGACACAGCTGTAGTGAAGTTGCAGAATTTGAGGCCTTCTATGATTTGGGCAGATGGCCAGTGGAGGTCATGGAAAGACTTGTCAGTAATGGAGGTACAACCAAAAATCTTAAGCTTCATCCAGAAATGCCAAAACCTGATCAAGAATCCTCCTTTTTCAGAAAAGTTAAAAAACTTAATTTTTCCTGCAGAATGGACCTCTGCATGAACTTCCTATTTTTGTTTCTGTGTCAGGAATATGGTCACTCTTCAAAACGGCTAAAAGTCAGACATGGCCTCGCAAAGGAGAAGGTGGAGACTCAAAAGTATAGTAAAGCTGACCTTTTGAAAATGACTGACATTGAGCTCAGCCACCATCTTAGGCCAAGAACAATCAGACAGACTTCCAAGTCCAAGATCAGCAGAAATTTAGGGGCTGCTCAAACCAAATACACCATGAGTGTCAGAAGAAATGTGCTGACTTCAGCTAGAAAATCAAGGAGATTGAATTTTTCAAGTAAAAAGCAGGTTACTGTTTGGGCACCACCCATGAGGAAGAATGGTCTCCCACATCCAAATAGACTGGCTTTGGTTGTGGCAACCCCACTAAAAGAGTCTGCAAAGAGTTTTGAAGAACTACTAACTCCTTTGACCCAAAACCGAGGAGAAGCAGCACTTGGGAGACAAACTCAAAGGTGTTTACGTTCCAAGGTAAAAATTTATGCTGAATATGACTGTTTCTTTTTCCAATAGATCTTACTTCATCACCTTTACTAACCAAGGATTTCCTATTTCCAAAGAACCAAACTTCATTTTCATCTCCTGTTCATCCTTGCAGCAACTTGATCAAAGGTGAACATGATTGGAAGGAAAGACAAGGGGTCTATGTCTATTCATGCAGTAGAGCAGGACTTTGCTTTTTCTCTTGTGATCATATTCAAGTTTTGTACAAAGTTTAAACCCGTACTTTACAGGAAATTTGGTTAAGACCTCAGTAAAATACAACTCATTGAAAGACGTCTGAAATATATCAATCAGGACTCCTAAGACTTGAGTATAGGCCAAAGGTGTTGCAGCAGGTTTTTTGGGAGATAAAGAACCTCTCACTCCATGGTTTCACACTCATGGACTCTCTAAAAAGCCATGACTTAGTGTTTATTAGGAAGGGTTATCCTCAGCTCCAATCAATGATGTTGTATTCCTATTTTACAGGTCACTAAGACAATTGTTACACGTAGTGACAAGCGCCAACTGAGACACAGGACTGCTAGAGGCACATGACTTGTGTATAAGTTATACAACACAATGAACAATGTATGACTCATCACCAACAGGAAAGTCTCACTACTTTTTTTTTTATCATGCAGAAAATAGACATATATGAGAATAAATGGTGAAATTGTTACTCATCCCATGTCATCAACTGTGTAAACCTTAATGTCATCTGTTTAGAACCCTGTCAGTGATTCTCTCTATGGTGTGTCATCAGAGGCTTGAGGATGGATGAGGAGATGAGGTTTCAAACATACTGTGGTGCATCAGTTTGTAGCTTGAAACAATGCCATCAAGCAGATCCTGGACAGGTTTGGAGACTCAGTCCTTAGCCCACACATGGACAAACAGAAATATAGTGAGCAAATCCACATGTTGTTTCTTGCGTATGTCCCTCGCATCTACAGACTAGTTAGACAAAGTTTTGGCAATCCTGTTTCAGATTTTGTTAGGCAGATAGATATCTAAGTTTTGTGCACATTTTAATGCTCTTGAATCTTTTGTCCTGATCCAAGATGATTGTCTCAGAGAGATGCAGTAAATAGCTTGAATATGTGTGCCATCATCTTGTCACCATCGCTAATGACACTGATCATGGCTGAATCAGTTCAATATCACCCACCTTCACTTCCATCATGAACTCTGATTGCACAAAACTCTGCTGTTCATTGAGAAATATGCGCAGATGTACTCTGTCTGCATGCATGTGTGTACATGTGTGTGTGTGTGTGTGTGTGTGGGTACATATATTGACTCTTATGCTGAGCTTTACAGTTGTTCATTTTTATACTGAAAACTGGAATCTTCCGCATAGCTAATGATGCTTTTTGCCCTTTTTGGAATGCAACTTGGAAACCTAGCATGGTAGAGAGAGAAGAGCTTCTTTGCAAAAAGAGAAAAACTTCCAGTTAGTTTCAGTATATGCATCTGATGAGGCAAAAGAGGGAACCAAAATCTTTGCCCGAAAGGAATTCAATTTAAACGTAAAAAAGTTACACTAGTACGCTAGTACAGTGTTGATGCAACCATCATTCTGTCTGGATTATTTGTAACCTGCGCATAATTTCCCTGCCACCCAAAACACATCTTCAATCAATCACATCATATTGTGGCTCACACACCCAACCAGGTGTATTATACTCCATTTAAACCACATCTTCTACACAAAGATCTTTCTGATTTGTAAACAATCAATTTCAATATACAATAACATATCACAGCTAACACCCAAACAATAAAGTAGATTCTCTGTAAAATTGCACCTCCTATGTACACACCAAGAACATTCCGAATTCTAATACGAATTACCAAATCACTTTTCTCCTGCACAATAAGCATTCTGGTTCTAACACAAGCACCTAACCACGCCAGTATTTTCTTTTTATATATAAATGTCTTTGATTTTGCAAAAGTGGTGAGTTTTTGCTGAAAGAACATATCTTACATTGGCAAAACACGTTTTTCCAAAAGAGTTCTTGCAACAAATTTCACAAAATCGAGAAATTTTGCCACAAAATTTTTATTAAAGCACATGCCAAAATAATCGTAATAGAATAATAATAATAATATTTCCTCTCATCTTGCTACAGCTTCAGCAGGCATTGAAATTTGAAAAATCTCAAAAAATAACTCCAGCCCTCACCCCATGGTTACCTGAGACATTTCCCAACTCTTTCCACAGTTATCTGGTTTTGCACATGCGCACACACACACACACACACACACACACACACACACAATTGTTACTTTACATGCAGAGCAACAATTGATGAGTGCTCCCCAAAAGTAGAGAAGGCTAGTTTCAAACATACATAATCATTTGTCCCTTGACAGGCCCTCTATTTTGGCTTGCATCAATGTCTACTATGTTCAATATAAAATGTTAATTATTTTCAGATTCAAGTGACCTCAGGGTCCTTTCTCTTCCAAAACCCCTCTAAGAACTCCTCATGGTCATAAATGTTGGAGAACCACCTTGAGAACAGCCGGTTATCATTCTCCATTTTTTATAACCACCAAACACTGGTCAACGGCCAAGTTGGCTTTAACTTTTATGCCAAGTAAAATTGTGATAAAAAATTCAGTATACTTCTCTTCTTTTGTTCCTGTGTTTTTTGCACTAGGGAAAATACTACTTGAAAATGCACACATCTATAGTAATCTTCACATTAAGTTATATGTGACGTCAGATCAACCTTACATTATTCTATAGATGAGTGAAAGAACCAATCCCATCCAGGATCCACAAAATTGCGAGGTAGGTGGTGTGGCAATCATCCACTTAACCAAATTCAGTAACAGGTCAAGGAGGAAAGTAGAAAAATTTAAGAATCCTTCTACACTTGGCTGTGTGTTCAAACCTATTGTCTAAATCTCGCAATTTCAGATGTTTTTTTCCCTCAAAATCTAGCAACTTTGTGTCATTTTTTCCCAAAAAACCCTTTGTAGAAGTCACTGGCTTTTATTTGGCAAGTGGCAAATTTTGCCCCAGAAGAGAGTGGTGTTCCCACATCTAAGATGAAAATATGGATACAAATGTGGGTGCAGAAAAGAGGAATGATGATCAATATTGGCTGGCTGCCTATCATGCCAAGAGGTATACGTTAAAAAATTGGTCACAAATGAGCTTCACCAACAGTGTTACAGTGGATTGGAAAACCAGGTTAGAAACTGAAACAAAAACACTTCTCTTGTTGTGATAAAATCAATAACCTGGTGTGTTCAAAATTTTGCAGCAGTTCCACGACCCCTGCTTGAAGATTGCCCACTACTACTACTCCCCCTCCCTCCTTTTCGATCATTTCTAGACCGTGTTTTGTTTGGATTACTGACACTGCTCATGCCAAATTTCAAAGGTACAATTGGTCGCAAATATGCTCCATCAGGAGGAGAATTGCGCTGTCTTGCAGAAAGAGAGGATAAACTTGGAATCCAGTGAGCTACATATTTACCCTCCGGATCATATGTTGATGCCTGCGAGAAAGCAGTTTCCATTAAACAGGATCTAATACAAGGTGACTGAGTTGAGCAATACATGTTCAAGGTTTCAACATGCCCTGATCTAATAGCTCACTTCAAAACAAATGATACCTGTTTGGGAATACTAAAGTACCGATCCTCTCGTGGGTCATTCCCCACACCTGCACAGTTGAAAAATGCAGTAAAGCTGTCATGATTTTTTTTTGAACTCTCATATTTGTGCTCCCTCTTGCTAGCTCAAAGGAAGCAAATCAGAATACTTTTCTTGGAATCTTAAGCACTCTATTAGCCCAACTCCTCCAACCCATAACCTCCTTACACAAACTTCATAGACCCAAAACTTCATAACTCTAATCCAGTGTGCATGGAAGTGTCTACTTCTCAAAGCTCACTGGTTTTTCATGTAGACTCTGATACTTACTTACCAGCACCATACGTCCAATTACCATAATTGGAACACGGGTCATAGTCAAGAAGACAAGTCTCAAACCACTCTGCTCCCATACGCCAATCTAGTCCTAGATCTCTGACCAAAAAGGAACACACAATCTGCACCACCCCCAACACACCAACACAAGTCAGCATTGTTCTCTAATATTGAGAACCCTTGACCTACAAGGATGAAATTAGGAACTGAATACATGCGTTTGTGTTAGTGCCTTCTTGAAGAGGCCAGAACAATACTTGCAGGGAATTGTAAATTGCATGCCCTTTCTGTAGTGAAAATTGATGCGGTTCATTTACACATCCACATGCCTTGCATCTCACAACTCAAACTATCATCCTTGCTAGGCTTAATACATGCCTGACGACCACGGTTGGACATAAAGCCAGTGGCAGCAAGCTCCTTCATGTTTGCATCAATTAGTGGGTAACTGCAAAGGACAAGACAAAATAAGAGCAAGGTAGTCCATAACTGTAAGCAAATAGGCTGGCAGAACACCTGGTGCCCTTACTAGTAACTTTGTGAGTGGAATGTAAGCATATCAACCAAAAAACATTCCTTAAAAGGCCTAATGATTGAAGCATTTCCTGGCTGAGGGAAGTTCAGTCTTCAAAAATACCCTGTTTGACCCTCTTGCCAAGCTTCAAAGCGTTCTTTATTTTGACTCCAAAGCTTTCCAACAACACTTCGTGGACCACCTGTATAGTGCCAACAATAAAAATCATCAACTCCAATGCTTGCAATGAATCAACTTAATTAACAACAAGATCAAGTGAGCAGAACTAGCACTCATTATGATTTCAAGCTTCAAAGTGGAGCACCTGATCTCTACATTTCAGTAATAGTGACCATGATTAGCATAAGGGTTGATATCAAATTTAGTGATTGGGCAATGAAGTTTGAGGAACTTGCCCACATGGAAAATTGTGTTGCCATACTTCACGGAGATGAATCGAAAGTAGTCACGCCATATGAGTTCAAATAGTACCCTATGGCCAACCAATGGAGAAACTGA
Source organism: Sphagnum tenellum (assembly GCA_963921925.1). NCBI lineage: Eukaryota > Viridiplantae > Streptophyta > Sphagnopsida > Sphagnales > Sphagnaceae > Sphagnum > Sphagnum tenellum. Next base: position 2,998,182 of record OY998143.1, on the reverse strand, counting down.
ATCACAATACTTGCAGGAGGCAAACTTCACACTGCCTTAAGGTGATCCTACCATAAACCAGAATTAATAAATAGAAAATGCAGCAAGGACTGAGCAATGTTGGGTACCAGTAAGTGGAATCATTTGCCACCCTCTCCTGCTCATATCGCTTGACCTGTCAAGATAGGATCAGTGTCAGGTGCCACACAGTGGAAATTCTGTCACTTGAGACTTGTTCCCTCAATTTCCATATGTCCCACCAGTGAACCATATGGTCTGATCTACTCAATCCACAAAGTGCAATGCAAATGCAAAATCTCCTCAGAGAGTTACATGTAGACTACTCAAGACTAGTGTAAGCAACCAATTTTTTTTGCTGTAATAGCAGAAAAAAATTCCGAGACTGTGAACAGATATAACTCTGCATCCAACAATTGACTCTTCTACTCAGAAAGCCATACAATCCACTGTTGGGAAGCTAATTTTTCTAAAACATCTTTAAAATAGAAAACATCCATGTTCTGAGAGTCACAGGGTTTGACATTCAGAATTTGGCTTTGTTTGTGGGGTGTTGGATTACACCTCATCATGGATAGTCCTCGGTGTGATGCACCCATGTGCCAACCATGGTGAGAATTTGGTGGAGTAATCAGCACCCAACATTCCATTCCGTGTCTCCTTGTACACCCTTAATCTATCCTGCACCAGAATAATCATTTTGCAAGACTTTAAGGGCACCCACATTGTTTTGCTAGACACAATAAAATACATCCCAATGGTAAAGTATCCAATAAACATGCAACTAAACCAGACATCTGCACTGACCATGTGACAAGACTACTATAGCATCCCATGCATTCATAGGTTTCTAACTTCAGGTTGCAGAATGTAGAAAAGAGACAGGAGACAGAAGATGTTGTCTTCTCTGGTCAAGATGCTTCTATCCAGAACTACTTATACAAATAGATAACCACCAAGTTTCCACTTGCCTGAAGCTTTACTACAATTTCCAGAGTAAACTAGGAACAGTACATATCAAGAGGTATGTGAAGAAAGCACCTTCTGCCAGAAGTAATCTTGAAGACGAGCTAATGCAGCTGTCTCTCCACCCTCAAAATGCAACACTCCCAATGGACTCTGTAATCAGAAAATTTCAATGCTCAGAGTAGTAGGCTTCAAGGATCTCCACATCCTAAATCTTTCATGCATGTAGTTTCCAGTAACCACAAAACTATATACAACACTTCCTCTATGCTATGTTCCTCATGTATCAGATCGATGTGGAACATTTTTGGCATTAATCCTGTGACCTGAATCCCTATGTTTTTTCTATCATTAAGCAGGAGCACCACCTGTTCTCTATATTTCAAGCCCAGTTCACTGACAATGGGTACATCTCCAGGTGCTCCAATTTTATCTGCAACATTTTCAGGCAATGGTCCCATCTGTGTTGGCATTTTTAGGGCTGGCCTCACTTTGCTTGAAAACTCTACTCCCTGTCCCCACCCATTGCAAAACTGTGTCAATTCCCAGACCAGATGTTTTGACCCATGCAAACACCAACCTCAGAAACTAGTGGCTGTGCTCATTTTGGGTTAACATCCTGCTAAGTGCATGCTACATCAGGTTAACCCTATATCATCAAATCTTGATGATGTAGATGGTGAGGCAACATCAGAAATACCTTCCGAAACTGAGTATAGATGTCAGGAAGTTCTGCAGGCGTGAAAGGTAGGTCATCCCAGTGATACAAGGTACCACCCCAAACAAACTGAAGCACAACTCTTTTCTGCTGAGCCTCTCCTAATTTATGAAGCCCCTGCTGAACTCCTCTCTCAACAGCCGTCTCCTCACTACATGTTTCCTTGTGAGCAAAAACCTTCAGGTCGCAAAATCACAAAGGAAAACATGTCATCAGGAATTAGGACAAGTCATTTGGGCATCAGATATGATCAGGAACCATTCAAGGATGTCTTTTCAGTAGCAGAACCACTACATCAACAAACAGAGTCAGTTCGGAGATCACAGAATAGCAGATTGCCCATATGCACAGCCTTACTCCAAAGATGTCACAAATGCAAGTCACAGACATGTAGACAACACATGAAGAACATAAAGCATGGTGCTTAGGCAAACTGCACCAGAACCAATGTGCTCAACAAATCCATGACATACAGGTTATACTTTTAGGGCGTAAGAGCGAAAACACAATGGAATTCCATAGTATTGGAAGATAAGAAGGCATACAGTGTGTGCACCAATTGCCTTGGCTATAGAAGGCACGACATCTTCAGGTTTGCCCCTTCGCACAATCAAGTCAAGGCCTCGTTGCTGCAGGTTTTTTCGTAGGTCTGCTACACTTTCCATAATAAACTGTGCTCGCAACTCTGGGTGTGACAACAAACATGTTTTGATCAAAAGGACACAGTTTAGACAATGCTTGCTAATGGGTAACGTTTCAAATGCCAGCAATACAATTGAAGACGACAACACAGATTTAAAAAGAGGTGAAGAAGAATGTAAAAATGACATTTTGATACACAGCAGATGTACATTTGCCAACCAATAAGGGTTTGAAAAATGGTGAATTTGTCTTGCCTAATTGTCCAGGGTTTAAGGGTTTAGGATTTATAAGATTCAAGCAACAAAAAGCTTGCCTCCAGTTTTTGAAAACCCAAATCTGTGGGTTGTCTCATAAGTCTGAGGATCAACACAGTACAAAGGCAACAATGCCAACAAAAAAAGGTTCAAAGGGGCAAAGAAGAATGTAAAACTGGCATTTTAATGAAGAGCAAATGTACAATCACCAGGCAATAAGGGTTTGAAAAATGGTGAATTTTATGGTGCCTAAAACTGTCCAGGGTTTAAGGGTTTTAGGGTTTACAAGATCAAGCAACAAAAACTTGCCTCCAGTTTTTGGAAACCCAAATGTGTGGGTTTTCTCATATGTCCGAGGATCCACACAGTACAAAGGCAGCACGGCATGCGAAGACTGCCATGCCTTCAATAAAGCTTCATTGTCCAACACCCTTAAATCATTTCTGAGCCACACCATGGCAACTCCATTTCCTTTTCTGGATCCCGCATCATCTCTGCTGCTTTCTGCATGGAAGGAAGCTGCCATAGCCCCACTTTTGCGTTCCACTGTGTGCACTTTTATGGCAAGATTGCAACTCCGCCCTACTGTGCAACTCTCTGCCATCCCACAACAACATCACAACAAGGAAACAACATTCCAAACCCTAAGCAAACAATCCTTGCCAAAACATGCGCACCAAAGACAACGGCGGATATGAACAGCTTACTGGAGAAGGCAAGAGTTTCCGGCAACGCGAAAAGGGAGGATCCAAGAGCGCGATGGCCAACGAAATTTCTACTGTGCGCTTGCATATTTCTTCTTCCTCTTCTTCTTTACAAATGTCTCTTCCTTCTCTCTACAATCTCGACACAATTTGAAGAGGAAGACGGCCATTATTGCTGCGGAATCCGACAACATATCTGACGGTTCTGCTGCAAGAGCGTCGATTTGCTCGTGGGAAGAGGATGTGGAGACAACAGAGCCTTGCGATTTGAACTTCCGTTTTTCCTTCAGTAAGCACTTTTTCGGTTTGAAGAAATGTCATCAATTCATCTCCTTCTCTCAAGGACAGTAGTAATATAAGAGCATCGCTAGCACTGCTCTGTATTATGTGACCCTGGAAAAAATATTTCTTATATCCAAGTTTTAGTTCGTTACTTTTTGCCAACCACACGCATGAAATCGCATTGTATGATTCTGAGCACATCAACAGCCCACCCATCTACAAGGTTTCCTACTAGTCTTGTTAGGGCATTCATGAAGTGGTGGTCTCAGTAGAGTTAGGGACAGCGATTACCATACAGATCTTAATGCAGCATGCTTCAGACAAATAGAAAAGGTAGCATCAGGGAGTGAGGAAACCATATATCTCACTCTCATTGTAAGGAAGGATGGCCAGGATGAACATGGGCCAGTGGCAACTCACAGCACCCAACATCTTGTGTGTACTGAAACTCTTGCCATTGTGTGTACCAAAATTGTATCAGCTTAGGAAGGGTTGAGGCTTCAATGTGCAGGTTTCAAAACCATGAAAGGGGGATTTCAAGACATATTCTCAACCAGCTATGGCGTTTGGAACTTTCATATTCAGTCACAAATCTATCATTTGACATACCCACAATGATCAAGGCAGTAATAGTAGTCAGGGCAAAAGGTTAACAATAAAACCTTCTTGTTGAAATTCCATTTTCCCTCCCGAGGATTCTCTCTTCTTCCGCCTCCAAATGTAAGCTGCATTTCGCAACCAGCAACCAGATCACTTCACGAATGGAGTAATTCAGTCCACCCAAGTAAGGAATATGAATTTCAAAGTCCTTCAGCCACAGCAACACTGCATGCTGTCATCACATAATAATCTTTTGGGCTACTCTATCAACCAATGACATACACAGCGCCAAAAATGTTTGAAGAAACACTGGCCTAGAGGGAAAGGGGAGCTAATAAGTTTTTAAAAAAAAAATCAATGTTAAGAGTATTATGCACAATTGGAGCATTCAGAACTCTTGCCATGACTTTTGCCAACTGTCTACTAAAACTGATCCCGAATTCCTTAATATGACCATCTGAATCCTATCTGTTCACAGTCATTGCCTGTTAAACAAACCAAGTAGTTTGTGAGTCAAGCTCTTAGTTGCAATGTCGTTTGTGAGTTTGATTCATGGTCGACAAAACATAATAAATAAAAACTTATATTTTACATACCAGAACAGAGGACTGACAATTCAAAAGGAGGAGGAATCATTCATCAGACTTACATTTTCACAAACACGTCTAATTCTGTCCTCTGGTGATTGCTTGCCAACATTAATTTGCTTCGCCCGCTACATACGAGCTATTAACGTCTTTGTGTATCGCTGCCCTTCTATAATCTTGCACAGCTACAGTACCAAAAATCAGCAACGACCATACAAACACTTCAAGGCATTTTTCAATAAGAAAGCTGGCATTGCAAAAGCAGGCAGTGAATCCTTCGTACAACAATTGGGATCACGAATCAATATGAAAGCTTAGAAACAATAGAGGAAAAAACCAACCCATGCCTCCAAGGGGATGTAGGTTGCTGGTTTTTTCTTGCTACCCACATCAAGGGCTGGGGCATTTGGGTACTTCAGCCGATGCTTGTAAACGTCTTAGTAATAATAGTTGGCCACTGAAATCTCTTCTGGTTCATCAGGATTTTGCTGGGACTTCTTGACAAACCTGAATCTTGCCAACAATTGAGTATGACTAATCTACATATCTATGCTCGCAATTCCTATCACCATCCAACTTGGGGACAAGGAATGACAATTCCACATATGCGACAAGAGTGACTGATCTAACTATAATATTAAGAGGTCTGCACACATAGAATCATAAGTGTTGAATATTTATTTATGTGAGATCTTGGCATGGAAGTGAGCTAGGCTAAAGCTTGAAATAGTGCATGTGTGGGAGACTCTCCTGTGAGTGGTCTAGGGGGTATGTTTTGAATGATGAAAATGCGAAGGACGAATATTATTTTGCATGTACTCTGTGCAAATTTCAACTTGTGACCACATAACTATCTAGGACATAGCATTAAACATAATACAAGCTGACAAAAAAACAACAAGAACTATGCAAGTTGAAATTTGCACGGGGTAGCTATGTTTTCATTGTTTTTAGTTAATCTTTATCTATTTTTTCTGCAACAATGAAAGAAATTGTAATCAGGTCCTCACCATAAACTAGGGACAAAAGAGTTGAATGCAGGATTTTGTCTACAATTTTGTGCCCTTGCAAGTTCCACTTGTATTTCTTGGGCTAGAGCTACGAAACCCATGGATTGCAAGTTGGTAAGTAGTCATGAAGGTAAGATATTTAGGCGGTTCTCATCAAAATTCATACTAAGCAAGACGATTTTCAATACCCCACCCTGAACCTCACCGGTTACTTGGGTCAAAAAAAATTTAAGCCTACACCTGGTAGGGACCGGTGTTGAGTGGTTATCAGAAACAGGAACAGACCCTTGATGATTATCGCGAAAATAATCATGGTTCTCAAAGCATCAAAGACCCAGTTCTTGCATAACCATGGTTCACAATTTTTTTGAAAAAAACAAATAACCAGCCAGAACCGATGGCTCTTTGATTCTGTTTTTTGTCCAAGGAACCAGAGCATAAGGTTCTTTTGATATTTGAAATAAATGAAATCAATGGTTGGAAAACTTGTCCAGGGTTGGTAGGTCATTATTATTATCTATCCACAAAATATAAGAGTTATCTGTAAAAGTCAAGCGATTATCAGGCGAGAACGGCCAGTTTTGGCATAATATGACATCAAATGTGTAACTAGGAATGAAATTTCACAAAACGAAATAACCGGAACGCAAACTAGTTTTTCCAACAATTTTGGTGGTAAACTGAGTTTCATCCCCTCTTTCGTTTTTCCTCGGCACCTCCAATGCTCCCTACATATAATTTCACTGCTCCTACCTGTATGACTACTAGAATTACTCTGAACCGAGTGCATTAAATGCTGAGTTTCAGCATTTCGTACTGAGATTTAACAAAATTTCACTACTTTGTGGATACCACTGAAAGAGGGGATAGTGAGGTGAAAGGAGAGGGGACAGGGGTGAAAGAGAGGATGACTTTACGAATAACATAAGCGTATCATCTATAATGCACATTGACATATTATAACATCAAATTCATTCATTAGAATTACTGTTTAGTACAGGGGCAGTTTCAACACATGCTTGTCAATTAATTAATTAATTAAATTAATTAATTAGTTCTCAACATATAATCTCGAATATTTCAAAAATATTCTCCATTTTCCTATATTAAAAAAATTCTTCTTGACAAAAGTTTGTTCGAAAATTTCCACATTTTTACAAATAATATAATTAGTGTCAGAGCTGCGACGAATATTACATTACTCCATGACCCACACTACCACCCTTGAAGCCTTATGATTGCAGCCCGGTTAGCATGTGGAAAACACAAAGCCATCAGAATGCACAACGACTCTGGGTCTTTTCTACACACAGATTGTCACAGAGCGAAGGTCAGAGTAAACCATCACCTACCAGTGCACCATGCCCGATGGATAGTGTGTGGACATGGAACATAGGTAACCACAACCACCCATGGTTACCTATGGGACTACCCATACATATTTATTTACCTACCTATCTATCAATGTTGCCATCAAGTGAAAAGGGCTGTTTTTGAGTGCATGGTGGGGGCATTCCCAAAATAAAGGGGCCTACGACAAGTCATAATACTAGATGGGTTAGTGCATAGGAATGTGTACAATCCATGCTATGTGCAAAATGCCTAAGGCCAAATACACCTTGGCAACAACATGATGTTGCATAACTCAAGTTATTGTAAGGCAATGGAAAAAAGAGACTACAATTAGCTTGTAATAATTCTGAACTATGTTCTTAAATGAATAAGGCTAGTTGTAATTAGTTGCACACAATTGTTTGCATTCAAGACATCACACAACTTCAATTTACTCATTGTGTAAATGACCTCACATCATATGTTCCTCGAAATAATTTAAGGGGAAATATTTTACAATGTATCTTGAAGCTATTTAGAGAAGGGTTTTACAAAAATCCATCTAGTGTATTATTCAGACCAATTTTATTTGGTAAGTTATCCACTTCATTCATAATTCATTCCTAATAGAGGGACACTCTTTTTTACCTACAAACTATGCGGGTAAAAATATAAGGTGTCACATATTGGCTATTGGCTAATTTTAATAATGTAATTAATAAGATTATATTTATTATATAATTAAAATCTAATTAATATACCATATGTGATATTTTTGGTAGAAGATTTTTATAAAACATATATTAAAAGTTAAAAGCATTAAAAGTTGTTAGTAAGTTCAATTAATAGGCTAGTATATGAATAAATATAAATAGGTTTAATTAATAAGTTAATAAGTAAATTGATTGTAATAAATGAAATAAAAAAAATTGCAGCATTAGGAAAAAAAGATGACAATTAAGCTATGGATTTAGATGTGATGAAAATCATGTAGATTATAATACATGTGAATTATATTGATAAGTTGTATATCAAATGTTCTTTTCAAACTCATGATTCAAACTCAAGAGCTCTTGTATTTTTTCATTCCAAAATTTCATATATTTAAGTTATAATGAAAATTAATCCATGCTAACTTTTAATTTAAAACTAGCTCTAAGCTTATTGTAATAATATAAGTAAATAAATAAATAGAAATATTAAAATTAGATGAATATAGGATAGTTAAAATATGTGCATAATAAATAATTAGATAATAATAAGGTAAGGAAAAATAAATTCTTTCACTCAAATATCCCAAAAAATACTTGTTTGACACAAATAGTTTGAAAAATTTAACACTAAGTGTCCCCTAATCTCCTTTAAAAACAATGCTTGAAAGCTCACATACATGCGACCATGAATCATCCCATGACATAAGAATAAATCTATTATGAACAACCACTCTCAAATTGGTCATATAATAGGTGAATCAATAATAAATATTTCTAAGCAAAGAAACAGCAATGTAAATTGATTTTTCCACATTCAAATTCATTATAAAATTATACAATACAAATGACTTGTCTTGACTAGTACTTGGAAATAAGGAATATAAGGAATTATAGACCAATTTGAAATCTATTATTAGGAGGCAAGATTGAGTGAACACATTAGGTGCCTAACAAGAGACACTAGTATAATCACTTGCACAAGATGTGGACTATTTACATTACCAAGCCATACTAGGTTGGATGAGTAGTTACACTAAAATGCTTATTGTTGTGGAGTGTTAGCCTCAGAATTGTGATGGAAATTATTTAGGATTCCCATATTTGAGGACTTCTTCTTGTCATCTTACATATCTGCAATATGTACATGCTCATCAACATCAATTGATTGATGCTAGTAATTATGTTTGGCCAAATTCCTGATTGTTGAACTTGAAACCTCTTACTATTACCTTTGGCCAAATTCCCAAATGTAGAATTTGGAAACATCTTGATCTTTGGCCCAAGATCAAGGTCTTCTCGATCGATCTCATGTCTCAATTGATCTCTTGAAATCCTTACAGGTTTTTTTTTCCCACAATGAGGAAAAGTAAGCAAGCAAGGTGAGCAAAAACTTTGGATTCAAGAGTTTTGTTGTTGTTGTTATCGCCTCAGATTGTGACATGAGCATGGAATTTTTGCAAGAGATGATCGATGGTGTGATCAAAAGCATCTTTTGAAGAAGTGAGACTTTGTTCAAATAATTTTGGCCCAGGCTTCTTGTAAATCAAGCGCGGTAGCATGTCAATGATGGTGGCTTGCATGGTTGCAATCACCTCTTTTGGAACCTCTAAGAGCTTGTTTGCCACATCCAACTCCCCTGCCACCACCTGCGCATGATGCACCCCAAAAGCAAAGCTGCTTGCTTCAGTACACAATTTGCAGAAAAAACACACCACACAAGTCTACTTGCTGCAAGAGAAGATTGATTCCCAATTTTCAAGCTTCCGTGAGCCTCTCCATCCCTACAACTTCAATGGCATTTTCACACTAAATCCACAAGCACCTAGGCAAGGTCTTGTTTTGCACGAGCTTCATCCCCGCAACTTCAATGCCATTCTTGCACTGATTCCACAGGCACCCAGGCGAGATCTTGCTTCCATGAGCTTCATCCCTACAACTTCAATGGCATTCATGTGCACTGAATCTACTAGCACCTGCAAGATTTCCATGAGATCTTTGCTAGGACGCCACACAGACACACAGGCAGACACACGCAGACATAGAGAGCGAAAGACAGACAGACAGAACTGGGTGGTGGAGGATTTTTGGGTACATGTTTTGGGTCAATTGTGATGGCATAGGAGGCGGTGTCGCGAGGGAGGTGCCATTGGTACTGCTTAGCGGCAGTCATGTTGTCGAACAAGACGGGGATGGCACCGGCGAGGAGACAGTCGAACAGGCTCTTGCGCGTAGCACTGTCACCTGGTGGTTGCAGGCAGAAAACAGATTCCAAAAATGCACGAATTGGAGCTTGTGGGTTGAGCGCACACTTCACAACATTACACGACACCATCGTGCACCTCGAGTTTTGGTTACTTGCCGATGCTTGTGACATGGTGTTATTGTTGTTGTTGTTTTCCGACCGATTTGTGCTGTTGCATTGACGCATGAGTTCGTGGCGCAATTCGGTTCCGGGGACTTTATTGTGTCGCGGAGAGCCGACGAAGACCACCAGTTTGTCACGTTGTGCAGTTCGGATCGTGGACTGCCAGGCGACCATCTCGGCATCAGAAGAAGGATGGAATGAAGTCGGGTAAGGAACTGCCATTTGTTCAGAACCCCAAGGATTGCGTTCTATAGAGAGCTTGGTGACATTCCAAAACTCCGGAAGACTCACGAGCGCATTCCCCCAAGAGCTAGGTTGTGAAGCTTTCTCAGGTCGGACATAGTCCCAAACGATCCTGCCGAGAACCATGACATGCTTGTTGCCGCGACTTCTCTCCCAATGAGAGTTACTCTGAAGCCAACCCACCAAACGCTCGCTCAACCGGTCACGAACTGCGACACTCGGCTCGAAGAGCTTGGGGGTCAAATCTAGAGCGCTATAAAAAGGAATGTAGCTCATCGTCGCTCTCTCCGGGTTTTCTGTGAGACAAGGATATTTCTTCAACCTCTCGTGGAACAAAAGCTCCAGACTGAACTGGTTGGTTTTGTACCATGCGCTTGTGGGTAGCAAGAGATGCGCGGATGGGTCACTCTCCGGCACATCGATTGGTGCTCCTAGTCCCTGGTTCGAGAGGTCGTCGCACATCCGTGCCCATCCTTGTTGGTTCTCGCAATTCTCGATCAGCTTCTGGTTGAACTGTGGCGGAAGCTTGTAGATGTAAATGCGTCGCCCAACACATGTAGCAGAGTCATCGTCCTCGTCTGCAAGTTGCTGATCCTCTGGACCTTCTCGATCCGTTGACGAATTCCTCTGCATTCCTCCTTGGCATTGTGATGCAGCTAATGTTTTGCTTACACTAGTAGTTGCTCCCAGTTGTTGGGTTTGTGCAGTTGCTGAGGGAATGTATCCCAGGGATGTTTGCACTCGGAGGAGAAGATCGTCAATGTCTAGTAAGCTATATGATGCGACAAAAATGCAGATGACAAGGGCAAGCGTGACGGAGTGTCGTGCACCGCCAACCATAGACGACATCTTCGTCTTCTTTGACAACGATTGCACTTCTCGTGGCAATGACATCGACTCTTGCTGGTACCCCATAGAAGCGGCCCAAGGACCTGCATCGACTCTGCAGGAGGATGGGGAGTTCGGCTCCGTAGCTGCAGTCATTGATGATGATCACGCTGCGGCTCTGGAATTACTTCACAGCTCTCAATTTTGCAAAAGATTGTCGAGATCTAAGCAAATCCAACGATAGCTATGTCAGATCTCCATAAGCAAGTCTCAGCCTGTTGCATCTCTCTCTTTCACGTCTCAGCATGTTCTCTCTCTCTCTCTCTCTCTCTCTCAGAGAACTATTCAGATATGGATTTGGCCTTTTTTTTGGTTCTCGGATTCCATGGCGGCTTTTTCTCAACAGTTGCACAGAGAGAAGACTTCCAGAGGAGCTTCGTTATATCAAAACAGAGAAGTCGTTAGAATTGCGGCGGGTTTGGTGCAATAGACATGATAGCTATGTGAGATCTCCATAAGTAAGTCTCAGCATGTTGCATCTCTCTCTCTCTCTCTCTCTCTCTCTCTCTCTCAGAGAGCTTATCAGAATGAGTAGCCTTTTCTTCTACTGTTTTGTTCATAAAACGTTCGCAATTCCTACGTTCGAAAACAACAATGCGGCTAAAGGGAAACAGATGCGGCAGGCAGGCATCAAAGCTTCAAACTACAAAGCTTGAAGCTATGTCAAGCAAGTCTCAGCATGTTGCATCTCTCAGATTCTCTCTGTCTCTGTCTCTGAGAGCTAACCAGATAGAGAAGCTTCTTCTTCTTCTATTGGTCTTTTCCGACGTTCGGAAACAATAATAATGCCGCCAAAGGGAAACAGATGCGGCAGCAGGCACGCAGGCACGCATCAGGCTTCAAAACAAGCATGTCCTTAGAATTCACAAACTTGCAGCAACGAAGTCGGCCCAGATTTGTAGGTGCAAATCCAAGAAAAACAAAAAAACGAGACAAAACAAAACAAAGCGGAAAACAAAACAAAAGACTTCGTAGCAAGAAAGCTTTACCAGCGGCAACTTTTTCCAACAACTAGAATGACACAACCTCGACGCAGAATGGAATCCATGCAACTGTAGTTTCTGTCTCTGTCTCTCACTACCACCACCACCACCCCTGGAAAGTGTTCACAATGTCATAATATCTTCTCCCGATCAACCCCAAAAAGAACATGAAATAGTGCCAAGAAGATACACCAAACAACAGCAGCTACAAAGAAGAAAAAATTCCTGGCTCCTGGGCAAAAAAGAAAACAAAAGGTTTCTCAATCAATTAGAAGAGAAAGAAAAAAACCAAACAAACACTCCTCAATGCAAATTACAGAAACCGAGAGAGAGAGACACAGTGAGAGAGAGAGATTTGAGTCAAAGAAACGGAGTTGAGATCGGAAGCTTTAGGAGATTTTGAGAGAGGCATGGACGAAAAGCTGCAGGGTGAAATGGCACACACGCAATGGGCTAATAATATTACGCCGGAAGACGAGTTTCAACAAAGGAATTCTATTCTTTTTTCTTTTTTTCTTCCTGAGAATCTCTGCGAATCTCGAGGGATTTGGAAGAGGACACAATCGTTGCAGGAGACGAGGGGCTTTTGTAGATGCGTCCAAGAGCTCGAGTCGAGGAGGCGATGAGTGCAAGCGATGGTGGCCATGGCGCTGGAACAAGAACTGCTGCGCGCACAACACACGGGGGCCACCAGCAACCCGCCCTGCCCGGCGCATCTTAGGGAACGTCCAGTGGAACTTTACGTTCGGAATAATGGGGAACGTCAGACACTGGCTAGCTACAATGAGTTTATAGGACTGTGAGAACTTTGAGAACAAACGGGTCACCCGTGAAGAACATTGGGAACAAATAGGTAAGCCATAAAGAACCTTGGGAACGAATGGGTAACCCATAGTGAAGAGAACTAAGTCCAGTGGAACTTTAAGTTCCCAGTAATAGGAAACGGTAATAAACACTGGCTAGCTACAATGAGTTGTTTGAACTCTGGGAACTTTCACAACAAATGGGGTAGCCCATAAAGAGAATTTAGTCCACTGGAACTGTACGTTCCCAATAATAGGGAATGGTAAACACTAGTAAACACTGCTGTTAGGACTCTGAGAACTTTGAGAACAAATGGGTCGGCCATAAAGAATCTTGAGAACAAATGTTTCGGCCATAAAGAATCTTGAGAACAAATGGGTAATCAACAATAAAGGTGGGGCTATACTTGGAGGTAGCCCTTTTTCCCATTTTTTTCCGAACATCTAGAAAAGGTTCACCTACTGCCCTAAATTTAGTTGGCACTAACTTTTTACTTGCCTCCTAACTTTTTGTCTATTGCTTGTCCACACACACACCTTTAGGCCAAGGGTTAAGTTAACTTCAGTTAACTTCACATCTACCACCAATTTATTTTTATTTTTTCAATATAAACTAGTGAATCTATCAATTTAATTGTGCGAAATTTTATCACATTTCTAAAGAATAAGATTAATTTTCTTCCATACATTTCATTATGTACTTGTCAATTTTGGGACAATTGAAATGCTTCACTAAAATTGAGAACAAGTTCAAGGATGTAATCTTGGCACTTTTGATAGACAGATGAAGAGGAGAGGACTTTTTTTTTCATAAAGAACAACAATTCTTTTGGCACATCATAGGGACATTCTTCCCTCCAAATTCATGTGGGCAATTTGGAAGAGAAAGGAAGATTTTTCATGGTTTGAACAATTTCTTTTCAAGAGTTCTATTGAGCCACACTTGGTACACAAAATTAATCCTCCATTCATAAATGCAAAAATGCAAGAAACAGATTGAAAAACAAGCACACACACACAATTTAGGCACAATTGGAAATCATGAAGGCTTCCATATTCTTCTTGGCTTGCTAAGTCTCCTTTTGTATTAGCCTTACATTATTTCTCTTGTAAAACATTGGTTATCTAGATACATTTGAGTAATTTAAATGTGAAACTAAAACAATGTGTATATTATATTAAAAATTCAATTTGGGTGTAGATATGGATATGCCTATTTATATTTTGATTTTTTAAACCCAAATTCATCTTTAATTTTTAATGTTCAGTAATGAGTAATTTGTCAATAATTTATTAAATATTTAAAATGGATGATTGCCAAATTGGCTACATGAAAATAATTCTTCAAAAAATAAAAAACACTGGTAAGTAATAAGTAGTACAACTTGAAGACGAAGCGGCCCGCTCTAGACTGCAGTGCAGTGCAGTGTTGTTGCAAAGCTTGATCATCGCCCACTGACAAACAACAAAAAAAAGCAGCAACGACACTAAGACCTAAACAATCACTCCAGTATGCGAATACACGAGTAGACTTCTGTCAGTGAGAGCAGAGAGTACAACAACATTCATTTTCCTTGATCAAAAGGATGACCAACCAACAATCACAAATCCATGATGCTAAAAAGCTTTTAGTGTAGAACAAGTGTTGGCTAGTTATTGAATCTTGTCCAGTGTTTTTCACCATGTTTGTATACAGACAAGGGTTATAGTTTTGGTGTATTAACCTTGTCTATATAGAACAGAATAAGGGTTACGTGTAGGCTAAGTTAATGGTACTAGTGTGGCCTGTGCTGTTCGCCCAAGTGTTATCACGTCCTCAACTGATTTTTCCTTCCAAAACCTGGTTTTTTGCAATTTATTTGAATTCTCAGCTACAAAAATCACTTGAAAATCAATATCTCTCACATTCTGAATCCAAATCTTACCAAATAAATTCCATTAAATCCTGCTCATCAAGATCTTTCCAACGACACAAAGGCACATTCCAATCCCCCTGAAATTTTCAGCTAAGATTTAATTTAATTTTCAGCGAAGAAACATTCAACATTCAAGAACTTTTGCACCACAAGTCCAAACGTCATGGAACCAAGCCCATGCACCCCTCTTCGTCCAGACCTTTCCAAAGACACCAAAAGAATGACCTGAAGCATCAAAGTTTGGTAGATCTCATAAGTATAAACAAAAGAAAAGAAACAAACTACCTTGCTTCATAGATAGATGTTAATGTTAGGACTTTTTTATTTTCATGTGCATTCACATATGGTCTGTTTGGCAGCATTGCCAATGATGTAGCATCATTGTGGGGAGGTGGTGTGAATTTGGTGGCAGCATTTGTGATTGTCAATATCTAAAGCTGCATTCGCACGTGATCTTAAGGTCTCTAGTGTTGAGTCCCCAAACACCATGCTAGTGATTTACGACTTACACCTACTTACTTACCATGAACATTTTATGTTAAGATAACATTCACTTAACATCAAGCTATCACCCATTTAACATTGGGTGACACTTAGGATGCCATCTAAATTTTCATTTAATAATGACAACATCAAGTGTGAATGCACCATAAGTGTTTAAGTTTTGAGATTTTAACTCAATGTTATGTGAAGAGCCCAAAAATGAATAATTAAGTCAATGTTACATAGCACAATCTTGATTTTGGAGTCTAACTTTAATATATTAACATATATTCATCTCAATCATGTGATGACAATGGTAAGCTACTTTATCTTTTGATACCAAAATTTAGCTTGACTCCAATCTAGGTGGGAATGTAGGCCAAAATTACTATTATCATTTTAGGTTAGTGCTAAATTTAGCATAGAGTTTTTAATATATATGATGTTCCTTAAATATTAAGTTGCCTAACATTATAAGCTTTAACATCAAGTTTGAATAATATTAGTGTACTGATATATAGAGGGTGTTGAATAGGCATGTGTGTAGGTATGCAATGAAATTGTTATGGCTAATAAAATTGTTGGATTTAATGATTTGATTTTTGTTTAAAATGTTATTCTGAGTGAACTAATAATTAAATGTGTAATAGAGTTTGGTAGATTTGTGAAAATTCTAAATGACCAATGGAACTGATAGGAAGGGACCATTATTTTCAACGTTCGTTACATTAAAATAGGTTTGTGTTTAAGTTTGAAGATCTTTTTCCCAACCAATGGGATTACTAGATTTGATAGTCTGAATTTTTTTCCTTAGTTATTTTGAGTAAAGTAACAAGTCAATGTGTGATTATTATTTGTAAATAAATGTTCTAGCACATTGTTTACAAGAATGGTGGTTTTAAAATCTTTGTAAAATGGAAAATCCATTGGTTTCCATGCCTACAAAATATTTTCAAAAATTGAAACTTGTTGGACCTAAGGTGAGGTCAAATTTTATTGACCAACAGTTTCAAGTTCAACTTTTATAAGAACCTTTGGTTTTGGGTTTAGACTATAGGGTTGATTCTTGTTTATTTTTGGGGATGATTCCACAGTTGAATTTGAAATGGTTTTGAATTTTTTAGATTTTGGTGTTCTAGAAATGTTTTCACCAAGTACCCAAAAGGTTCCCATGATCTTCCATTCAAGCTCCATGAACTTCCCAATGGGTTCCTAAAGTTCCCAAAATGCTCCCCAACATGTTACCAAAAGCAACAAAAGGCACCAACATGGGGAACATCACAATACAAACATTTGTGTAAAGGGCATTTTAAGTCCGTTATTGGAGATGCCCTTATATACTACAGATTAGGGCTAGGACCTAAGACCATAGAGCTTAAAAACCCTTAATCTTATCTAAACCCAATACTTAACCCTACCTAACCCTAAGACCCAAACCGTGTAAAAAAACCCTTAAAACCTATCAAGTGAGGTCCTTGTAAACTCACTGGGTTTTATTATAAGGTTGGGTTTGGTTCTTGGACAAGTCCAGGTCCATGTAAACCCACCAGGTCCAGTTCTCAGACCCAAATCCAGACTTGAACTCGGTCAAAAAACCTAAAACCAACCAATGTAACTGGTAGGATTTGGAGCTAGGTGTAAATAATCTACCTATTAAAAACTGGTAGATAACCTACTATCCAAGCATTGAAGGGTTCAAATTTTAATAACTTAACGGATTGATTGGAATTCATCCAGGTATGTAGTGAATCCTAAAAACCTAAACATGTTTATGATAGAAAACACAACAAAATAAAAATAAAGTGAAAATGAAAAACCCTATTATAACCTACCTTATGTCAGTGAAATAATTGGTGGTTCTCAAGGTGGGTATTTGAGAGCTGTCCTTATTTGATGGTGATAGTTATTACCAGGAAAACAACTAAGTAAATTGAAACCAGTGGGTATAATTCCATGAAAAGAAAGCTAGGGTACTTATTCTGTTTCATATTAATTAATTAGTTGGGGATGCCTCACAAGTCCACCTTTTCCTTTTCTTTTTTGCAATGAGCCAATTTGATTCCCCCATAGTGAAAAAAAAGTTAAAACGATGGAGGCTACCCAAACTACAAGATTCTAAGGAAAGATGAAGTTCCTGTACCTTTGGCCCAGCTATATACGTGAGAAGGGGAGGACTTTGGGCAAAACATATGGGTTTAAAGCCAGGTGCTATTGGGAACCTAGGGAACATGTTGGGAACAAAGGAAAAAATGAAAAAAATGACCCCACCACAAAAGCAGCAGCAGCAGCATGACAGGCAGCGGCAACAGAGACGAAGACCAAGAAAACATGAGTTGAGAAACCAACAGACAACATGAGGAGTGTGTGTATGCCACTGACACAGATGCAGCCTACAACTGGTGAACTCTGTGGAGAGGGAGAGAACAAGTAAGTGCAACGCACTACTGTAATTGCTGCAAAACTGCGAGATTTTGACACAGCAAATTAGCAGTCTTTTGCCGATTTTCGAACCCCGAGTCTCTATACAATTCTGACAACAATTGTGGAATTTGTTGCAGGGACCCCACATGAGAGACTTCCGTGCTGTAAAATAATGTTTGAAGACTATAATGGCACGGGCTTCGGTGTGTTGCAAATGGGTAGGCTAGTAGTGGACTGTTAATTTCTGTAATTTGAGGGATAAATAAAGTACGGTTTCTGTTTGTTTAATGGGCATGTCATAATTTGCGATTTTGAACCCAAGAACTAAATTTACTAATAATCAGAATAATAATCCAAACTCCTTTCTCTCCATGCAGATTCCTTCTAAGAGAGCGAATTCGTCAAAACCATAAATGGCATGTGGTATCAATTATTCTTGACTTTGTTTTCAACAAATTTAATAAACATCAAGCCCATGCATAATACATATTACACCAATTGACTAGGCTGAGTTAAGTCTATCTTCTCAGATGCTAACAACGACCTTTTGAAATTGAAGTTTGTGATAGTTTGTTTGTTGACCCTGTCTGTACACAAAAAGGGTTATAGTATTAGTGTTGATTGTTAATGTTGTCATCACCATAACAATTGTCTGAGTCTCTGAACATCTGGTGGATGGAGGATGTTCGTTGGAGATAGATTCACTGTGAAATGGAGGGTGTGATTTGTGATGATTAAATAAAAGTGCATAACTAATGCACAAGAACCCTGTCTCTAAGTAGCCATCCAAGATTAGTTGTTTATTTATTTATTTTTTGAATCTCCCCCATAAAACCAAAAGTGCAAAAAGGTGAGAGACTACTAATAGCAATTCAACATAACCAAATTATATAGCCAATCAACAGCACGTGTTAGTGTAATAGAAAAAGGAGGCAAGCATAAACCTCAAGAAATCTATATCTTCAATCCTCAATTCTTCACATAGATCCGTTGGTTTATAAACTAATAGCTAGGTTTCTACTTCCTTATCACCCATTCTATCCCTACATCTCCTCTAACCATTACAATTACTAAAGTACATCTATATCACTTCATTATTTGTGTGATCCTCTTATAAAACTAACTTTTACATAGAAATATTTTTGTAGAGATTGTTGGATCAGCATTCTCCAAACTCTCTCACTAGGCCATCTTGGTTTTACACAAAACCAACTTCCACAACAGCAACCCCATAAAAGTTTTCCCAACAACTCACTCATAAATGTAACAGCAAAAAGACAATATTTTCAATTACATCGAATTCCCAAAAATTGCCAAACTTAGGGTTTCAAATTTCTGGATGACTCTCCAATTGAAATTCCACATAAACTTTTCCCAACAATTCAATCAAACGTGTAACAATAAGAAAACGTATCCCATCACAACATTGAACTCTCTTGGCATGATTCTAATATTGATTTTTCTAGAGTTCCCAAGAAACAAGTCTCAACTTTCTGAAAGACACCAAATAGAATCCCGATAATTTAATATCCTCTTACACCAACCAGCATTGTCCCTAGGGAGTTTCATCAATTCCAACATCTCTACATCTTCATTCATTCTCTAGTTTTTTTTGTTCTAAATCCCTACTCCAGAATGCAGCTGAAGGAAACCTAGAGTAAAAATACACCAAAACATTAAGGTTCAGGGCATTCCTCCAATCCACCACCTAACTGATTTAACATTTCACCATACAAAGAAAAGGAAAAAATGGTGTTTAGATTCCAGCAACCTGCTCTTCTTATTCACTAGCGTCCTTTGCAAAGCCCAACATTTCCAAAAGCCGAGCTTCAAACAACCTTCATCAATTTTGCCACTCTAGCTTTTCACAAAGCAGACACACACCACACAACTCCTAGCCTAATTAACCAATAATAAACAACACAAAGAACAACTCCCAAATCCATAACTCCATAAACATTCAACTAATCCCTTTCTTGTCATTTGCAAAACTTGGCACCTAATATGGCCATTCATTAGGTTTTCATCCGAGATGATTTTATTTCACATCTTTTCATCCCACATATGTAACAACTCCTTTATAAATTTAGCTGAATCCCCACAAGTATTGTCAGTTACACTTCTGGGTAATACAATTGTAAATCTTTTCTAGGACATTCCCATTGTTGTTCATCCTTGCCCTTGATGATACATTTTCATTTACCATCATCCTATTCCAAACCCCCCTATTCATTCACATATCTTACAAACAAGTAAGGTCTTTCCCAATTTCCTATTAAAGCTTTCTTCTTATTTGGTTTTTTCATCTTTGCCAAGTCACTCCCAACCTAAAAAGAAAGAAACATTTGTTTCCCTTTCCATAACATATACGTCTTTTTCTATTATACCTAAGCTTGTGCATTATTGCTCAATACTAACTTATGCAACTCATAAATCAATTACATTTTGTAATCATTTGTTCAATCAATTGCTCAATGTTCATTTCTGCATCAAATGTTTGAATCAACATGCAAAGTTGATCATCAATTTTCAGTTTAAGAGTACGCCCAATCAGCACCATAAAGGAAGAGAACTTTGTGTTTGTTTGGATCCCACATCTATAACCAAACAGCACCTTAAGTAACTTAAAATCCCAATTGTTTGCAATTTCTTGAAAAATGGACATCACAATGATCCCATGTTTGATGGTTTGATTAGCCTTTCAACCATCCCATTACATCTAGGTCATTGTGGCACTGTACATTGATGGTGAATGCCATAAACCTTGCATAGATTGTCAAGTTCAACAAATCATTCACCACCATTGTTAATGAAAATGAACTTAGGCACTCCAGATCTATAAATGATATATTCTTCCAAAAATCTACCAACTATCACTATAGTGTGATTCAATACAACCTTTGCCTTGCACCATTTAAAATAGTGGTCAATAGCAATAAAAATATACTTGTTTCCTTCATTGGTATGTAATAGTGGTCTTGTAATATCAAGTGTGACCCTATAAAATAGATTACATACTATAATGTTTTTTAAATCCTCCACATCCAACTTGATACTTCCCATTTACCTAACCAACTAACACTCTTTACAAGCCTTGACAATGGCCTAAACTTGTTCAATCCTATTGTGCTAGTAATATTGTTTATAAATCTCCACAAATGTTCGTTGCTCTCCAAAATGCCTAACTCTCCTTATGCATTTCCAAAACGATGTCCTTCCCCACACTAGCCTTAAGCACCATCATATTTCAAAAACGTAATTGATCTCCTTTCCAAACATAGTTTTGTGCTCGCTTTTTGACCTACAATATTTCTTCATCAATGGCACTAGAAGGCATTTGCCTAGTCTGTATGAATTGCAAACAATTCAAGTCACCCCAAACATCTTTCCACTTCTACTCACCATCTTCACCGACATTGTTGTCATTAGTAGTTACCTTTGTGTCACAGACTAAGTCAACATCCAACATCATTTGAATTTCTACCACCAACTCCCAACATGTGATCTTGTCTACAAGAATCCACCTTTTTTTCTTTAGAATTAGATAGTCATCTACACCTCACCCTTTAATATTTCATCTTGACAATTAATGGGGTCCTCTTGGTTTGCAATAGCATCTTCAAAAACCAGTTTTATCATGAACATGTTGGGCAATGTTGTGTTTTCAATGATCCTTCTCCCAATCCATGTTTGCAACCCCATCTCTCATATTAGTCCGATATCTTGGATTTCCTCTTTAAAATCCTCATCAGATTTTGCGTTGTCCATTGAGTTTCGATTGAAAGCATCCACATTGGAATGTTTAGATCGAAATTGATGCAAAATCTTGAAATTGAAATCTTGTAACATGTTTATCCAACGCCCTCTCTAACCATAAGCAACTAAAACCATTGCAAGCCATTCTAAAGGTTTGT
This sequence comes from Sphagnum tenellum, assembly GCA_963921925.1. Classification (NCBI taxonomy): domain Eukaryota; kingdom Viridiplantae; phylum Streptophyta; class Sphagnopsida; order Sphagnales; family Sphagnaceae; genus Sphagnum; species Sphagnum tenellum. Next base: position 2,976,361 of record OY998143.1, on the reverse strand, counting down.
GGTCTATTCCTAATGTGAAATAATTCTTGTGCAAAAATTGTTGAAAATGCATAACTCCCCAAATTAGGGCATAGGATTTGCCTTCCATAGGATGGAATCTTTGTTGCATTGTAAATAGTCACTTGCTAGTGTACGTAATAACACATTCTTTCCTTCCATCCTTCTAAGATAACATAACACCAAATCCTTTTGTGGATCAATTAACATCCAAGATAAATGCCTTGCAGAAATTTGACCTTGCCAACACTAGGTCTAAGATGAATACATGTTTGAATTGGTAAAAATGCCGCTTAACATTGTGGGCTCCACAACAAAGTTGCATCCCTTTTTGTCAACTCAAATAGAAGGGTAGCAAGCTTCACATAACCCCTAACATAATTTTGGTAATACCCTATCAATCCTAGGAATGCTCATATGTTGGTGATTGTTTTGGGAACATGATACCACAGCTTTGACTTTGTGAGGGTTAGGTTAGGTTCCTGCTTTCCCAACCACATGCCCCAAAAACTTGATGTTCTTAACAAAGAACATACATTTGTTGGGATTGAGCTTCAAGATGACATCTCACAAATGTTGTACCAGACGTATATGTTCAAGATGGGTTTCCCATGAGACACTATGGATATTAAGGTCATCTACAAAGACGTTAAGGAACTGCTGCAACCATTCAAAGAAGATATTTGTCATTGTTTTTTAAAAAATACTAGTTGCATTTGAAAGCCTAGTTGGCATCACAATCCATTCATACAAGCCTGTTTTGGTGATGAGTGTTGTCTTCTTCACATCATTAGGGTTCATTTTAATATGCTAGAACCCACTCTACAAATCCAAAGTTGTGAACCATTTTGCAACACCCATTTGGCTTAATACATTGTCAATTAATGGCATTGGGTACACATCCCTATGGGTTTGAATGTTCAAAGGACGATAATCTCCACAAAAACACATGTTTTTTGACTAATATCATAACTTTGCAAGCATCTTCTAAGGAATAAGCCTTCGTTTTGCCCAATTTTATCAAAGCCTAAATCTACCAATTCACCTTCGCCTCCTCTCAAAAAGATAGTATGTTAAGGTTAGTATGACAAGGTGGCAAACCGTGGGTATTTATCACTACATGTACACCAACATCACAACATCTTAATTCCCCCTTGTGCAATGCAAAAACATTAACATACTTATTTAGAACTTGCCAAAGCTCGTTTGCCTTATCCTGATCAAGATTAACATCCAGTTTGATTAAACATATCATTTGTACCCATCCCCCTTCATTGACCGTGTCAAGTTCATCTTGGGTCTCTTGTGGTCCATTATTGACATCTTCCAACTGAAACAAATATGGAACCTTTGTGTTTTAAAATCCCCCAAACTGATGCATGTTATATTGTTTTTCATGAGATGCCCACTTCAACTAGTCCTCATAATCATCCTTTTAAAAGAAAATCTCATTCATGAATTCATTTGTCTACTCCTCCATAACCAACTTCAAATATTGATGGGAAGTTTCAATCATGATCAGTTCATTCAAACCTTGATCTTTAAGTTTTACAACATGTTTTGCTTTTCTTAAACAATCAATTGGAGTTGATTGTTTCTTACAATCAAGTTAGACATTTCATTTTCATCAAAATTCAATTCAAATTCAAAGTTGCCTTTAGATTGGTTTTCCTCTTAAACTTGATTAGGTGTTTCTTCCCAATCATCAACATCATGATTTCATTTTGTTTATTCCTTCTTGTCCAATAAGCTCAACTATGAAAACTTAAGAACCATTTGATTCACAAACTTGTTAAAGTGGCTTAGTTATGCCGTAACCAATTGCAACATGTTAACCATGTTTAAGGGAAGGACTTGCACATTGGATCCATGTCCTTGCCTAACCTATATCAACCCTTTCTCAATGTCTACAACAATTTTTATTTTAATTAGGAAATCAAATCCTAAAAGGACATCATAATTGTTTGTAACTATGACCATAAACACCATACTACAAGTGGTTTCTTTAAATTGCATAGGTAAAGCTTTAATCCTCCCTAATGCCTATGTTACCAAACTTGAAATAGTTTTATGGGATTTAGATCCAACAACCAAGTGCATAATTGCTAGCTCCCTAACTACTGCAATTGCTAACATAGACAAGCATGGATGCTCTAATTTCTACAAGTCCTTCCATTATGCAGTCATTGGTTTCCACCAACAAGTGAAGAATTTTGTTTTTATGATTTTTGTTGATGTTAAATCTGACACGAGGATTGTTGGGTTATTACATTTGTTGAGAAAACTTTATGTTCTTCATTCTTCTATCTCTTTGTTAACTTGACCAAACCCTTTAGATATTCCAATTCCCCTAAAATGGTTAAATGGTCTCCATAGGTGTAAGGGATATCTTACCTTTGATGAAATGTGTCAAGATTTTTTATTTGATTATTGCATCCTTCTCTAATCCAATATTCACATCCTTCCTTTGGGCCAAATCTTTTTCATTAGCCTCTTCCTATCTTCTCGCCATAATATCCTATAGTATCCATATTAAGAACCCTATGCCTTTGAATTTTAGTATGTGTAAATAGGTTTTAAGTTTTCCACAAATTCTATCCAATTGATTCCTTATTAGTCCTTCATCGTCAACCATTACTTTTAAATAGTTCATAGCAGTAACGTTCATTTTGGGATCTTTATTTTTCCAGCAATGTTCCTCAATGTACCGTAGACCTCCATAAAAGTTAAGTCTTAACCCACAATTTTCTGTCCTATGGAGCCCCCCACATTTTAAACAATTTGGTCTAGAGTTAACATATTAAGGACAATTTATAACAAGATGGTCTTTTGCTATATAAATCTAGCACTCATTGAAACTAATGGCAACTCCATGAGTAGATTTGGGTTTAATTTGCAACTCAATATGCGTTCTAAGAAGATTGATCAAAGACCCATTCAATAGTTGTACTTGTTTTGCTATTACATTTTCTCCAACAACCATGTTCTCTTCCTCTTCCTTTAGTTATTCAAAAGGGGTTTCGCCAAGTTTTGCCAACACCCTTTCTACCTCCAATGTAGCATTGAATAAATCTTCCATATTGCCATGATTCCTCATTACACACATCTTTTTAATCTCAAGTCTTAGCCAAGACAGAAATCTCCTTTTTTGTTCCCCATCCTCAAGTTTGCCCCTCACAAATAACTTCTCCAACTTGTCATAATATGCATGAACCCTTTGTTTTAGTTCTTGTTTGATAAAATCAAACTTGGTTCTTACTTCCTCCTTATCAAATGTACCATACTTCAGCAACATGGCTACCTTCATGGTCCACCAATCCATTGGAACTACCATTAATTTTTTAAACCATTCCTTGGACTTGCCCTTCATATTAAGCCTACCAATCTTGAAAACTTTCAATTCGTCAATTCCATTTACTTTTACTACCATTTCTAACCTCTCTACTTAGTCATGAACATCCTCAAACTCTCTACCCCAAAACAACTCATCCACTCATTTGGGGCTTATCATTGTGAGCTTCCTAAACTTTTATTATTGCATATGAAAATCAAATGAATTTCCTTCTTGATCCTATCCCAATGCAAAACCTATTGTTTCCAAGCTCTCTAGCCCAATTGCTTTCCATAACTAACTTTCAAACCAACATCTTAGATACGGTACCAACATGTTCAACTCTAATGATTTTGTCTCCTACCTAAAACATCTTTCCTATGCCAAGCATATAGAATCTAACATAATTTGTCTAGCAACATCCACCAATGGAAATAAATTATCACCCAACCTAGGGGCAAGATGTCCAATTTCAAAACTAGGGATTTCAAAATTGAAAATGGAAGGATTAGGTGTATTATTTGTGATGTGGATGTTCATGATTAGATCCATTACTACCATTTGTCACAGAATTCTAGCTCCTTTAATACAAGTCAAGGTCATGGTTTGGATCACCATTAATAACAGTATATTGCCCCTTTGGAAGTTGATGTCTCACATATTGCATCTTCTTTTCATGTTCAAAATTCCATAGCCATTCTCCATCACTTTTTTTCCCTAGCCTCCACATCAAAACTTTGGATTTTGCTTTGGTGTGTTCAGTTTTGACAACTTTATCCTTAGCGACTAATAACACATCTATCCCAAGGAAAAAAAACCGATTCTATGGTGAGGTGACATAGCAACCAAAAATAACCATAACTTGGCACTATTTCAATACTTTCATGCAACTCAATAGTCAAAGCATCGATTGAATATGGCAAGCAAGTAGTATTTGTCCTATTGTTTGGCAATGATTGTCCAGCTCCCTGCTCCATTCCCTATCTTCAACCAAACTTGGATTCTTGTGTAAATTCATGTGTGAGTAACTTGATTAGCCAAATCTCTTATTCTTGCAAAATTTGGGTTGAGTCCAACAATGGTTACTACCCCAAATCCTTGCAAACACAAGATGACAACTCCCTCTTTAAGTAGGATGTCAAACCTAGGAAATGGAGAATCAAATTCACTCATTGCGAATATTTCATCCCTATGTTGAGCTTCTCCCAAATAGTTGCTCCTCCTCTAGTCCATGGTCATGTAATTGGCATGCGTTTGTACCTAATTCATAAACACCCACCATTTTCTACAAAAATAATTTATGAACACATTTGAATTCAATTTGAAAAGACCAACTTTAGTACCAAAAAGGAGGCAAGCAAGAACCTTAAGAAATCTATCTGTTCAATTGTTAATTCTTCACACAGATCCACTGGTTTATAAACAACAACTAGGTTCTTACTTCCTTATCACCCATTCTACCCTTGCATCTCGTCTAACTATTACAATTACTAAAATACATCTATATTGTTTCACTATTTATCTGATCCTCTTATAAAATTATTAAAATATTTTTGTAAAGATTGTTGGATCAGTATTCTCCGAACTCTTTCAGTAGGCCATCTTGGTCTTACACAGAACTAGCTTCCGTAACAACAACCCCATAATTTTTTTCCCAATAGCTCACTAAGAAATGTAACAAATAAAGTGTTGTATTCCCAACTACAACAAATTCCATAGAGTTCCCAAAATTAGGGTATCAAATTTCTGGATGACTCCCCAATTGAAATTCCACATAAGCTTTTCCCAACAACTCACTCATACATGTAACAATAAGAAAACATATTCCACAACAACACCGAACTCTCTTGTCATGATTTTGATATTGACTTTTCCAAAGTTCCCAAGAGACGGGTTTTAATTTTCTAAAAGTCACCAAATAAAATCGCCACAAACTAGTATCCTCTCAAACCGGCTAGCATTGTCCCCTAGGAGTTTCATCAATTCCAACATCTCTACATCTTTATGCACTTTGTAGTATTTATATTCTAAATCTTGACTCCAAAATGTAATAGAAGTAGACCTAGAGGAAGAATACACCAAAACACTACGGTTTAGGGCATTCCTCCCATCCACCACCTGATTGATCTAACACTTCAACACTCAAAGAAAAGAAGAAAAGGTGTTTAGCTTTCAGCAACCCGGTTTTCTTATTCATTGGTATCCCTTGCAAAGCCCACCATTTCCAAAAGTCATGAAGAGCTTCATACAACCTTCATCAATTCCGCCGCTCTAACTTTCTGCAAAGCAAGTGCACACCGCACAACTCTTGGCCTAATTAACCTACAATAGATAACACAAAGGAAAACTCCTATATCCACAACTCCAGAAACATGCAACTCATCCCTCTCTTGTCATTTTCAGAATTCAACACCTAATATGCCCATCCATTAGGTCTTCATCCGAGATGACTTTATTTCACCTCTTTTCATCCCACGTTAGGTTTTTCTTTGCCTTTTGCCAGCCTTAGCATCTTGTGCAAAAATGCTGGACCCACATTATTTTGTTGAACCAAACCAGCGAATTTTCACTATTCTTCATCCAAATTTTATCTGTACTGTGCAGTAGTGGAGTTGTGCTTACACATTGAACTCTTACTTCACTCAAGATAACTAAGAAAACAAATTCAGACTACCAAATTGAACAATCCCATTGGCATGGAAAAAAAAATCTTCAGGCCTACATATGATCTTATTATGCTGAACATTGAAAATTATGGTCCCTTTTTCCCATTTTCATTGGCCCTTCAAAATAACCACAAACTTAGCAAACCCTATTACACTTAAATTTTAGTTCACTCAAGATACCCAAGAAAAAAAAGTTCAGACCAACCAATCCAACAATTCTGTTGGCCACAACTTTTTTTTCTTCACACCTACACACAAGCCTATTCCATGGCTCCTGTTCATTAGTAAACTAATACTAACATAACCCTGTCTACAGGATTCCTCTTCTGGCTAATTGGATCCATATCTTTGTTATTGCTTTTCTGATGCAAAAATACCTGGACATAATCATCGGCAGCTTCAATTAAAGAAAATGCATACTTGGTTCTAAAGGATTCCTGTCCTGGGCTTTCGATGGGATTCAAATTTGTTCAAAGGCTTGTAATTCCCTCATTGTTCATTACAAATTGCCTATCCCCCTACGCAATGCTCATACTTTAGCTTGAAACTTTCAAAGATTTTTGGAATCAGGTTTATACAAAGTTTGTTTAGGTACCCCTTTACACTAGATCTTGAAAGCCATTTGAGGATTCAAGTTCATTTTTTCCAAGGTTGAAGGACCAAGGGATGAAGGAAATGCATGAAACAATCAATCAACATTAAATGCATTCTGGATAATGTTTGATGGTTTAATGGACTTGTCATTGGGAAAGTGATTTAAAAAGAAAAAACCTTAAACAATAGTACAAAAATTTATATAGAATATCAAGAATAAAATCAAAATGTATATTTAATAATCATTTACTTTTTTGGTTCAGTTATAATATGTTGATAGTTGATAGCTCAATAAAGTCTATTTTCACTGTACATTACACTTGACAGTCCAGATCCACACATAAATGATTTCTGAATTTCCATGAAACTGCCTAAGACATGTTTTGAGGGCTCTCAACATTGCCATGGTTGCGATCCCTCACAATAATGCAAAAGGGACCTTAGTACTACTACCTGTTGCATCTAGAATACACCATGTCATCTCACCAGGAGATCATACACTTTTGTCATATGACAAATCTGACAACAAACAATGCTACTTACTATGCTAACAAGTAAGAAACTACATTACAAAAAACCCAATATAAGAAACTTGCAGTGGTACTATTTCAATCAATGTAGCAAAATACATATCATACCTACCTATGACTGATGTTCAGCATAAAATAATTTGCAAAGGGTTCAGCTGAAAAAGGAAATAAAATAAAATAAAATTATTGGCATTGTCAGAATAGTTGAAAATTGAAAACCACTGGGTTACTATTACAAATGCCCAACACAAGACATATTTTGCATACTTATTCCTCAACTGTTGGAATTCTGAAAAATTAAATTTGAAACTGCTGAAACTTTTTTTAATAAATAAATAAATATTTGGCAAAGAAGGGTCAAACATCAGTAGTAGATATGGTATGTCATGATTTTCTAACACCAGTAGCAATGCTCTCACTTAGGGAGAGAATGTTGTGAAGCACTGATTTGACGAGTGTTGGAACTTTGAGCAGTTATTAGAAACTACTCCGAACCCCTGCTGGGTATGAGGGTGGTTCTTAGGATTCATAACCACAATTCCCAAAAATCAAATACCTGGTTCTGATATATATAATCACAGTTCTCAATGTATTGAAAAATTCAAATAACCACCCGAGAACCCATGGTTCTTTCATGAAATCTGACAATTCTTAGATTCTGATTGTTCAAATACTCAGAGTTGACAGTTATTAACATACTCAAAGAACCACCCAACACAGTAAATATCCATATGAAGTATGTGAGCGTTTTATCTGGCTACTTGAATAGGAACCTGTGTCCCTCAAGTATGTTTCACACAACCTTGAAGCGTGCCTACCTCAAATCTTGAGGCCAGAGTGAACCAGCACCGACCAGTGCACCTTGAAGGATGGATGATAAGTGGTCAGGAAACAGGTTCCTGCTGAGTTCCAGTTCCCTAGGCAACCATGGTGGTTAGTTCATTTACTTTTAAGTTTTGCCACCTACCTACTATGCAGGTTGTTAGTAGGTAGGTAATAAAACAGCCCTTCCGCAAGTGTCAATTAAAAACCATCTGCTTAAATAGTGATCATCTATTTTCCTACCTGTCCACTTATACAAACCTGTTACAAATGGGTTATTAAGGTGAAACTAGGTATTAACAAAGTGTTGAGTCATTCCTAGAAACAGGAACAGACCCCTGGCTGATGGTTATCACAACCATTTGTAGGATTCATCACTGCGATTCTCAAAAAAATCAAAGACCTGGTTCTGATATGTAACCATGGTTCTCAAAGAAATTAAAAAATCGACTAGAAAGCTGCTGAATCTTTACAAGTTCTTTCAGGTTTTTGAGATAACTCAAACCAATGGTTTTTTAATTCTGATTGATTTTTAAAGAATCAGAACTGGCAAAGTCTGTGATTCTGAAACATTAAAATTAACCAACTGACCAATGACTCTTTTAACTAAGTTGTTGAGGTTCATCCACAACTGATCCACAATGGGCATCCGATGGATGGTGTGCTGGTGTGTGTTGGTTTACTCTGGCCAAATCTTAAGCCATCCAAGTTCCTATCTGCACAAATCTCTGAGTCACAGTGGTATGCAAGTGTACATGTTACAGATCTCTGGTAATTCTAACCCAGAGCTTTATATAGGTATTGAACCAAAGAAGTGTCAGCGACTCAAGTCTCTACTCCCAAATCTCGACAAGGAATGTTTGTGGATGTCCCTTGGCATGAATATGCTATCAACATTTTGTGTTTGTCTGAAGTCAATAGGATTCTAATCTAAAGCACCTTTCCCTACTTCAGTTTACACACACACAAACAAGAAGATTCAATAGTAGGTGTTACAAATCAGTTTCCTAATAAAGAAGTTTCAGTGAAAAATTAATTGTAGCTTTCAAACCAACCAATTGGAATGAATCATTTAAAAAATCAATGTGATTACTCGACATGCAACCACTTATATATGAAGGAGATAGCTAGTAGTTTTATCAACAGATATTAAAGTTATCTGTAAAGTCACCCTATTTCACCAACTATCCCCTCTTTCAGTGATATCTGCAAAGTAATGAAATTTTATTAAATCACAACATTCGAGAGTAGTTATAGTAGGTGTACAGGTAGGAGCAGTGAAAATATCCATAGCTGCAGTGGAGACGCTCAAGAAAAAGGAAAGACAGGGTGAAACTCAATTTACCACCAAAATTGGTGAAAAACTAGTTTTGGTCCTACTTCATTTTGTACAATTTTCATTCCCACTTAAGCGTGTGATGTCATATTATGCTGAAACATGCTGTTCTCGCCCCCTAATGCCGTGACTTTAGGGATAACTCTATTGAGAGTCCAATAATCAAACTGTGATACCCACTAATATACTCATAATCTTGAGATCCTCTGCCCTTCCTCGTTTTTAGGTGCCTAGGCGCAAGGGTAGTAAGCCCAAGTGACAGGCACTGAAAAACAAGGAAGGGCTGAGGGCCCTGCCCTTCTCTAGTGCAATAACCTGCTTCATTTTCAGAGGATTCGCACTTCCATCATAGAAGATTTCTAATCTTCTCTTTCATAAGATCTTGGAAGATCACCACTAAGTTCTTCCACCACTTGGTTGTCTAAATACACTACAAAAATTGGTGTAGGGTTTTACTAGTGTTGACCAGTTATTGAGTTTTAACCTGGTTATCAATCAACTTATCAATCCAATTATTAATAACTGACCAATTGGTTATTGATTTTTTTGATAACTGATTCATAACCTAGTTGATTGATATTAAAATTTCAAAATTTAATAACCTACTTGAATGGCCTAGTTGTCATCCAAGTGTGTTATCCATCTTTAAAAGTACTTAAACATTTTTATTATAAAAAAATGAAAATAAGGGGATTTTTCTTTTAAAGTATTTCTGTTAAAACCCCTATGACACTGGCTAATAATTGAGTAGGATATCCAATGGTTATCAATTGGCTATTTACCTTTATGCATAACCAGTAATTTTTGCCCCCTTGCATATTGATAACCTGTTCAACACTTGATTTTTTTGATATTGAATATTGATAACCTAACTGACGCCAAAAACATTTCCCAAAAATCACCTACTGGTGGTTATGAAAAAAAATCAGTAGCTGACCAATACTGGTTTTTTTTGTGTGAAAAGATAATCTTGCAATTGAAGAAGTATATTTGAATGCGCCCAGAAATTATCAAGAGAAGAGCCAGACAGTTTATCTTCTAAGAAAGTAGAACTTGAACCAAATTTCTGACTTGTGAAGTTCCTATGAAAAACCTAACCTGGCCATCATTTCACAGTGTAATCAGAGGGCACCTTACATGAAAGAATGCTTCACATGACATTTAATTTGTAAGGATTATTGCTCTACACATTCGGTGTCAGATTTATCATCTTATAGCATTTTGGCATGGGGCTCCATCATGAATATTTAAAATGATATCTTAACTTTTACGTGGAGCCCTCTTCATGTAAAAGATATTGTTAGCAAGGATGGCCTTGGGTGTACACACTACTTATTACCAGTGTTGGGTGGGTAATAACCGGCGGTTCAGGGTCAGGTTCTTGTAACCCAGACCCAAGTTGACATCAACTTGTTGGAACTGGCGCAAGAACCCGACCATGGACAAAAATGTTTTGTTAGATCCCACATCGGAACCAGAACCATGAAAAAATATTTTTGAAAACAGGGTTAGGATATATCTGTAAAAGAGTTGACTTTTTAAAAAGTTAATAATTAGACTGAACTTTATAATTAATTATTAATTTTAATTGGATGTTCAACTCTATATTTACATAGATTCTTATTTTAACTAGTGGGTACGCATGACCTTCGGCCACTATGAAGTCCTTTGGTTTCTTTAAACTTGGTTCATGTTTTAGTTTTTTTTAGAAACTTTTAACTTTTTATTTTTTTATTTTTGTGTGTTTTTTATTTTATTATTATTTTGTATGATAAAAATAAAGTGTTTCTTTTTCACTTTCATATATATTTTTATTTGGATGCAAATTTGAAGTTTGGAGAAAGAAAACACACCTCATTCTTTTTCAAGTAGGGTTTTTCTTCAATATTTATAAGTTTTATTTTTTTTAATTTTTTACTCTTTATTTGGTTTCTTCATTTTTGGAATTTTTTTTTCTTTTAAAATTATTTTACTGTATTTCCCTTTCCTTGTTTCACTTGTTTCCATTCCTTTTTTATAGTTTTTGCGTTCTTACTTTTTTTTTGGTTTATGTTTGTTTAATGTTTTTATTTTTTCTATTCTTATTTTGTCTCTCTTCATTTATTTTTATTTTTATGTATTTATTTATTTATTTATTTTGTTTCTATTTTCTTTTTAGAAAAGTAACTAGTTTTTTTATATGTTGTATAATGAAAAAAAAAATTAAATGTATTTTTGTTTGATTAGATGCAAGTCCCCGGTTCTCCCCAAGGATTTCTTTAATATAAATGGCACCTCGCCCGGCTCCCCACAGCGGCTACCCTGGCCGCCCTAGCCGCCCTACCCTGCCTTGCCCTGTTTGTCACCACAGACAGACAGACACCATAGGGAACGGGCAGTGACTAGAAGAATCTTCCAGGCACTGCCCAATTTTTGTCCACACAGACAGATAGACACCACGTTTGCTTTTATATATAAAATTTGTCATAAAACTTTGTAGCATTGGGGAAGGTGTAGTGTGTACATGAAACTAGACCTGATTCAAAAACTGGGTTCGGAAGTTCTTGAATTTGAAAATATTTGATAAGACCAGAATCAAAAAGTTCAAATTTTGGAAGAACCTGGCTCAAACTTGTACTTAAAGAATTGTCATATAAATTTTTAAATGTCATAACAGGACCAGAGATTCTTTCCACAAGGAAGAAGCGCACAACACTAATGCACACTAGAGAAGGCCTTAGACATGGTGTGACCAGACAGAAAGTCACTTTAATAGTGTGAACACATCAAGTTTTTTTTGTTTTTTTGTTTGATTGTTGTCAATAGTCGTCAACTTTTTGCATACTTGTGGCAGAAATTATTCCATCATGCTGCAAGGAATGCATGGGTAAACAACCTTGTTTGTTTGTGTATTATGGAAAACAAGAGGTGCACTGAGTGATGGATGATGGAGTGAACGACTACATTGAAGAAAGGTTTGTGTAATTGATGATGGAAGGTAAGATAAGAGGCAGAATGAAAGAGTGAAGTAGCAAGCTCTTGCTAATATGAAATTTTCTTCTTGTTGCAGTTTAGACTACTAGGCTAGTCATTGATGAACTTTATTACGCCAATGTTTAACAAAGTAGATGTGTAGATCTAAAAAAGGATAGATGATATGAAGGGTTGATGCTGAAGAGTGATGAAAACATAAATGGTTCGAATTGTAGAACAAAGGGGCATATAGAAGTCAAGATGCAACTTTTTGTTGCAGTACCTTGAATCCATGTTGTAAACAATTGCCAAAATGAATAGTAGAAACTTCAAAGGGGTGTCCTTAGGTTGGGCAAAATGAGACGAACAAGGTCAAAAGTGGGGGGGGGACTTGAAAAGATGCAATATGCAGTACATTCTTGCATAAGATTCTATCTTCTTAAGTGGTTTTAATTGAACTTGGTATCTATTGCTCAAAATCACATTCAAAATATTTAAATCCAAAGGTCTACAAGATTCGAGTTTTTAAATGAAAGATTTGATGTTATGCTGCATTGTTGCATTCAATGTGAAAATGGTTAGCAACCCATATGGATTGACTGAACTTTGAAAGTTCTAACCTCAAAGCAATAACTCAATAGATTTTGGATGCTTAGTGGTATGAATTGGTGCTTGGCAGCCACTAGTTCATGGTCATCGAGGAAATGTGTGATGAAGATTCATACAACTGTAACAAATTTCCAAATATGCATGCATAGAAATTGGTTTTGTCAAAATAAGTAGACATCAATAGGATCTCTACTTGATAATGGCATCACAAATCAAGTAATAGATTTGGTTGTAGGTTTCCATAGAGTCTGACTTTGTTTAAATTCTTTCATATGCTATTAGGCTTGTCCTTTTAATCTTCTCTTTTCTTTTTGTTACAATGGGACATTATTGGAAATTAGGTTTAAACTTGGCTTAGCTTTCATCTTGGGCCTACACTCACATTGGGACCTTGTTTTCTAAATGCCCTATTCATAAGGTTCTACATTACACTTTAGGTTATGAAATAATTCCATGGAGGCACCCTTTGTGTGGCTCCAAAACCCCATTCTTAAATTGCCAAAATCAATCAACTTTTTTTGTTTTGAAATCAAATCCATCCACACCTTGTACGAGGGCTTGTATTTGTGTTTACCCATCTAAAATATAGTCCAAATTATTTTGCAACCCTTACCCAGAAACATGAAATCTTACATAGGGCATAATGAGGATCCAATAAATACCATCACATAATCAATTAACCAATCAGAACCAATTATATTTATGTACTGACCCTTTTGTAGAACATTGTATTTTTTTATATGTACAAGTCCAAATTCAAATTTTAAGCCATTTAAAGCTTGAATTTTATCCATGTTAATGTTTCTAGGCCATTATTTTGTTGTTTATAGACTTGTTCTTTGTTACTTCAAAGTATCTTTGTATCCAACTCTTTGGGTGAAGAAATAATATGTGCCTCCTATTATTACCATATTTGGCAAATATAAGGTCACAAAAAATCAGGATTTTTCCCCTAGTTCCCAATGTGTTCCCCAACATGTTCTCCATAGCACCTTACTTTTATCCCATATGTTTTGGCAAATGTTGTCCTCCTTTCACCTATATAATTGGACCAAATGGAAAGAGCCCTATATTTCAAAATAGAACCTTCTATTTTGGGGAGCCTCCACAATTATTTTTTGTTTTTTTGAATGATGTGCCAATCAAATTGGCTTTGTTGCAAACTAAAAAAAAAAAAAAAAACTGAAAGGCAGCTCATCTAATTAATAGGAGAGCTTAAAAGGTTAACAAAGTCGCCAACTTCTAATGGCTCCCAACAAGTTTTATATGGGCTGCACATTGTGTGAAGTGGCATTGTTTAATTACATGGTTTGATTGATTTAACCATAGTTCTAGTTTGAATAATAAACAATTATTTACACACATTGTTGAAAACTATGTTGATTGGAGGTATCCTTGTTATGTGTCAAAGGTTTTGTGGGTTCCAAATTGGTATGGGACAGGGACAACTAAACTTTTTTTTTCTACTTGGTAAAATAAGCAAAGCAATTCCAAAACCACAAAATTACACATGCTTCAAAAAGGAAAGGACGCAAAAAAAAAGCCCATACAAAGCTAGTTGCTAGCATGTTGCTAGAAAACCTTTTGCATTTATTTTTTTCTCTTCCCCCATCTTGTCATCAAGTTTTCAAAATAGAGCACTTTTGATGAAAACCTACTCATCATCAATAAAACAAAGCACTTGAAAAATGGTAAGAAAAAAATATTAGATGGAAGGACCCAAGTCTTGGCAAAAAGATGAAACAACCAAGGGGGACAAATTGCAAAGGTAACATGAACAACTCAAATACTCAAACCAATTTAATTACAAGGAGCATACCAAATAAGGAGAAGGAAAGAACACTTGAAAGAACACTTAACCTATAATAACACTCACCTGCAATAAGAGCACACATAGAACACCAAAATGAACCAAACACCATGACTCCATTAATTGACCATTTTGTCTATAGGATGGGTTGCCTTTTCTCATCTTGCTCCTAACCCTCAAGTAGCCAACATAGTACAGCAATCAACATTTTTTAGTTGCTGACCTTTGGTTTTTATTATTCTTAGTTCTTTTTTTCAGCCCTGACCTCCACACTACCTTCCCACTTAGCTACCCTACAAACCTAGCTATCTTGATCTCTTACATTTTGTCCCTACCTACCAATTACAACCAACCCCCTTACTTATTTACTTTGTGTCTTTCCTAGTTAAATCTCTACTTCTTGGTAAAATGTCTATCTATTCTTGATTAAACCTTTATCTCTCGACAAAAATATTTTTATTTCTCGACTAAATCTCTATTTTTTGGCAAAATCTTTTTACTCCTTGGCTAAAACTCTATTTATCAACAAAAAAATTTTACTCCCTTCAAAGGCATCAAAATCCCATCCTCTTTCAATAGTTTGCACATGTACATACATATGTTGAGGCATTTTTCAAATGCAACTAAATTGCTTCAAATGTCTTAAAACAATTTTGTGAATTAAAGCTCCCTCCTAGTCCTTAAATGTTGCATCTACACAACAAAACACCATTGATTTAAATTTTTTTCCTACTTATATTGCGCCATGTTTTCCATGTTCAAGTTTTGCATTGAAAAGCTCAATAAGGACCCATTGTTAATTTGGAACAAAATTGAATGTAGGTTAGAATGTTAAGAGGTCAGAATTAAATGAGAAAAATTATAATGACTCATCAAGATATAAATTACATAAGACTCTTAAAGTGTCTTGTAGGAAGGCCTCCATTAGGCAAAAGGACAAAAAATCTTTGAATTTCAAAGGTAGAATATTTTAAATAGTGATCCAAATCATATTCCTACTTTGAATGGTCATATGTTGCCTAATCATGGTCATCACCAACACAATTCTTAAACTTGGTTGTAAACCATAATGACCAATGTAAGGTTAATCTTCCATGTCACTTAATCCCTTTCTATTTTAACATTGTTTGTTGCTTTATGGATAGTTAGTGAGGCTAATCAATAATGTCGTTCAATTTTTATTTGGCTTTAATAAGATTGCATAGTTGATAATGGTCATTTCAATAATGCAAGCTTCAATCATGAATAACCTTGCACAATTATTATTGTATGATTAACATAAATCAACCTTAGTAAAGAAACATGTTCACATGGTCTACATTTGTGACATGTGGCACTTCAATTAGGGTTATGTGCACAATAATAAGCTCTACATGATTGACATTTGATGTGAAAGGTGCTTCAATTCAAAGTTGGGCTTGGTGATGTTAATGTAATAGAAAGCAATGAACAATGGAATTCAAAATAGTTGCATTAAGTTACAAAAGTTAGGAGAGGAAAAAAAAATGTATGGAAGATCATACTTGTCATTGTGATAACTGTAATGGGGCAATGTGTTTTTGAAATGGCAAAGTCAAGTTTTTATGCAAGGTGACAATGGCATTTGGAAAAGCATGTTATGATTTGGGAAAAAGGTTGTTCTATACTTTGTGTGATGCCATACGTAGCTCAAGCTGACAAAGAAATAATGGAAGATATTTTGCATGATATTGACCCTAAAAAAACATATAATGAGTTATAATGATGCACTATTGTCAAAAATGAAACCAACTAAATGAGTTTATTAGTCTCACCTGGAAGTAAGTCTTTTCATACTCATAGATTTCCATTCTCACCCACACATTGTTGTTACTTCATTCTTGGTGTAGCTTATTTGAATCAACATTAAATATGCTCCATTCAGAAGAAACTTGCTACATGCCAATATTGTGCCATATGAACCCTAATTATTTGCTACAAGTCCATGATTTTTTTTTTTAAATTGCTAAAATGTAAAAAAAGTTATAGTGTACTAACAAATTAACATGATAGTTACATACATTTGTAAAAATATCCAAACCATTAAATCAATAGGTGAACATCATCAACTCCCTCTAAATCAATTTTGACATTATTTTAATATTGGAAAACGTAATATATAAGTAATAATTTTGGCCAAAAAAGTACATATTAGGTAGGGTTCCTAATATGTACTTTAAAAAAAATGGATGTGGTTCATTTGAAGGCCCAAATTCTTTAAAGTGTACCACTAAAGACAAAAAGGACCTAGTCCTTAATGGAGTCCTTTTTTGTCCTATATTTTGATCCCCATCAATATTAATGAGTCGAAATGTGTCAAAGATTTTATAAGTACAATATTTTAGACCATTACAACTCCAAATTCTATCAATCTCATCCATTTTCCATTTTGTGTCTTTACATGATTAAATATGACTATGTAAACGAGTACAAAAATGGTGATAATGTGACATTATTTTGGTACTCCTTAAAGAATTTGGACCCTTGATCAAAAGGTCATGGTGATCTAACCCTTTGAAAAAAAAAAATTCATTTAATATAACAAAAATAATAATTATTATACATGCCATGTAAATATAATGGTTGATTAAACTTAGTCATATTTAATTAACTTGATAATAGGATGTGGCATAGTTTATATGTGTGTGTGTGTGTGTGTGTGTGTGTGTTGGTTTCAAGATTTAATTTAGACGTTCCAAGTTCCTTTACATGATACGTGCATAATTTTAATCGTCCATTTATTTTGATTTATGTATATTGTCAATAGACATCGATGAATGAATTTTGATTCATTGAACATGTGAGGTGTCTGATCATGGTGGTACTGAATTTAGGCCTTTAAAATTCATATTCGAAAACACACCATCTCTCACTTTCAAGCTTAATTTTTTCTCTTGCACTTTTGCTTCACTCTCACACTTCACCAACCCACTCTCACACTTACTTTCAAACCTTACCTTACACCTTCTAAAACTATTTCTTGCAAGTACAATTTCTCTATCATTCATTTACATTTTTTCCTTCAAACTTGTGTTTTAATTTTCTTGTTGTTTTTTTTCTTCCATTGTTGTAGACACCAATCCATTTCTTGTGAAGTTGCGTTACCCATACACAAAAGCTCACTATTCTAAGTGATATTACTCCAAAGTTGTAGCCTAGTAAACGTTTCCACAAGTTTTTTCAAAATTTAGTGAAGATTTTTAGTTTAGATTCAACAAGGTGTGCAAGGGGTTTGAATTAGGTTATTCACAAAAGTTTGACAAGGATTTTGACGAAAAGGACATTGTGGATGAAATTGATGATAAGTCAACAAATAGTAATGATTTCAAGAAGGAGAAATTGTGAAAACAAGTTTGACATTTATTCCTTTTCTTGCTGGAAATATTGGTTTTGGTTTCTACTAGTGCCCCTTGAAGGTATGGAAAGAGATTACTTAAAATGTCGGGGTAAGAATATGTTTGATTCATTTCATTAAAGAGAACATTAGGTCTTTGGAGTCTTGCAACTTGATGTATTGTTTGTCTTTGGGTTTGCTCTAGTTGTTGGTTTGTTTTGATGTTTTATCTTTTTGTTTTTCTCTTGTTGCAAAAATTCAACTTATTGTTGTCGGTGCATATCTTGTTGTGGTATTTGCAAACACTTAGGTTTAATGTTGTCCATGTGATTTTATGGTCAGTTCAAAGTTTATTCAGACTCATTGCATATGTACATAATTTAAACCTAGATGAATGCATTTGTGTAATATCTATGTGCATGCCATGCATATTCTAGATTGTACTAGAATATCGATTATATAAGGTTATATTATATAAAGTGACTTATATTTTTATTGTGATTGTGGAAGTGCCCAAGGTGCCAACAAGTCAAACGGTGGAAAATGCATAAAGCATGTGTGCCACGAATTGCATCTCTTACCCCCCATACTAAGATGAATCTAGTAATTCTGGTGATGAAAGATATATGACTAACTTGAAATGTGAACTTTCAAAAATTCCAATGGAACAACCTTTGAAAACCACATCCATGGATGTTGATCATACTATATAAAATGACAAACTTAATGCAACCTTCAAGTGTTACACCAAGTATTGTAGTTGCAAGAGGTTTGCTTATTCATTATCTTTGCATTTACGTAAAATATGAAATTTCCAATGTGATTCATTCAATTTAAATGAAACTAGTTCAATGTCCCCATTCATTATTGTTTTAATTTGAATTATTTCGTTTGTTTCAGTTATTGCTACAATGGTTCTAAGTGCACCAACCGTGTCAACCAACCTTCCTTCTACATCACCTTGCCTTCAGGGACCATGGCCATTGCCCAAAAGAAAATGGCAATGGCCTCTTGGTTGACAAGTCCCTTTTGGTTGGTCAATGTTGGGTGTTCCAATGTAGGCTGCTTCAACATTTCCTGCCACCCGGCAACTACTTACTTGGCCACCTATTGGTGATCTCTCATCGGGTCAAATAAAATAGATAGAAAAAATAGATGTCTCTTGTCAACCTTACGCCACTCACATAACTACTATAAAATAACATCAAATTAAGTGAAAGTATGTGTCAAGTAACATTACTCTACTCTATTAAGTTCATGAAAATCTAATTCTAAAAAGAATAAAAGCAAATGAATTTTTAAAAAAAATTAAAAATACATTTGAAATCAATGAAAAATATGTATTCAAAACTACTTTTTGGTTAGAAAATTTAATGAAATTAATGTGTAATAAGTTATGAAATGAAGATCCACATATCTTTTAGCAAGTTATCCAAAAAAAATCTATTTTCTTTTTTTTAAAACCTACTTGACACCTACTTAAAACCAAAAGCCCACATTGAAAAGTAGATGTAAAAGCTACTTATATTTTTTAAAACCTACTTAAAACTTACTTTTACAATTTGAAATATGAAAATCAATGCACATTAATGTAAACATATATTTTATTTAATCACTGAATTGAAAATGTTTAATGTTCCATAATTTTATAATGGATTTTGTTGTTATTTTAAATCTACTTCTTCCAATGTTGATAAAGTAATAAGTTGTTCATTTTATCTTGCTTACACTCGACCAATACAGAGACCTGTAGCTAATCTTGTCTTGCAAATGCTTAAGGATGGGTTCAAAATTCCACACCAACACCTATTTCTAATGTCGAGTGTTCCCAAGAAATGCATCTAGGTTGGCTTTTCATTGCATAAACACCATGATCTATTACCAATGGCAACTTGCGAGTGCCACCAAAATGGACCCCTATGAACATAGTAAGGCCATCAAATGTTACCCAACCCCACACCAACACCACCTTTTCCTTCTCCACAAATGCCTCCAAGAGGATGGCAATCAATTTTTTAGACCCAACTAAATATGTCTATAGAGTGGCAAGCAACCATATCGACTTTCCCAAAGAACCTTAATAATTCACCTTCTACGAGCAAACCTCCAACCCCTATGGTCCAATAAGCATAATAAGGAAAACCCCCCATTTGCTATTATTGCCTCTATTGGAGATTTATCTATCCAACCAAATAATGGGGTTTTGTCATTAAGGGGACATAATAAGGCAAGTAAACAAAGAGCTAAACAACGGGCAATGGACAAAATGATGAAATGGCTAGGGATTGAACTAGCTAGTCAAAAGTAAGGATGGTATACATGTTGTGCATTGTATTTCAAATGGGAGGCCATGTGGTGGGGCAAGACCATGTGGCTAACAGCACTTTGACGCTATGCCTTGAAGCTCAATCCTACAATTGATGACATACAAAGGCAGCCAACAGAAGAAATGGAGGCAGTTAAAGACGCCTTGGAGCAGAGCTTTGAGTATCTAAACCACCTTCTTGCCTATAAGTATGTCAAAGACCAAGTTGCCGCTTTGAAAACTAGGCGAGGGGCCTTGAAGAAGAAGATTGAAAAGGGGGAAGACTGGCCTTGTAATTGCTCAGAGGCCCATTGGAAACAATTGCAAGATGTTTTGGCCCAAGAGGCCACAATTGAAAGGGCCGAGCAGATAACCAAAATCTGTGCAGTGCAAAAGAATGCAAGTCGAGTTGGACGATTAGGTGATCACGGTGCAGAGGAAAGAATGGTAAGTGCATTTCCTTTGGCAAACTTCTTTTCTATGTTTATGCTCATGGTCAAATGGATGTATGCACATTGACATCATGATGGACTCTTCCCGTTACTACTAGAACTGTGACAAAACTAGGAGGACGGAAATTTATTGTTTAACTTCTTTATGAACATCTTGTGATACAAGGATCAATAGTTATGGCATTTGACCTACAACTTGTGGGTTGGATGTTTATCTAGGAGCTAGAGCTAGGCAGAGCTCCCACATTGGCAGAGATCCAAGAAAACTGTGAGAGGGATAAGTGATCCAAGCAAAAATGAGCCTTGTTGGAGTATGATCATGAGGTTAGGGCTGATTTCTACTTCAATGTTCAATTTGCACATGACATCAATAAAACTGAATTTATTAATGTACAATGACTACCCATTTTGAGTTGTATTTTATGAAGTCTGCTTGCCATGTGGAAAGGATCCAATTAGTGCAGTGTCACTATTCTTTTCAAATTGTGTTTGGAGAACAATGTGGCATAGGTTGCCCAATTTTTCACAGATAATTTCATCCCCTTCTTCTGCTAATATGACTAAAACTTGCTGGAATATTTCACAAGCTCTGAAATTCATGAGAGAATGAATGGGGTTGGAGCAAGCAATCCAAAAACACTCACTGATGATCCCTGGAGGTCGATGATGCGTTCAGAAACATCCTGAGAGAGCAAATCCTGACCTCCATAGCACCATGCATGGCACTTGCATGTACCTGCACTGGAGCTTGAATCAACCTGCTGAGTGTTGATCAAGTACCCGTCGCGTAACCGCCCAGAAAATCGGCTATGCTTGCAACAAAATCGAACTAGCTTGCAGCCAAACTCAAACCTGAAAAACTAGTTCAAGACCCTTACATGTTAGTCGCTGAGAAAGAGTGTGTGGGAGGAGGAGGGATAAACAACGGCACCACTGAGAGGGAGTCAGCAAAAGTTCAGCTTGTTATCCCAGTCACATGAGCCATTAGGATTAGAGTTCGAAAGCGGAAGAGTCTAAACAGAACCCTAACCCTAACCCTAATGCTGGTGGCGATACTTTCTTGAGACACCTTGTCTTCTTCCGTCTCCGGTTCTGGTTGCTGTGACTTGTGCGCTTTGGTAGGGTTGTGGTTTTGTTGTTTTGGAGGATTGTTTTTGCTCGATTGCTTCTTCTTCTTCTTTTTCTTCTTGCGGCCGTGTCGTGCTGTATCTCGAGATGCCGGGTGCTCAAGTTCCTATCACCATAGAGCAGCTGGTGGCTCTGAACCCCTACAACCCTGACATTCTGCCGGATTTGGAAAACTATGTTGAAGAACAGGTATGCATGTATTTTGTATGTTTTTTCCTTTTGTTTCCTCCTCTTTTTGTATCCGTCTTACTGGATGAGAAGACCAGTTGTTGGTCTCCCCGCTTATCTCTATAGACAACATGGCCGGTTGGTTGTTTTTGCTTGTACCTCTCTCTCTCTCTGATCATACGTTGAATGCAGTAGTTTTGTTCACACGTGAAGGTATGTATTGTTTTTACACTCACCACCTTCTTCTTGACCTCTGCAGGTGGCCACACAGACATACAGTCTGGATGCCAATCTGTGTCTTCTCCGTCTCTACCAGGTATTGTCTTTTTATGCCAATCTAATCAGACACAAAATGACAGTATAAGTTATTTTTATGTTTGGTACTTGTATACTATTGCAGCAGAGGTTGTGTCTAGGGTTTGAGGTTTTTTTTTTTCAGAAGGATGAAACTGAGTTCTGAAAAGGAAGCGATGCACAATTTTTGCTTCTCATGTGGGTGGGTTGGAGGAGATGCAGTTTCAACCGGCTCGTTTAGATGTCCGCATTGTTGCAAGGATGCTTGTAAAGGTGAGAGTTTTGTTTCTTTTCTTTTCATGAAAATTGACCAATATACAATTCTCAGAAAGTTCCTATATCTAAACTAAATGCTGTTCTTTAGAGAGGAATTGAGATTTGGGGATTGGCGGTGGTTTTCACAAACTCAATTTTCATGACTTGGGACACATTGTGAACTGATGTTTAGTTTTACAAGTGCCAGTATACTCTACAAGAACATTGTTGTTTGTTGTTGATTCCTTTGCTGAAAGAATCACTGAGGAGCTAAATTCTTCTCCTTGAATGTAGCTATTGCACTTTAGAAAACTTCCTTGTTGTGCACTGCAGATGAAACTCACACAACTAGTATTATTTCTCTTTCTGAAATCATTACCATGGGGTGTTAAGCTGGGCTGATTCACACTGGTGAAGACTGTGTTTACAGGCACTGATGGCTCTACCCGCCACAGATTTCAACTTGTGCATGTTTCTCATCCCAGAAAGACTTGTATCCTGCTTAGGTTATCACAATCTGGATGTCCTGCTTAGGTCATCACAATCTGGATGTGGTGGATTATTGTTTTGATGTCCTAGCACATTTGGTGCTTCTTTAATGACTGCATTGAAGGATTTGATGAACATGGTGACATATTTGTTGATGCCATAGTATGTCAGCAATGGCTTTTGTTTCACAAGGATTTTCAAGGCTATAGTTAGGTGTGCTTCAGATTTCCACTATTTGGTGCCTTGTTTGTTCTGATGCTCACCAGTCATAGTGTCATTCTGCTATGAGTCACACCCTTGGCGGTTTCTTATTATACATCTACTCCTGTATCAAGTCTTCAGCAAGTGTTGTTCTGTGTTGTACTTGGATCTGTCCACTTCTGATGTATTTTTGCACCAATAATGAATGCCTTGACCTCCTGTGATTAAGCAAATGGAGGAACCATTTTTGACACTGGCCACACTTGCACATTTTTTGGAGGTGGGGTTACTTTTCACTTTTGAATTTGCCAGTTCCACCTACTTAGAATTTACTTTATTACCAGGTTCATCATGAGCACTGATTGCAGTGCAATTTTGTGGGTCACACTCTGTTTTTGGCACCATCTAGCCATTTTTGTTTGTTCTCATAAGAACTGGTCTGGTTCTCCAAGAAACCTTCTCTGAGCTAATCAACATTCGTATGCAGACTGCCCATTTCAGAGAGTTCTGGGATGAGGCAAACAGAAATCGGGACATTCTGGAGGTGGTTCCAGGTGAGACATTCAAACCCAAGTCCTGTGTTTCATCCATTGTTGATTGAATTTAGTTGTCTTCGGTATGTTTCTTGAGTGTTAGCCAATGCCATGACTGAGTCTTCCCATTGCTTCTGCAAATGCTACAGAAACCCAGGATGCCCAGATTTTGAGTGGATTATCATGTATTTATCTACACTCAAAGTTGGGACTGATGAGTCAGTGGGTAGTTGTGGCAGCTCATCACTGCTATTTGCTAAGAAGGTGATGGTCTGACACTTTTTGAGCAACTCTCATGAGGTTATGACTGCACTCATTGTCATGTTACCTTCAAGTTGTGGAGATTTCACTGCAATTTCATAGATCTGTTAGTCATCCATCATCACCACCTAAGATTGGAAGGGCCTAGTTCCTACATTACAGCTTGATTTGGATTCTCTTCATCACAATTTTCCTCATGTTACTTTTTTTGTCTGATTCTGCTGGGAAGCTGCATATTACTGCTTACATAGTCATTGCCACTAAATGCAGGAATTGCTTCAGAAATCACCAGCCTTTATTTTTGGGCTGTATCCAGCATTGGTCATGCCTGGGTCTCATGTACTGTTTCCTTATTTCTACAAATTGGGTTGCCCTGCAGGATTTGAACGAGCGATCCAAGGATATGCCATTCATGTGCTTTCAATCACCTACCAGCGTCTGCCACGTAGCATTCTTGCAGAGGTGGGTTTGTCTTGACTGTTCTTGACCTTCATAGTGAAAAGGTGACCCATCATCTGGAAAATAGAGAGCTGTTTTTCCTCATGATATTGAGTTCCTCATTTCTGTTTTGTGCACTTGGTAAGACTTCCTCTAGGCTTCATGACTGTTATAGTAACACAACACCATATGCTTTGCCCATTTGTTCGGAAGTGGTGAAGCTGTTTGGGAGTTTTAGCCATTTTGCATTTTCAGGGAGAAGAAGCTGAATTACAGTGTTCATTTGTCACACATGATGCAGTTAGTTGCAGGGCTGTTCTGGTAATTGTTGCTAGGTTTACTCATGAGGCTTTTCTGTTCCTGTCTTGCTTTTCCTTTTCTTCCTCAATGAGATTGTTCTATGTTTCTCCTATGACATGGTCGTACTCTTTTCATCAACATATACACTATATGTCTACTTTGTAACAACCTGGAAGCGAATGTCATTTTTCTTTGAGTCAGACTGTCACACTGGGCTCACACCATACAAGAATGGTATTGCAGGCAATCAATGTTGAAGGGCTGTCCTTGGATAAGTTCCTTGAGTATCAGGTTAACAACAATGGTTGGACCCTTGAGAAGGGTGGACAGGTATTGTCAAATAACCACACCCTTACTCAATTTTGATTGCTTGATTTACTGCACCAGATCCATTATCCTCATATAAAGTGGAGATATTTTTTATCAAGAGAAATATTCTGCATCAGATGGCATTTTGAGACCCCACTGAGTATATGATCTAGAGATGAAACAAGGAGGATTGCTACAAACTTGACAAGGAACACAAGCTATCAAGTTGGTCTTCCTGTGGTTGACAACTGGCAGAGGGAATGGCCAAGTGAAAATGAATTCTGTAATGCTGTACTTTGCAGTGTGCACTTTGACAATATTTTTCTTGGGTGGCAGTTGGTGGTATTGCCAGCAAATGAGGACAATCATCCTGTCTTGAGAAAGAGTTCAGCTGATAGCATTCCCCTGGAACATGTTGCAAGACTTTTTCCAGTACTGGGTTGAATACTTGAGCAGAGTGTATTACGCATGAGCTAGATGAAGACTGCGGGCTACTGAGGATCAGATCTGACTCCCATCATTGACAGTAGATTGAGATGGAGTGCCTGAACAGCACTAAATATCTGTAGGAGTTATTTCCACAAGCACAGTCCCAGGAACATTGTATCTCACTTTTTTTCAAAAGTGATTTTTTTTTGCTCAAGGTCTTTTTCTGATGGATTTCCATTTTTATCATGTGATACCAATGTGCAGAAGGTTTAGGTCATGTTGATCATGTTTAGAACAGGTATATGTCGAAAAAGTTAATGTTGATTGGTTTAACTATACATTTAACTATTCACTTTAGCTATCTATAAGGTTTTTTTCAGAATTTCAGAATCAAAAGAACCTCTGGTTCCAGGTTCTTGAAAATGTTCAAAGAACAGACAGTTCTGGTGAAAGAACCAGTAAAGGATCAGTGGTTAAGGGTAGGTTTTTGACCTGGTTTCTGAAATTTTTAGAACTATTGGTTAACGGTAAGTATTGGTTCTATGATTTTTGAGGACCCCTGGTCAAGGGTCAGCTGCTTCTAATGGCGGTACTACAAACCCCCTTCAGGTTTTAGTGACTTGTAAATATGAAAGTTGTCCAGAGTAATGGAGGCAAGCACTCAGTGCTGAAGACTGCTTTCAAATTAATCTATGAATAAACCAGTGTTTAGTGGTTATCAGAAATGGAACCTTATGTTTGGTGCAGTTCTCAAGGATATATGGCAAGGTTCTTACAAAACCAATAAATGTTTCTAAACTGTGATTTTTAAAAAAAACTCAGAACCAATTTTTTTAAAACAACCATAGTTCTCAAAAAATCTAAGAATGGTCAAACTACCTCATGAAACTGCTGGTCCTTAGCTGATTATTCCATGAAAACCACTTGTTGTTCAAGACTTTTTGAAAAAAGCCAGAACTAGAGTTTCTTTGATTCTGAATTTTTTTTAAAAAACCAGAACTTGAGGCACTTTGACTTCCAAATCTAAAAGAAACTGGAACCAGAGGTTATCAAAAGAAATCACACCAAACACTGGAACAAACAATACAGGTGTGATGGTGTGCAGGATGGGTAGTGTAAAGTTGGGCATGCAAAAAAGGAATCATGGTTCATCCTGGATCTTGAAGTCCAAAATGGCTTAAACTAAATGCATGCAAGTATTGGCAAGGTAATTGACCACCTCCATTGTAATCACTTCTATGTCTCAGCAATTTCTACATTTCCCATTGCTGATGATTTTGATAAATTTCCAAATCTTGTCAAATACTCTTTGAATATTAGCATCTTGCTTGTTCTCACACACATTTAAATTTCCTTTCATTCCTAGTGTTCCACTTGATTAGGTTAACCCTTTAAACAACTAACAGCTTAAAGGTGTTTTCCTTGTATTGTTTTCATTGGCAAGTTCAAACAAATTCATGAGAAATGATGGAATCATGTACCCCTGTTAGCTGATTTGATTGCAAAATTAACCTGATCTGTGAGTAAGAAGAAGTTGTCATCCCTATTCTCAAACACCATATTGAGAATAGGGATGACAACTTCAATAGACATTGTAATATAGCTCTCACCAATGTTTTTCTTGAGAATTTTTTGATGCAGCCAAAGTGGCCATCATCCATAGGAAGATGTAGAAAAAGTGGCAATCATCCCTAGGTAAATTTAGCCAGATTATTTAGCCAAATCTGGCTATAAACCAAATATGAAATACAATCTTTAATCATCTTTATATATTTTTGGTTATGGACTGAAAACTGAATATAAAAATCTGGTGAATTTTTCTTTTTTTTTTCTTCACATATATAATCTTAGAAACTCAAGTTATCTCACTTTTGGGGCTTGAAACCCTTCAAAATCACTTCATTCTTTAATTTTTAATTTTTAATTTCACATTTTGGCAAAACTTTACATGCAAAAAAAAAAAAAAACCAGCTGGTTCTCACCAGCCATAGTTTCTAATTGTGCAGCCTAATTAGTGATTACCATCATTATTAAGTCTTACATGATTAGTTATGATCTTCCAGTTTTGTGGCCACTTTCTGAACAAAATCCTTTTACAAATAATTCAAGACCTGGTCACACATTTCCAAAATGCATAATATGCAATTGTCTCATGCTTTTGTCTTGTGGGTGTCCATGGTTATCAACCGTCCCTTACAGCCCTTGTGTGGTTTAATGAAAGTGTTTGCATATGGGATGATGTTATGTCCAACATTCTTACAAAAAACCTGAGTCATTATCCAATCGCTTTTGCCTCGTCATCTTCTTGGACTTCATTGAACATAAATTGTTCTTGATACTCCATGAGGAATTGTGTTGATCGCTTCACATCTATAAATAAAGAGTACACCCGACTAATATCTTCTATCTCCACCTCCTTCCCTTTTCGTTTTGCACAAGCTAGGGCAGCTGCTGTTATCAAACATATTGCATAACGGAGTGAAGTCTCGTGCCTGTAGGAAGAATATTGAAGAATATTATTATCAGTGGAGGTAGTTAGTAGCCGGTCTTCTTCTTTAGCTTCTTTCACAAAGAAATTGTTTTTTGAGAGGGATGATCTGGACAATAAGGAATTGTGCTTTTCTAGAAAGAGCATCCAAACCTTACGCACCCAATTTTTGTCAAGAGGTCTCTTGCATCCTCTGACATTTCCACATCCTCTTCTTCACATCGTATGTCTAGAATCTTCCGAATCTCTTCCTCAGAGTAAGGTGTGGTGGATATGATAAGTAGGCGATCCAAGAGATCAATTGGGATTCCATGTGGGGACTTGTAGTTGGTGCCTCTAATACGTGTGATGCCTCGATTTGTGGCTACCACCAAAATGGGGGCCATTTCATTCTCAAGTGCTCGGTTGAGAAAAGAAAAGCATTCAATATCAAGCATATGTACTTCATCTATGAATAGCACCCCAGGTACGATGTCAGCTTTGCCTTCTTCCCGCCACTCTGCCACTTTGCTATCAATCTGTTCACGAACTTCACACCGTATTTCACCTGTGTCTCCCGCAAACAAGGCCAAAAATCCTTGCTTCCTGTGTGAGAGAGACAAAGACAAACCCCATGTCAAATCCAGTGGCCAAGGGACAAGCCATGTCAAATCCGGCCAAGAGACAATCTGCCAAGAGGGAGCCAAGAACATGAGGTATGAAGCTTGGAAGGAAATTATGTACCGGCTGTTGATCACATCAATTTCATGTAGGGTTACCACATGTACCACCTCCTTCCTCTTCTGGAGCTCTCCATCTGGGCATTGAACAAACTTGGTCTGAGGTCCCATGGCATCATAATCACGTGAGCGTGCAAATGAGCGCCCCAGTTTTGTGATCTTTCCAGAAGCTTTGTCAATGGCAATAACATCACCACTCTGAACTTTCTCCTTCCCTAGACTCTCAATCATCTTGGCACCCAAATCATAGACGGTCTCCATCTCTGTTGTTTTGAGGGTTAACTTCCCCGTCTTTGATGCTGCTCCTGCCACTGCAGGACGATCAATTTGAACTTCCACCACTTCTCCTTCAATGAGTTCTGTCTCTTCTTTAATTCTAACCCCAATAGCTTTTCTAAAAGCCTGCCACAAACAAGGAAAAAAGCCATGGTATGAATCACAGAAACAGTAGTACCAAGTCCTTGGATCATCATGTATGACTTCTCTCATTTGTGGTGGCATTCGAGACAGAGAGCTCAACAAGACACATGTGCAAGTCAAGATTGAAACCTCCACATCTTGATGGTTAAGGGAGTTCAAATTTGATTGCAAATAAACAAAGATGGTTGGTGGTGAGAGCCTGAAGATGCAATTAGAAGTTGTACCTGGGTGAGAGCTTCGGTTTTGCTCATTTCAAGGGAAAAGATCTCACTGCCAGCCATCATTGCAAATGGAGTTTCTTCTCCAAGTGCCTTTGCCATGCCCATAGCTATGGCAGTCTTTCCTGTGCCCGGTTGCCCCGCCAACAACACTGCACGCCCTGCAATCTTACCCTCTCTTATTAGCTGGAGTATAATCCCTGCTGCTCTCCTTGCAGCTTTCTGCCCCACCATGCCCTGCAAAAAAAAGCCGAATTCTTAGTCTCAAAATTTGATTCTCTGAATCCAAAACCGCAAAAATTGGTGACATGGGTTGAAGTCAGTTTCGTATCTTGAAAGTACTCTAAGTGCTGCTATCTGGAAAGAATGTGAGAGTTGCAAGCTGATTGTCTCTTACATGTTCATAATCCTTGTGACAATGTGAGATCATCATACACATCATTGTCTGCAAAGGACCAGGTGGGGTCGAAAACTATAATTAAGCCTGGGATAACAACGTTGTCGTAGTATATACTATATACCTAGTATTGAGATTGATATAGCTTGGTAATAAATTGGTATTATCTCAAGTCCCTATGAGGCATGTATTGATACGAGGCTGGTATTACCTAATGTCCTACCAGTTACTGGTACCACGCAGGTACTGGCACGAGGCTGGTACCTGAGAAACGTTGCGAGCTTCAAATGTATCGTCCAAGCCGAGTCCTCGAATGTGAGAATGGGCACCCACACGCTCTACTCTTGTCAAGTCCTTACTCTGTGTCACTTTCAATTCCGCCATCTCTGCAACGGCAAGAAGGTCGGTCTTTCAATGTCGAATCCGCGTGTACCTAAGACAGAGAGATGTGAAATCGATAACCACCACCTTCAAAGTAACACACCCAAATTTGAAGAAGTAGTAGTAGTAGTAGTAGTACAAGAAAATCACGATAGGAAGCGACGATTTGAAGAGAAATTTAGAAAATTCACGAAACTGAAGGAAAAATGGCATGATGAGAAGAAGAAGGAACCCAAAATGGAAGAAATTTGGAACAATATACAACAAACAAGATGCGAGGTGTCGAAACTGCAAAGCAAAATCATTATTAAAGGGCACACAAACCGATTGGAATTGCTAGAAGAAAAAACAGACTTGGTTGGAGCAAGAGAGATGGAGATAAAAGCCAACATGTGAAAAACAATCACAATAGAAACAACTCATCAATTTCAAATGGACAAGAGAGAGAGGCAGGCACAATGAAGAGAACCCATAAACTCAAATGCAAACTCCAGTAAACAAAGGTAGACAACAAATTATATCTGAAAAATCCAAAACAAGGAAATTTGTGTCCTACAAAGAGAAGAAGATGGGGAGTTTTAAAAGGAAGCCTGCAGTCAATAGAAGAGACATATAGAACGTGGAGTGATAAAAAGAAAGAAAGAAAGAAACCACATCAAACAAGCTTGAAGAGAAGGGAAGGTGAAGAAGGTGTTGTTTGAAGAAAGGAAGGATTGGGTGTACGCACTAGCCTCTCTATGACGGAATGAACTGCTTCTTCTTGTTTTCTATTCATCCCTTTTCTGGCCGACACAAATCAAGAACCATCTCCAGACGTGCATGGGGACCAATGTTGGGCACGTACGAGGCTGGAACCCTGGTATGTAGACCAACTGGAGCTGGAATCAAAGAACCGACCGGATGGGTGCGACCTGTAGCAATACCGGGCTCATACCAATACCTGCCCGGTAAGACATGAGGTAATAGTAGCCTTGTACCACTACCTGCTTGGTAGGGACTTGAGGTAATACCAGTTTAATGCCACGGCTATACTGTAGTACCTGGACCAGTACGACAGTAACTATATTATATGAAGAAATGTTGAAATTTTCAGAAAACATATTCTTTGAAGGGAATTAAAGAATCTGATAGAATATTGGGGACTATATCATTTGTTGAGATGGAATCCTCAAAATTAATTATTTACTAGTGGGTGCCCGTGACCTTCGGACACTGTGAAGTCGCCTGGTTCCCCATCCATGTCTTGAAAACCATATCCTAAAATTTCTCAGGCCCCAAAGTTGAGATCCTAAGTCTTGAAAACCATGTCTTGAAAACCATATCCTAAAATTTCGCAGGTCTTTCTGGGTTTTGGAAACCCGGAGTGCAAACTCCAGGTCTCCAAAAACTGAGGATCCCACGTCCTAAAAATCATGTCCAAAAAATTTCCAAGTTTGGGTCTTGGAAACCCACACCGTGTACGTCCCAAAATTGAAATCCCACATCTTGAAAATCATGTCCTTAAAAATTCCATGTCTAGGTTTTGGTGAACCCCCCAGTGCAAGCAAACTCCAGGTGGCCAAAAACTGAGACAGTTAAGAACGCCATGTTCAGTGTGTTCAAATGAGTTATTTCTGGGAAACGGGTAGTGATTGGAAGAATCTTCCAGGCACTGCCCACACAGACAGACAGACATTGTTGCTTTAATATATAAGATTCAACAAACATATGTTGAACGGGCCAAGGCATTATGATATTGGTTTCAATATCAGGTGAGTAGGGTTGGAATGAACCACCAGCCACTAGTTCAGGATGAGGCTGTTCAAGCCGTTTTGGGGATGAACCAAAAACACATCCTCTTCCCCTACCCAGGGATTTTTCAGCCCCCTTCTCTGCCCCAAATTTTCCCCTCCTACCTACCTACCTCCCCCTTCTTACCTCCCTCACCTCATTTCCCGCTCATTCCATCTCTAGAGCTCGGGAGAGCTCTCAAGCTTGAGTAGCATAGAACTTTGAGGAGACATGAGACACAAGGTTTGAGGAAGGTGGAGAGCTCAACATTGAAGGAATGTGGAGAGGAGAAAGCAAGAAGAGCGCTTCATCCCAAATGCAGAAGTGAGAGAAGAAAGGTAAGCTCTCTCTCTTCTACATTTTTTTTTTCTTTATGGTTTTTATTTTTCTTTATGTGTTTCTTTTTTTTTCCTACTTGAGAGGAAGAAGATGCCAAGGAAAAAACGCTTGAAACAAAAAGGCAGAAACAGGAGGGCAAAAAAGGGAGCCAAAAGTGAGAAGGCAAAACGAAAGCTTGAAGGTTAGCTCCCTCCATTCTGTGCATTTTTTTTCTTCTCGATGGTTTCTTTTCTTTTCTTTTCTTCTACTTAAAAAGAAGAAGATGCCAAGAGAAAATGTTTGAAACAAAAAGGCAAAAGCAAGAAAGCAGAAGTGAGAGCCAAAAATGAGAGGGTAGAGCGGGAGCTTAAAGGAAAGTTCTTTCCCTTCTCTGCAATTTTTTTTTCTTTGTGCTTTTTTTAATTTTCTTATGCTTGAGAAGAAGAAGATGTCAAGAGAAAACGTTTGAAACAAAAGGGCAAAAGCGGGAACCAAAAGTGAGAAGGTAGAACGGGAGCTTAAAGGAATGCTCCTTCCCTTCTCTGCATTTCGTTTCATCTCTATGGTTTTCTTTTCTTTTCTTCTACTTGAGAAGAAAAAAATGCTAAGAGAAAATGTTTGAAACAAAAAGGCAGAAATGGGAAGGCAAAAGCAAGAGCCAAAAGTGAGAGGGCAAAGTGGGAGCTGTAAAGAAAGCTCCCTCCCTTCACTGCAATTTTTTTATTCTTTATGGTTTTCTTTTCTTTTTTTCTTTTTTCTTTTGCTTGAGAAGAAGAAGATGTCAGGATAAAGTGTTTGAAACAAAAGGGTAGAAGTGGGAGCCAAAAGTGAGAGGGTAGAGCGGGAGCTTGAAAGTAAGTTCCCTCCCTTCTCTTGGTTTTTTTTGTTGTTTTGTGTGTTTTATCTTCTTTGTGTTTGAGAAGAAGAAGAGGATGGCAATGTGCCATCCTCTTCTTTTTTTTTTTAGTGTTGCAGAGAAGAAAAAGATGATGACACATTGCCATTATCTTCTTCTGTGGTGTTATTGAAACAAAGAAGGTGATGACAACAAACTACCGTCGCCTTCTTCTTTGTGTCTGAGAAGAAGAAGAAGAAGAGGACAACATGGCAACAAAATGTCGTCTTCTTTTACAGTAATGTTCTAGCGAAGAAGGCGATGATAATTTGTTGCCATCACCTTCTTCTTTGGTGGTGTTAAGGTTTAATTTGGTGGTTTTTGGTTGTCCATAAATAATTGTTGATTTTTAACATCTTTAACATTACTTGCATATAGGTTTCCATTATAATATTTATGGGATTCATATGACATAATAATCTAATCTAAATATCAACAAATAATGTGATAATTAAGGAATTATTAAAAAATGATTTTAAATAATGGTAAATGATTAATTATCATATTTAAACAATCATTTATTTCTTAATATCAATTAATTGATTATTTATACATTTTATTATTTAGTTGAACCCTTTATTATTCATATACTAAAATTTAGATTTAAAAATCAAATTAATAATTTGATATTTAATTTATTATTTTAACTACATTTTTTATGTTGATAAGTTATTCAAACCATTATTTTTGATAATTATTCATGATAATTAATTGTCATAAAATTAATTTAAGTATATAGATAGACATATTTTGGGTACCCAAACGACTTGTTTTGAAATGACCTTACATGTGAGTATTGCATTTAAGGTTGATTATTCACCTAAGGTTGTCTAAATCACCTATGGATTATTTCAAAATGAACTCACATGCAAGTATTGCATATAAATTGTCGTTTTCATTGAAAGGTCACCCAAACCACGTATTGGTTATTTTGAAATGATTCGACATGTGAGTATTACATTTAAGGTTAGGTTTTACACCTTAGGTTACCTAAATCACCTAAAGCTCATATCAAAACGAACTTAAATATGGGTATTACATTTAAGAAACACAAAAAATGGTATATCTATTACCATTTAGTAATATTTCCAAGTTAAGTTTTTTAAAAAATATATAAAATGACATTGCATTATTTTACATATGTTTAAGCCCTAAAAATTATGCCCAAAATGCACTCTAGATTTATTTTAATTATTATAGACTTGTAAAAAAAATGTTGATTAATTTATATGTCCTAAACTCTAAATCTAAACCAAAATTCTAACATTAAGTAGTAAATTTTACATTAAATCTTAACCCTTTATATCATCAATGTGACCAATTTTGCATTATGTTCATTTATATATATGTTAAATCATATTATAAAATGAATAAATAATTTTGAAAACATAAATTTCATGATGTATTGGAGGGGAATCAAATATTTTTAAAATATTTTTATGTTTCATTGTTAATGAATTATCATAATATGATGTGGGTATTACATTTTTAAAAAAGTGGGTTAGGAAATATTGAACATTATCAACTATGGAACATATGGAAACAAAGGAGATTTATAATTATGTTATAAATGTAAACAAGTGATAAAATCAAAAACCAATACAATGAGCAAAGTCTAGAGTATAAACCTTAAGCCTTGATATACATGAACCAAATTTTTAAACATTAAATCATAAAGCATAAACCTAAAAATCCAAATGTTATTTTTTCATAAGCCCTATTACAACCTTAACTATACAAACCGTACCAAAAAAAATCCTAATGATATATGCCCTAAACCCAAAAAATTATACAAATTATATAATGCAAAACAATTTTTTTTTTTTACCATAAGAAAAATAGAAAAAAAAACTTAAAACTTTTAAACTACAAAAATTTATCCACCAAAAAAAAACCTTAATCTTCAAAACAATCAAATAAATTTTGTAAAAAAACCAAAAGAAAATATATGTCTTTTACTTTTGTGTGATTCCTCCAAACTAATTTTTTTTCCACTTTCTCTGAAAAAGATATAAAATGAAATTTTATTACTTCACATATGTCGGAACCCTAAAATCCCCCCCCCCCCCCCCCCCCCTTCTAATTTAGCCTAGTTTAAGTTAATCATTATAAATTTGTGAAAAATTTGCTAACTAATTTATGTGTCCCAACCTTAAACTTAAACCATAATCCAATAATACATATTTATAATAATTACATGAAGAGATGTATTATAATGTCCATTCCATAAATAAATTAGGTGAAAAAAATTTAATAAAACATGCATTAACTAAACCAAATCCTTGTAATTACAACATTGTTTCCATTATAAATTATTTATAAGAACTACATATGGGGCCTTATGTTCATCATCCATGAATTAGGACAAACCTTAATAAATTGATAGGTAGGATTAAAGGGCTAGGGAGTGGAAAAAGTGAGTAGGTAATTAATTAAGTTTTTGGCATAGGTAAGTAGGTGAACATAGTAGTAGGTAGGAAGGTGGGTGCATAGGTAAATAAGTAGGTATATAGGTCGGTAGTTGGGTTAATAGGCAAGTTAATAAATTAAAAAGAAGTTCAAGGAGCAATGTAAATAGGTTGTTAAAGTAGGTAAGCATGTAAGTAGGTAAGTTATTAAGTAGGAAGAAAGTTACACTAGCAAGGTAGATAGACAAGTTAGTACGTAAAAAACAAGTTACTTCATCAAGGTGATTAGGTTTGTAAAGTACTTATGTCAATAGGGTGGTTATATATATAGGGTTGGTAAATAGTAATGTAACTAGGTTAGTAGGGTAGATAGTTAGTACAATAAGGAAGTTAAGTTAGTAAGGTATATAGTTAATATGGTAGCTAGGTTAGTAAGATAGGTAGTTAGTATACTAGTTAGGTCAGTAGGATAACTAGTTATTAAGGTAGTTACATTGGTAGGGGATAATTGGTAAGGTACCAAGGTTGGTACAATACTTATGAGGGTAGGAAGGTGAGTACGGTAGCTATGTGTGAGGTCAGATTCACGGTAAAAACAATCAAAAACAAACCCAAAATGAAATAAAATGGTTAGCAGTGAAAAGAAATGGTTTGTGATGAACCCCATCGGACATTGAATGAAAAAACGCAGCCCATCCAGTGGACAGAACGGCCAACTGGTCCATTGGTGGCTGCTGGTTCACTCTGGCCAGGTGAATAGTATACACATACCAGCCAAAAATCAGCCTTGGACCCTCATACTAGGACCAGGCTTGTATGAAAGTTTTAAAAAAATCTCATACGAGTGACAAGTTGGTACGGATTTCTTTTTTAAATCCAATAGGAGTACCAGTCTTGTATGAAAATTTTAAAAGGAGATCTGATACAAGTACCAGCTCAAAAGGTATGTTGTTCAAAAGTTAATACCTGCCCAACACTAGTGCACAGTGCAGACCTCTTGAAGGTTTAGATCCAGAACTACTTGGGCCACGCACATGGGGTGTTGAACTATGGCTGTGCAGCCCACCACCAGTGATAGTGGCGGTGACTGGTTGCATAGCCAAGGAGGCTGCCCTTGATATTCTGTCATTCCCCCCCTGTCCACCCATTTCTGCAGGGGGCAAACCATGGGGCATTTTAACTTTTCTTTCATGGATATTACAATTTCATTTTGCAAACTTAGGCTAGTAATTTCAAATGTTATTCTAAAACATGGGACAAATTACAATTTGACAACATCCTATAGCATAAGGCGTCAGAAATTTTGTTCAATAACATTGGAACACTGAAACACATAAGCACCAAAACACTAATTATTGGAACAAGAAGTCACAAACGGTGCAGAAACTCAAACCTAATTATAGAACTATTCCAAGCATATGCACAATTGGCTCTTCAATATCAAAAAGAACAAAGTCATACAAAATAGTAATAAAATTAATTCAACAGCCATAATTTTCATAACATAGAGATTGTTATGCACCTATTTTACTCACAAAAGCAGAGGAAAAAATACTCTCAGTAAGCTGGCCTCTGATTTCACTGAAAGAATCCAAGCAGGTCTTTGCATAAGCAGCATCACTATGTGTACATTCATCAAAGGTGAGAACTTTAACATGTGGGTATTGCAACACCTAGTTGAGTACACAGAAAAAACATAAAGAGCAGTGAGGTAATGAGAACCCAAATGGAATTTAAGTTTTGATTGTGTACATAACATTGAATTATTGGATATAGTTAATGTTCCAAAACACTGCATTTTTTTTCATTTTAGTTAGTGAAAGATCTGAAATTAGCACACAACATTGACAGAATATTGGTCCTGAATATCAATTCAAAACAGCACCAAAGTGAAGCAATCTGATTTGCAAATGTTGGGATGGTCATTGCATAGTTACTTGTGTGGATTGCACAAGGAATCACCTGAAAAAAAACTATGATGCATATTATGTACTATGGAATCATCAAGCCCCTGCCCATTATGTTGGGTAAAGTGCCAGGTGAGGCCATTAGGGCAAGCTAGGTGACACACGCAACATAATGGGCAAGGACAAGGCCATTCTATGATGACGTGAAGGTCTGGGGTAGCAGATTCAATGATCTGAAAAAAGATTCATGTTCTACAAACACATTTTTGTCACTATTGCAATCGTCATCAGACAATTATGTAATATAGTGCGAGAAAGAAACTGACAGGATCAGCACCACCCACGACCTTGATTCTTCAAATTGCTGTTTCCCTCCAATGTTGACTGAATAAAACTTGGTCAAGCCAAAATTTCTAACTTGTTGAGCTTCCTAGGTGAGGACAGCCTCTTGTGAGGTAAAATTGATTTACATAAATTTTAAGTTCAAATTCCCCAACACTCATATAATCATTTAGCATAACTTGCTGTGATTATCACAATTTTCAAATGATAATACATAAACACATTTACTATTGTTTGCAATTTTCAGTGCAATCTGACATGGTTTTTTGATTGTGATCACACTGTCTTCTCTTATTTTAATGGTCACATCACCTAAGACTGTAATCTAAACCTGAATATGTACACACCAGGGTCTTACATCCATTATTCTTCATCTAAATCAATGTCATCATTTCCTCATTTTGATGAACACCTTTGGATTGGGTTCCAACTTATCTTCTGAGTTTGTTCAAGTTCCCCATACACTGAACCATTCCATCTCCATTACAAAATGGTCCTGAAACCAGAAATTGTGTAATTCCAATGTTGTACAACCAATGGAAAATGGCCACTTAACTATGAAATTATAAACTGCCTGGTACCTCTCTAAAAACATAATAATTGACTATGAAGAAAATTGGAACCTGTCTGGAAAAGGACTCCAACAAGGTTCTCGTTCCAATAGCAAGCACACAGTGCAAACTGCCAGTGCAGAGACAGAGAAAAACTTCAGCAGTGAGGAGACCAAAGGAGAAGGTGAAAATTGCACCTCAACCTAGCAGTGCACATTCCACAAGGGCTGCTTTCATATCTAAGTCTCCTCTCTTAGCAGCAGGAGATGCCCACTTTGGAGGCCTTTAGGGTTCATTAATGAGCAGATAGCTGGCATATTTCTTCTGCATTCAGAAAGAAGCTGAATCCCACACACAAATGTGCAAGTATTGGGTTGCAGGTGGTCACATGGGCAGTTAAGCTGCTCCAAGAATCTGCAGACCTGTTTTCAGTTATGAACTGAGGAAAGTATATGATACCTCAACCAGTCATTCTCATAACCCAAAAAGCATGAGACATTCTAAGAAAATATAAGGTTTCAAGACAGGACTTAATTAGCATGCTAGCACTAGATATCATCTGACAATAAGTGCCTGATAGACCATCTTGGGATTGACTGTCCATGTCATTGATATTGAACCTCTAATGCACAGCTACACCAACTGTACAGCAATAAATTCCACTGGACTTCAGACTCCAATCATAATGACTGAATTCACAAAAAATGGAGATCTCCTTGAGCAGAAAGTTAAATCTTGTTAGTTGGCAATATTACACCAGACTGAAACCTTCACAAATGAGAAACTGGAACCTTCACAACATGATTGTACATGTACCCTGGGCTATGACGGCTTATATGTACGGAGGGATACTGGAACAAGTATCAACCCAGTACAGTGTTGCTTATGGAGCATGATGACATCAGCTTCACATTCAAGATGATTCACCTACAATTTTCAACTCTCACAATAATTTTAGCTTAACTGGATTTTGTATGAGCTTCCCACTTAGGGG
The DNA here is from genome assembly GCA_963921925.1 of Sphagnum tenellum. Taxonomy (NCBI): domain Eukaryota; kingdom Viridiplantae; phylum Streptophyta; class Sphagnopsida; order Sphagnales; family Sphagnaceae; genus Sphagnum; species Sphagnum tenellum. The sequence continues at coordinate 2,936,992 of OY998143.1, read as the reverse complement.
GAATGCATCTCCTTCACTTGATGAAAATTAGCTCTAATGTCACCATTTTGAGTTGATGGCATTATGTCCCACCTTGCCATCAAGTGACCACCTACCCCGTTCAAACGTGCTCCCTGCTTGACCCCTCTCTTTTGCACTGGTGACAGCTGCGGCTGAACACATCAAAATAGTCATGCACTGAACAAATTCCTTCTTCTCACAAAATACATCTGGACATATCAAGAGTTTCAGATGTTCTATCTCTGCCTAACATTGACAAGGTGTTCATCTTCCTCTTCAAGCTGACAGGACAAACTGCAAGTGAACCCTCCTTTCACCCTATATTTCTATGAAGACCCACAAAGTGTGAAGTAACTTACTTGTGGGTGACATAACAGAGTAAGCTGTTGCTAGAATCGGTGACGAATGGAGTGAAGTGTTAAGCCTCCGCATGTGAATATCCAGTGACCCAAAGTCTGAGTTTGCTGGTACTTTCTTATCCTGTGCAGAGAATTTAACAACCCTTGATACACCAGCCCCTCCAGAACCTGAGGCAGTCCTCTGGAGCTTAGGACCCTAAGACCACAACTATGTCAGAATGCTCACCACCATGCAGAAAGAAGACAGGTTCATAACAGACCCTATGAAATACCCCACTACAAGTCACAAATTGATTCTCACAATACAATTAGTAGAGAGCCGGACAATGCAAAATGACAAAAAGCTGACACTCTGTGCTACTGAAGCTCAATGTAAATAACCAACCTGGAATGATGAGTCAATTTGGTTTTGTTTGCTACCAGCTGATTGTTGTGTCTCTTGAGTATGAGTCTCCTTTTGTTGAGATGATGAAGCTTCCTCATTTACCCCTGAAAGTTCTGTGATTGATGGCCCCTGGGAGTGTTGCCGATTATGCAACTTGACAGCTCTTCCTGCTGTGGCAAGTCTGCCTGTGACATCACTGAGAGGAGGCAAGGGGAGGGGGGAGGCATTCACAGAACTGGTTAGGTGATCTGACTTGAGTCTAGATAAAGGAGCTGAGTGGGCAATTGGACTTGGCGTGCATACTGGCACTGATGATGAGCTGGCACTGAGAGGGGGAGGAGGAAGCTTGTGGAGCTCATTGATTTGTGGCGGTGACATCTTGGGTGGGGAAATAGAAGGAGATGTTTTGGGAGAACTGTATGTGGGTCGTTGTGGAGACCGAGTTGCTCCTGACTTATGGTGGTTCACAGCAAATGGTGCCAAAGATTCACTGTTTGAAACTTTTGAGGGAATTGGTCCACTGCTGGGTACAGTGGAATGACACAATGGTGCAGCTAGAGATGTTATAGGTCCAGAATGGCTATATCTTTTCTTGTTCTGAGACAGATCTGTAGAGGTCAATGAGACAAAACCTTTAGGTGTTGAGGAAGGAGGAGGTGCACCAAAGTTAACTGGGGATGACCGAGCTCCAGGTGGCAATGGCATGGGCCAAGACTTGGGGGGTGGCTCAAATGGCTGGAACATTGTCATAGGAACACCCATTTTAGTTGTGCCTCGATGACCCCATGGTGCAGTCACTGGGATGGAGCTCTGCAAATGAGATGTTTCTAAATTGTGGGTTGGACTGCGGCCAGATGTTGAGGGATAGTACTCGAGAGTAAGCATGTCATATGCTCCCACCCCTGAACCATCTCCTCTGTGGGCATTTGAAGGCATTGGAGGAGACCTTCTAGGTGGAGGGCCTGAAACAAATCGATCAGGAGAATCTATATAAATTTCCTCAATGTTATCCACTCCTGCAGGGACAGCCAGGGGTAAAATAGGTGCCGATCTGCTGTCTTCCTCTCTCCAGCCAAAACCTGGAGCATTGGAATCATCATTGGCATAAATGCCATTCTGACTGTGACTGACTGTTGCTTCTAGTAAAGAGCCCCGCTCTTGCAATAAGTCCAAGGGTGGACCAGCTTCCTGCATGATGCAGAACACATTCATGAGTATGAAATTAGATTTGAAGCAACCCCACATTCCAACAAGGTTTGCCTGGCCATTTACATCAAAGTAGCTGTAACTCCAACTATCAAAGAATGCTGCATTTTGCTGCCTATTACCTGTTTTCACTACTTTCACATAAATTTCTACTTACATTCAGAAAGCTTTCAGAGCCTGAATCTGGCCCCACCTCCAAATCTTGTTCATGTTCCCGTCCATGATCCTCAACATATGAGACATAGTCATCATCATAAATGTCAACAACTGAACCCGCTTCATCATCTGTATTATCAAACAACCCTTCGTCCACAGAACTAAGCCTCCGATCAATATTGTGTTCCTGGCTGATTTGCTTCATAAGTGGTTCGATTCCATGGAGAGATGTAAGTCCTCTGCTCAGAAGTTGCATCTGAGACAATTACCACCCTGGAAACCTCTTCAATCTGGTACAGGATGTGTACAAGTAGACTGACCAGAAGTCACTTAGAACACAGGAAGGTGACATGTATAGTGGCCTCATGTTCTATGTTCTAATGCTTAGATTAGTGATCCCTGCTCAACCTGCTTGTGCAAACCAATATGCATTTTCACACTGGGGACTTGCACCATCATCCTTTAGTTGTGTAAATACCACTTTTGCCAGTCAATCCAATTTTGTAAGGAAGCAAGCAAAAACAGTTGGTAAATCAAAACTAGAGAGTTGACAAATGACACAAACAAATGAGTGTGTGCTTCCTGTGTAATCACAGAATAGGACATGGAGAAGAGCAAGAGTACCTGAGCAGCATGGTGACGAGCAGCCTGAGTAATGAGGCTACGTGTGCAGTCCTGCTCTAAAGAGAGCAAGTGACTGCTTAGAAACCCAGCAATCTTATCAAATTCTTCTTTTGCCACTTGTAACTCCTGATCATCCTGAGCATCCCCTTTACCCTTTCTTAGCCTCCCTCTTCCAGCACACATTTGCTGCTGATCAAATATTTTCCTGCACGCCCACCTTTAATCACTAAGAAACCACAATGATGTATTGCAACAGGTATTACATGGGATCATTAACAGGCTCCAGGACTACAAGGCGCCTGTAACATGAAAGTCACAAACCTGATGTGACAAGTCCTCAAAATTGTTGTCCCATTAATTTTCATCAGTAGATTTTGTCATTTCAGGGTTACAGCAGTGCAGAAAGATTGTCAATCAAAATGAGGAAGTTCATAAGGGTGGTTTGCTTGCCTCTTTTCATCATACTGTTTCTTAGTCCCCTGTCAACCAATAAACCACCCTGGCACAAATTAGCACCACATAACTAGCTATGTCATAACCTTAAAACACTTTCCACCACTGATAAGAATGGTTCTATAAGAAAACCACAACTTCATATATGTGATTGTCAGAGAACATGAAACAGGCACACAAAAATCAAGGACCTTGATATGTTGCATCTACAGACTGCTTAAAAAATAAACTTCATCAATTGCAGGAGAGAGTCCAAACCATACCCTAAAGCTAATAACACCAATCCTACTAGGCGGCCATACAAAGCCATCAGCAAGTGTATTGTGGAAAGATCTCGATGGCAACCTCCAATTCTCTCATGAGCTGTAAACTAACCTCCACAGCCCGAAGTTCACTGATGAGACCCTCTGTTGGCACTGTAATTGTTTTATTGACATGGGAAGCCTGCAATTCATGTTTCTCCAGGTTTAGCTCAGGTTCTTTCTTGAACCCCATATCCAGTTCTGACTTGAAAGCAAGCATAGCACCCATATCATGCCCTAAACATATGAATGCGTACAATCTCAAAATTCCTGTATCACAAACATAGAAGTTGTATTGAAGATAAGCAGGGGAACTTAAGAAACATTTACATAGAGGTCCAAGGATTTCGAAACTTCGTACTGCACTCTTCCAACAATCTTGAACACCTTCCCTGTAAACACCAGACATGGAGCATCAGATGCAAGCTCATGAATTTCCTTGCATAGGAGCATGCAAGTCCAAAATATTTGTGAGTTCCATACCAGACATCAAAGGAGAAACCCAGACACCACAAAGCAATTTCAAAATGCAGCTTTGAAGACAAGAAACAGCTCCTGAGATGACTGATGAGAAAGCCCATCAGGAAAGATATTCTCAGGTAGGAAGGAGACACTAAAAAAGGAGATTATGACACTGCTATGCAACAACATGGCATAGATACTTCCACTCTGAAGATAAATTCACTAGAAGCTTCACAGCATGTCCCTTTTTATGTGGTGTATGGGTTATGCAGAAAAAAAGGTCTCTGTTTGATGAAAACAGCCCTTCAAAAAAGGAACAGCAAGATGAACTTACCAATCTCATCTTCATCACGTTGCCCAAATGAATTGATAAGATAGGAGGCCATTCCTTCAACAGCCACAGATAAGTCTGCAGCAGCACATACAGCAATATACATAAGCATTGAACAACACTGAATCCCAGAAGTGTTCAAACGTGTATTATTCAAACCCTAATTCCAGTCACAAAGGAGGCTCAACAATATGAACAACAGTCAAATTCTCAAAGATCCCTGTTTCAATAACAAGAACCAGGAAGCATACAGCCCGCAATCCAAAAGCCAAAACACAGACTAAACTATAAATCAAAGGGCTTGGACCATAAGGACAGAATACCATAAGCGCAACTTGAGACTTGTGAGGACACTGCTACAAGTCCAGCATATTGATGCTGCATACCCTGTACAACCTACACAGTTGCGCAACATCTTGATTTAGCAAAGCCAGAAAAAACATAGTATCATTCAAAGAGTTCAGAAGTAGTACATGGATTTCCTGAACCTTAGCAAGAAACTGAACCCTGAATACTTAGGCATATGAGCATTGCAGTAGTAGCATAATCCACTTGTATCAACAACATCTTCCCTTTTCTCCACCCACTTGCAAAATGTGGTTCTACTATACACAACTGCATTACCAAAGCTTGTTAGGCATCATCAAGAACTTGAAGTGAAACCAGAATCACCATGAAACAACACTGCATACGTCATATTCTCCTAGTCAGCAGAAAAGACCTCCAAAAACTCTCTCAACTCAACTCAAGCTGCAGCTTGCCTCATGAGCACAATTGCCTCTTCTGACACAATTGCAAATCTCCAGATGCTAAGCAAGAAATCAATTTCAACTCATCCATTACTACAATTGGCATCCTACACACATACATAGCTATAGAGTTTCAAGAATTCCATTAGAAAAAAAGTGCAGTCATGTATGTATGTAAAACATAGATGTTGTGTGCAGTAAAACACTTGCTGCCTCATTTATTTCCTGATCAAAATCTGAATTGTCTCTAATAGTAGATGGTTATTAGGTCATTCAGATGCTCTGCCCCCAGATCTTCATTGCAAAAAACTCATGCATCATCGCAACAGAAACACAGTGAACACCCTCCAAATGCCCTAAACTTCACACCAAGCAAACCTGCCAGAGAAACCACCAAACCGCTGAAAGAAACTACAAGGATCCATTCCGACAGTCCTGATCCCCAATCTTCCCGACATCAGCGCCGATTTCTCCCCCCCAACGCCCCAGTGTAATATACAACAAAAGAAGAACAGCTGAGCACCAACTGGGCTCTCGGAGGGAGAGAGGGAGGGGAGGACGAAGGGGAGGACGAAAAGGAAGGAAACAATCGGAAAATTGACACCAAACCTGTACAAACCTGGGGGAGAAAGAAAGAAAGAAAGGAAGAAACCGGGCACTGATCAGGTCAACACACACACGAAGCGACCAACAAAAGAAAGGGAGAGGATCAAGCAAGGGCCCGCGGCACAAGCACACCTGCAGGCCTCTGCTGACTTCATCAAGCTCCGACGAGGGGGGTTGTTGCTGCACTACTGGCTGCTGGAGAGCAGCAGTAGCAGGAGGGTCAAGGTGGTAGTGGTCGCGGTTACCCCCGCACTTCTCCTTGCTCTTGTTGTGCGACTGGAGCGCGTAATCCCGGAACTTCTTAAACGACCTCATACTTGCTTGTTTGCTTGCTGGTTGCCTGCCCTTCCTTCCTTCCTTCCTTCCTTTCTTGTCAACCCCACTCCTCACTCACCCAACAACAGTCTCTCGCTAATACTTCAAAAAGAAGCTGGCTATGCGACGAATGCAAAGGGCTATCTTGGTCGTCGCCATCTCGTACTCCCGCAGCATTGGGTGGGGTTTTTCTTTTGGAGCTTGTGGGATTTTGTCCGCAAAGACCAACAGACTCGTGCGTGTGTGTGTGCGCGCGCGCCTGCTGCTGAGAAGTGGTGGGAGCTCGGCCTGCCTCTCGCCTGCCCTGCCCTGAGTGCCTGCCCTTCCCTGCCCTCCCCTGCCCTTCCTGCCTGCCTGCGCGCACTCCCTTCGCTCATCTACCGGTAGACCAGGAGCCTCAGACGACCAGACGAGAACGGGTCGGGCCCGCCCCGGGGCCCTCCTCCTCACCCGGACCTGTGCCACACCCGCGACAAAAATCCGCTATTCCACGTGAGCGGAATATGCCGCTAATTGACTGTGACCCTTCAGTAAAAGTAAAATCAATCAGGTTACGCAAATTATGCACTATGTAACCTCCCACAGCCTTGAATTCTTCACCCTAGGGAAAGTCAGTTTCCTCACTAAATAATCCTTAAAATAGTGCCAATGAATTTCTTGAGAAAATTTTATGAAGATGAGGTGTTGAAAACCATCATAATTATCACTGGTTACAATCTGAAAAAATTTCACTCCTCATATGACAATATCATAGTAGATCATGCAAAAAATAATTGTTTCAAATTAATAAAAATGAATTTTTTTAATTATTTATTTGTTTTGTCAATGTGAAAGCTGTCCTAGCTAATGTAAGTTGAAGCACTCACATTGAAGCACTTCATGGTAACCAGCATGGTCAAGCTCGGAACCAGACATATAACCTACAGTGCAAAGGTTCAAAAATCAATGTCGTAACTCGTAACCCTCTTGTTGTGAATGAAAAGTCCTGTAACTAGCTTGTAGATGGATGAAAAAACATGTAACCCTCTTGTCAATGGACAGAAACTCATAATCAAAGTCTTCCTGGACGACGATTTACTCAAGACAGAAGAAGAGCAGATTTATTTGTTTATTTATTTATTTATTGATTGATTGAAAGAGGATATATGCATCTTGAGCAACAACAGGAGGGAGGACCAATCAGAAGGTCCTGAACCTCTGAATGGAAGGTGATGTACCTAACTTACCCTCCATATGGTACATGCCAATTATTAATCATTTTAAGGTGCATTCACACCTAATGTTACGTCAGTGTTAAGTGAAAATCTAGGTGGCATCTTAGATGGCACCCAATGTTAAATGGGTGATTATTTAATATAAAGTGAATGTTAACTTAACATAAAGTCTTTGTGGTAAATAGGTTTAGGTTCTAAATGACTAGGTTGGTGTTAGGGGATTTAATACTACAGTCCTTAACACCAAGTGTGAATGCCCATTTACAACCCCAAACTCCATGTCCAGACTCCAGACCACTGTTGTGTGGTTATTTGAATTTCTAAAGAACCGACGGTTCCAGTTTGTAAAACATTCCAGATTCAGAGAAATGTTGGGTCAGTTTTCTTTTGGAACTCAAAATCAAAGAACCATTGGTACCGGTTATTTCAAAACCCCTTAAAGAACCTGGCACAGTTTTGATGAAAGAACCGGTAAAAAAACCCCCATAGTTTCATGGCTGATTACTTGAATTTTCTTCTACTAATGAGAACCATGATTTATGAACTGGTTGTTTGATTGATGTTCTTGAGAACCACAACTATGAATTTTAATGATCACTCCCATAACCATTGTGGGTCTGTTCCCGTTTTCAATATCTACCTGACCTGGCACAGTCCAGACTCCAGACTTGACAATCTGAATCATTCAGTGTGTTGGACCATTCATAGTGGAGAATTTGTCCAAGACTCACTACCAGATGTGTCAAGTCTGGCAGACACTCAATTCGACTTGTTCAGGCTTGACATCCAAGTATGCGACATACTTGGATTGGTTGCTAAATCTTTGTTATTAGCCAATGTCAAGATGGGTGGACATCAAGTGCACACTGTGTGTGTGAAATTTGGTGTCTATGCTCAAAGTTCAAACCAGTTCTGTCAGATTCCAACTTTTGAATGGTAGTAGTAGTACTTTTGGTCTTGGCTCCAGTAAAAAAAAATTAATTTGATGGAACCTTCCGGTCCCCCAACTTAGTTGTTTTACTATAGGGTTGATGTTGTTTGGTTTGATTCTCAGTTTGGAGCCCAGTTCCTCATATTCATTAAACTTTTAAGTAGCTTCTGAATTTTCAAAAAGATTTCATTGCAGGTCTGGTTTGGAAATCAGTTATGGTTCCACCTACTTACACACATCCCAAGATTGGAGATTATGTAATTACCAGCACTCTATGACCAATGAACAATGGCCATTTGGATATGAAGTAGGGTCCTACTTCGACCTTTTCAAAAAAGTAAAATGTAGGTACTTGCATTCAACACTGTACAATTTAGTAGTTGCTTGCACATCAATAATTAGTCTTTGGCATAAGTAAGGTTTGCAGTTGAAATCATTTTTTTCACGTTGAAATTTGGTGAAAATTTTGCCACAGAAAAGAAAGAAAAGAAGAAAAAACATTGGTGCTACCCTGGAGGGGGCATTACACTGTTAAGACCTGTGTTTTGAGGGTAATGCACTCATAAGGCCCATTAATAGCTGGGCTTTTACAATATTCTATAGTTTCAACATGTTTTTACACACTGTACATATCCCCCATTGAGGGGTGTCATGGTTACAAGTTAGAACCATAATGCCCTCAATGGGGAGCCTTCCTCGCCTTATATGTAAAGAACTAACTTCCTCGCCTTATATGTAAAGAACTAACTGGTAGAGTTTTTGTAGTGCATGTGGAGGGCGGGCAGTTTACCCATCAATAATCTTTTCTGTCTTGACAAAGGAGGCACCTTACATAAGGTGCTTCGGCTACTTCTTAAATGATTTACAGTTGTTTAAAATTTCTTCCAGATCTTTACATCAGGTAAGGATCAAGAATGGGGCCTGTTATGGGAATTCGAGTCCCACACAAGCCTTCTGGCTCTTCTGGCTCTCACCTCATCATGCTCTCATTCTCAGAACTGCCGCCATTCTTGGACCTTACTTACACTAAAATGTTCATTCACACTCACCTCACACTCCTCAAAATGATATCCTGGACCGGAGTGAAGCATTCACAACTGCATTGTACCAACCAGCCACATGCATCTACCTACCTAATCCAGGACCAAGCCTAATACCTACCTACTTATCTACCTACCTATCCCAGATTCGCATTGGGGTAAAGTAATTCCTTTTCAAACCCCATGGAAAAATATGGAATGTGCTCCTGATTCCTAAACCTTTGAAGCCCGTCACTATTGGAGAGTTGACTCATCAGCTACTAGTGAAAAAGCAAGGGCCTAGTATAGAATAGATGTGCAGAATATTTTGTAGTTTCAGCTGGAAGTTTGGAGTGAAGTTGTTTGTTCCATACTTGAAGAGACGATGCCAGATACACCACCCCCTCCATAGCAGCAGACTTTAGCAAACCTGATTCTGCACAAATGGGCTTCTGAGACCCATCTCAGCTCCCCCCACCCACCTACCCATATTCTTTTTAAACTGGGTCAATTGGATACTGCAAAGTCCTCATTGGCTGAGCAGAATTTCTATTCCCAATTGGCAGGGGCATGAATTGTGCAGACATAGTGTGTGAGTGATTGTATTGGTGTATAAATTGTTCATTCGAGGAATTAGTTCATTGGGTGGCTCCACAGATTATTTTTTCTTTTGTTTTCTTTTCCTTCAAGAAGCCAACACTGACTGGCCCAATCACCGATTTTGCTGGAACATTTGCAGTCCTCAATAGATGCATCATTTTGGGCCCTGCTCCCCAAAACAGAAGCAAATATATGCATTTCATTGGCCACCTCTCCCTTCCCCTTTTCCCTTACACACTATATATGTGAAAGTTGCTGTGTCCAAACAATATGGGATAAAATTGAGGTTCTATTGGCAACAACTTGAGGAACCCATTGGGATCTTGATGAGAACACAAAGAATACAAATTGAGAACAGTAAAAAATCCCCCCTCCCCCCTTTTTTCTCCCAAAACCCAAAAGTTAAAAACGAAGGCCCCTAGTGCATGCCAAGCTTTGTCATTGGCTGCATGAAATTTCTATTTTCAAAACTGTTGATCACAACTTTCAACTTGGGCTAATAAACCAGGTGCACTTATTCTGTTTCATATTAATTAGTTGGGGATGCCTCACAAGCCCAACTCTTTTTTTTTGGTTGCAACCAGCCAATTTGATTGGCCCATCGCCAAAAAAAGTTGAAACTATGGAGGCTCCCCAAAATAGAAGATTCTATGGAAAGATGAAGTGCCTTGTCCTTTGGCCCACCTATATAGGTGAGAAGCAGAGGAGTTTGGGCAGAACATATGGGATTAAAGCGAGTTGCTATTGGGAACACTCTTAGGGAACACATTGAGAACCTAGGGAACATATTGTGAACCTAATGAAAATCAAGGCATTTGTGTGCATGCTGAGTCTTCCCATTGGCTGAATGAAAGTTCTATTTTCAAAACCGTTGGTCACCATTTTTGGCCTGGGCTGATACCCCCATTATAAAACTGGGGGTACTTATATTGAGTGAAAACTAGAGTGAGGGCATTGCATAAGAAGAAGCAGCATCTCACAGATCTAGCAAGGGGACCACCAGAAAAAGCTATGGCAATTAGTCAAACTTTTGCAACCTTTCCACCCACGTTACACTTTTCTGCTCACCTTTGACTTGTACCTTTAGTCACTGTTTGCTTTTATATACAAGTTGTGATCCTCGAGGCTATAGTGAACCAGCAACCACCAGGATGGTGCCCATTATTACTCAATTGTGGATGAACCTCAAACTGAGTTAATATTTGGATTCACCTTGGTAACCAATTTTGTAAGAAATAGATCTCATATGTAGGAAATTACTAGGTTAGTAGATTGTTCATACATAGGTAAGGGCTGTTTTTAGTACCTACCTCCTAACCACCTGCTTGTGGGTTGCTAGTAAATAGGTAGATAAAAAAAGCAACTGAGCTAACCACCATGGTTAACTAGGGAACTGAAACCCAACAGAAAACCAAGAAAACATCCATCTAAGATGACCGAATCAAGAGTAACCCCATCATTTCATACCTGGGAAATGTTTTTTTTTCCTCTTCCGCTGAGAGGCTGAGAACAGTTAGGATCACTGATCTTTTTTTAAACAAAATTTTGTCACTTTTTTCTGCAAAAAAATTGGGAAATTTAGTATTTTTTTTGTAGTGTAAATTCAAGTGATTTTACTCTTTTTGGGAAAGAATCGCCATTTTCCGAAATCACCCACACATACATTCATCCATTCATTCATTAATTTAATTTACTAAGAAAAACCTGGTTTTGGGATAGAGTGGAGAACTACTCATTGCTGGAGCTCTCAACACAGACATAAAGAACAATATTATTGGAATACTAATGGAAGCAAAGCTCCATCATTTATGATGCTCACAAAACATAAGATATGAACATTCCCAGGAGTAAATAAAGAAAGACATATAAATCAAGAAGTCTCAAACAGGGAGAAGACGCTAACTTATATGTGCATGTAGAAATGCAAATGCAGAGCTTTACCAACCAGGCCTACATGAGTCTACTGAAGCCTCAGTTTTCTGACACTTGGGGCACGTTCATTAACATCTTGAGAATGACAAACATTGTTTTCAGGATGAATTATTCAAAGCAGTCACCAGCTCTCCACCACCTGCCATGTTGCCATCCTTACACTGCATGTTGCAAGATCTGGGTAATGTCCAATAGTAGATCATTGTAGATCATAAGTAGGAAGAAAATGGGTAAAGGGTTCAGAGATAAGGGTGGCTGTCAAGTGTGCATTGAAATGTCTATGATGAGTTTTTATGGCTTCAGCTTAATATGTCCAATTAATATGGACATGGCGTGCATCTCTGTTTCAATAACTACCAACTATCTTTTATTCAGGTTTTTCTTGTAATTTTCTCTTATTTAATTTTTTTTGTATTTATTTATTTATTTATTTTTGTGTAGTTATCTGTTATTGGAACGCAGTGCAGTGCGAGCTAAGTTTTCACTTTTTTTCTTTGGTGGTTTATCCTTGAGGAATGTCTTTGTAATCTCCCCTTTGGTGTTACAAAATGAATGGATTGTGTGATTACAAAATAAAAATATCATCTATAGTTTTAAGAGAAACAAGATTTTCAAATGAACTTAAATTAACACTTTATTAGACTAAACTCATGCCCACTTTACAAGTTCTTTACTCAAATTCACATGGTTAATTCAAGGGATTATCCATTCAACCTACCTCCATTTTTCACACCCTATACCCACCCAAAAGAA
>OY998143.1:2719354-2924395 GCA_963921925.1 Sphagnum tenellum | reverse complement strand
GGTTCCCTTGAAAAACACAAGAAACTTCAACTTTTAATTTTTTTTCTTTACCTTTAATATTGGAATATTGGATTTAGCATATGGGAGCCAACACAGTCAACACCTTTCTTCTATTCCTTTCAAAATTGGCCCAAGTTCAAGTATTAGTGCCCTTCTTGCTTCTAAACCTTTGGATGTAACTACCACTCGTAAACATGAATGACCCTACAATTTTTGAACATCTTCAAATATCAACGAAGAAGATGAAGAGGAAGGTTGAGTGGGAAGTGGAGAGACTATTACAAAACACATGGGCAATGAAATTCCCATGGGCTAAACCTATATTAAGAGAAGATGGCAAGATGCAACATGTAAGGTTTAAAATTTTCACTATGGTATAACATTAGGAAAAACTACTAAGCAACCCAAATTGGATAGGTTCAACGAGCACAATGAGAGGTGGAAGTGTACCTACTTACTCCAAGGTTAAAAGTTGATGAATTTTACACAAGTTGCTATAGTATGAAAAAAAATATGGCACTACATGGCTTAATTTTATCTTAAAATAAATTTTGAATGCAAAAAGGTTACTAGGATGGAAAGAAATATGCATTTTGTCATTATTTTCATATTTTGAGACATGGGAAACCAAGTATTAACATTGAAAACATGCAAGGATTGTATGAATTTAACAAAGTTTGAAAACACCCAAGAAGCATTAGAGTGATTATAGTGGATGCAAAATGGCAAATTGCATGCATAATGTTGTTTAGCTACAACACAACATGTTGTATAGAAGGTTCATTTCATTGAGTTGCGATGATATAACCACTTTTGGTAACTAGAGGTTCATTATCACATGGTTGAAAATAATATGAAGGTGCCCATATTCTTGAATCTCTAAGGTAGCATTAAAGGTGGTGGTCTCCAATAAGTTGACCTCTATGTTGGTGGATTCTTTAACTACGTTTGGAGGACTATTTGATGGTGATTTGGCATTGAAACTAATATTATTTGGTGTAAATGGTGTAATTTTTTTCCAAGGCTTGAAAATTGATGCGATAGTCCAATAAACAAAAAAACATGCACCATTTCTAATGGGAAATCCACTTTATGGCCCATCAATGTACCACAGTTGTACAAACCTTATCTAACATGTTACTTGTTGCAAAGATCAAGGCCTTGCTTGCCTCTATGTGTATGTGTTTTGCTCATTATTTGAAAAGGCACCTTGAGCATAACAAGTTAATTGAAATCATGGAAACCAAAGGTTTGAAAATTCTTCAAAATGTTAAGACTTAGTGGGTATTTATGATGGCACTTTCCAAGTGTGTCTTGTATGAATATAGTAATTTGTGAAGATGGTTGAAGATGTTGCAAGGAATACCCTAAAAAAACAAACTATGGGCTAATTTAATGTGATTGTGACATTGTTTTGGGACTAACATATGTTTTGCCAATGTTGGAAGGAGGGCAAAGTTTGTCAAAGATGATCTAGGGGAAAGACACTTTTGTTTATGATTTTGGTGGATCATACTTGTGATGTTTTGCATATGGTGTCACTACAACACACTTTGGCTTTTGCAACTTTCATTTGTGACTAAGTATTAGTTGGAAAGGACAAATGCAACTAACAATTTATGAGTAGCTAAACCCATATCATTTCACCCGCCTAGTTGCAAGGGACAATGACATGGCATTTAGTTGCAAAGGTTAATCATATTATCAACTAGCCTTTTTTATTTTGCGATAATATTGAAATTCCATGTCATAATTGATTTTATGGTGTAATATGTAAAATGTAAAGTGCCATGTCAATTTAGTTCCTTATTTGACTTAGTGTTACAAATAAAAAGTTTTTTATAAAAGTGGCATTTGCCCCAAAAAATCATTTACATGTGTTCAATTATGAGTTGCACATGACCAATAATGAATTGGGTGTAAAATCCACTTGTCAAATTTTTATTCAATGCTAGGAGTTAATAAATATGTAAATGTTTGGGTCAATTCACTATGCCAAAACATGGCATAAATGATTAATTCTCAAAACCTAGGTTAATTAAGCCAATTAAACTAAGTTATGTTATTTAAGCTAACTAGGCTACATCACCCATGGTTGTTAAAAGTGACATGACATGCCCATTTTGGGTCAATTGTCATGTGGTATCCATCTAAATGGTTTGGTTTTGGTTGTCAAATCAAATGTCAACATTTTTTTCAACAATGGAAATTTTTTTGTTGCCAAAACCATATGACCAACAATTTTCAAACATTCAATTGATGGTTGCCCAATTTCCACCATTGACCTAACGATCAAATTTGGGCCTCTTCTTGGTTGCCACAAGATTTTGGTGACCAAATGACATTTTAATCCCCACAAGGTTAATTAGGGCGATTGAACAACACAAATATTGGTCACTTTAAACTTGCCCCGAATAGTTTGACCTAGGCTTTAACCTAGGTTGACCCTATATTAACCTAGGTTAGCATCAACATCCAAACAAACATGTTACATCTTAACAAATGTTCAAATGTTATGACACCCTAACATTGCCTAGATTATGTAATTTAAACTAATAACAAAGGTTAGGTATGAACATATGTGGCATAACCTAAACATTTTAGTCAAAATTACCCACATAAACTACTTAACTTAGGTTAGGGTAATAAGTTGCAAAAGTAAATATTTGAACTTCCACCTCCATATTGAAGGGCAAAATCCTTATGTCACAAATGCCAACACCATGGAGTTCATCCATGACTTGTAATTAATTTGTACATAATTTAATTTGAATTTTAATTAGCTTTTAATTCACTTGTAGTTATCCTTTGGTTTACTTCTAATTCATTTCTAGTTAACTCTCAGTTTTAAGTCTTAGTTCACTTCTAGTTAATTTTTAATTAATTCATAATTAAATTTCAATTCACTTCTATTTCATTTTTAATTAATTCGTAATTCACTATTAATTCCCACATGGATGGACATGGACCACACACATGGGTCACACATGGGCAAACATGGGCCACATGTAGGTTGGAAGTTTTTTTGAGCTAGGTGCCCAATGGGTGTAAGTAAAAGTAGAATTCTACATTACCTTAATTTGTTCAACACTATTTTTAGATACATATTTTTGTCATTCTTGTTATGTTCTTGTCATATTATTGTAATAAAGTCTTTTTGCATTCATCATGCACACATCATTTTTTCACTTTTGATTTTATGATTCCATGACTTGGATTTAGATTTAAATCTACTTTTGTTCATGTGGTTTGGAAATCTTGTTGTTTCATTCTTTTCATGCCCATGACACCTTACCACTGCACCAATCTTTTTTATGTAACAAATATCACTACTAGGAAAACGACATTCTATGATTGTACCATTTAGGTCCATATTTAGTCATGCAGTCATATAAGTATCTTAGTCATAAATATTTTGTGACTATATTCATGTAGATTGTTTGCATGATTAAAGTTCAAGGTTTAGGGTTGATGGATGACATGTGTCCTTTCTTCTTCAAATTTTTATGGCAAAAGATAATACACTAGTAGAAATCTATGATTTTGTAACCAACGAATTTGTGACTAGTTGCGACTATTTGACATTTACAAGTACTGTTGGTTAAATCTACAACTACTGTTTGCATTTGAAGCCGCTTGCAACCACTCTATGACTAACTTACGACTAATGGATTATTTCATCCTTTCATTTGGATAGCTTTCATTACAATTTTCATCCAAGAAGACCCCTCTACTTACCATTAGTTACAAATGTCACCAAATGAGTCATAGCCCTATGAGTATTCCACTTGTATTATACAAACATAAGGGGTTCACAATTGTGTATTGAATGTATTCTACTCATTATTATATGGTCTCTCAAAGTAACAACAATTTGAATTGGTTAGTTGACAGATACTTTTGAATGCATCCCCCCCCCCCCAACGCTTGTTTTGTTGTTGCATGTTTTGTTGTTGGGAAATACAAAGCACTTTCAACAGCTTCCTACAGACATTGCGTGAGAGAGGCGGGCCAGGAAAAGAGCGCCAACCAACGAGCAAACAATTTGGGTTTCTTTGCAAATCGGCCTAGCATCTGTTGTTGTCGTTGTTGTTATTGCTGGATTGTAAAAAATATTTGGTTGTCTTTGTACAAATATTCGTGTTTGGTTTTGTTTTTTGAAGTTTTTTTTTTTTAAAGGGTTTAATTTTATGGGCTAGTTTGCGTGAGCCGGTTGCTTTGGAGTAGTTCGCCATAGCTCAATGAATTTGTCGGGCGCTAGTGGAGTTGGGATCTGGAATGGTGGTCGTAGTAGAGAGAGGGGAGAGGATTGAGAGAAAGAGAAGGGAAGAAGAAGAGCCAGGAGGGTGGTGAGTAAGTGAAGAAGACGGGGGGTTCGGGGGGAGAAGGAGAAGTAAAGGATTAGGGCGGAGGGGGAAGATGGACTCGATGAACAAGATGAGGATGCAGAGTAGTCGAAGGCCGCCATCGGGGAGGCGAATGGTTGCAGGGAAACGGACGCAACCTGATGAGACCAAGAACTGTGTACGGAAGCTTCTAAAGAGGGAGATCAGTCGAGCCGGGAACCTAGCCTTCAATCGCACTAATTTGCAAGAGAAGTTTCGGAACTTCCATTTGCAGGTGTGTGTGTGTTGCAGAGATCTGTGTCGCTAAAATCACTTGCAACGGTGATAAGTCGGATAATCCTTATATTCATTAGGTTGTCTGGGTTTCGTGGCGTTTTCCAACTGCAGCCAAGTTCCTGAAGCTAGAGCCTAGCTTGAGGGTTGCTCCCGAGTGTTTTGACTAAAGGCTGTTCGAAACTGTGCGGATTAGGGTTTTTTTTTCCCATTTTTGAACTAAGTCCTCCGTGTTTCTGTGTTGCTTTCAAGTCTTTCTTTAGGGTTTATAGGTGATTTGTTGCCCTATTTGGGGATCAAGATCTAGAATATGTATCTCAGTAACGTCAATGTTTAAGCGTCGTCAAAAGTTGTACGTGAAGTCGAAGCGTTACTGTCCTTAAACTCCTCATTGTTGTTTGTATTTTTCTGAGCTCAATCCGTCCAAGATGTGGGTAGAAAAGGCACGATTGAGGTCTGTTTTTAGCTAATGACCAAAGGCTTTCAAGGTTTTGTACAAGATGTGGGTAGCAAAGTCAAGATTTAGGTATTTTGTGATGACAAAAGATTTTCAAGGTTTTGTTATCAACACTTGTTGATCTGGTTTTGGTTCCATTGGGTTTATAATCTGCTTTCCACTTCTGGTCTCACACTTGGGTTTCTAATCCGCTCGGGCCACCATTTCCTGTCAGATTAGCGTAATGATATGCTGAATGTGATGTGCTATGCTTTTATGGCTGCTGCTGCTGGAACAAGGAAATACTTGGGTTTTGTTATCTAGAGTCATGTATGATATTGTCTGTGTTTCACATGGTTTCACAGGAGGAATTTGACACACATGACCCCAAAGCCCACCACTTCCTCAAGTTGTCGTTCCTGAAAAAGCGGTCTCGTATTGTGGAAATTGGGGCTGCTAGGGACACATTGTTTGCTCTCACAGACTCTGGTATCTGTGCTGCTTTCAGCCGAGGTACAGAAATCAGCCCGGTTGTTTTAAGACCTTATTTACTGGATGTATAGTTGTCAGCTGTTTTTTGGGACTTATAATCTGTCCCAATTTATTCAATGTTGTGATTTTCAAGGTGTTGCCATGCTTTCCACCTGAGTAGAATATGTTCAAAAGTGTTTCTACCACTTACTTCACTAGTTTCCTTTAGCTTCTCATTGTAAGGGAAAAAGCGTTGCATTCTTAAGCTTTTTTGGCATGCTCTTATGTTGGACAAACATTTTCATGACTTTGGAGTTAACAGGACAGGAAGTTAAGAGCCACAAGCTGAAGCTGGGGAATCAACTGCAAGTTCCTTAAAAATTTGGAACTTTTGCTGACTTGCATAAACTCTTTCTATGGGATAGGATCTGATAGGTTGGTTTGTTTTTTGCCTTGTCCTGGTTATTTTTGGTCTCACATTTGTGTGATGCAGGTTCCTTTTCTTGATCTCTGCAACACAATGATGGACACAAACTTACCTCATTGTGTTGTGAGGTAAATTATAGCATAAACAGACTTATTGCAATGAAGAAATCATAATAGTTGTTGGTTGCTGCTAAGCAGATCAAGGCATCTCATATAAGACGATCAGATCCATGAAGGTCAGTTCCATGAGCATTCATTCTCGGACCATGTCCCAACCTTTAGCTCAAAAAACTTGTAGAACCCATCTTGTAATAGTATTGAAATTACTCAAAGCTTCCAACTGCAGTTCATGTAGTCATCAACAGCAATGCTCTTGAGGTAGTATGTATTTTCAGAGTCTATGTTTTAGCTGGAAAGATCTTTGATAATTTGTTTGTGTTCATCTTTGTGCATGCTCTACTTTCAGTGCTTTGTCCAGAGCAGCACAATGCTCTCAATGCATTTCAATGGACACTTCAGAGAACACCGGAGAGTTTGAGAACCCTGCATCAACCCATACACCCCAGAATTATACCTATTCCACCCTCACATCAGGTGGCTCAAGAAAACCACAGGCAGTTTCCAACAAGTATAGGTCAGGCTGACTTGAAAAACTATAGGAAGTACCAGTCTCACATACTACAGACTCATTTTGCCCATCATTCGTCTTGCAACAACATAAGAGGATCAGGTATGCGCAATCAAGCATCACCTGAGCTCAGGGTTTTGCAAGAGAGGAACATGTGGGGGCAGTCTTATGCCCCGGAGTCTTCAAGAATCTCAAAGTTCTCTGGAATTCGGGAACCCAGACAAGGAAAAAGGGACAACACTCAAGCTAGGCCATTGTAGACATTTTCTTCTTTGGCATCAATTGGTAGTCGAGGCCTGAAAAGCACCTTTCTATTGCACAATGCTCTTTTGCTATTGCTGAACCTTGGAAAATGTTCCCACAATTTTGTAACTTTCCTTTTGGAATATGCAGTTCTTTGCCTTCTGCATGTGTTTTTCAGTGATTGTAGAGTTTTGTTGATCGATCTGTTGTTGACAGGCACTCTTGGCAATTCTAGATAGCACATTGAACAAAGTAGATGAAAACCCTAAACCCTAACCCTAATAGTGGGACCATGTGACACATGGCGATTCAAACTCTCAAAATGCTCATATTCAGACACGTGGCACATTTCGATTAGCCAAACACAAAAGACGTGGCCATTTCTTGGCCATTTGATTTAGAAAATTCAAGATCACAATCTGGTTTCCCAAATACTAGAAACCATGCTATGTGGCAACAACCCATTAATTAATTGGAAAAAACATGGCCACTCCTTACCCACACGATCAGGAAAAACAAAATATATACAAAATGATGCCTTGTATACATTATGTATATACTGGCCCCATCGGAGGAAACCGTATATACTACATTTAGGCTCCATCCACCATCTGATGACATCATGCTGATGTAATTGGTTTTTGCGACTATTTGTCGTTTGCGACTTGTCTTAGGCGACTAACAGCAAAATAGTTGTAAAATGTCGCTTTCGACTAAAAATTAGTCATAAACACCAGTCGTAAATATGGGGATTTCTACTAGTGATATCACCATTTGTGAATGCCTTGCTACTTTTCCTCACGTCATGGAAAAAGGATCAAGATAGAGTTCTATAACTTTCAATTTTTCGAAGTTCATCCCAAATTTGTTATTGCCAAGGAAGGCATTGTTATTATTGGTTTCTAGGGACTTGGTATGGGGATCTTTTGGCGCACCATTGTACCAGGCCTTGAAAGACAATCTTGGTGCTATTCAACAACTTGCTTGGTGGTGGATGCCTCCCCCTAAGTTGTGTTGCGGCCACCTCTTGACATGTTTTTAGTATTCCTTTTCTTTAATTAAGTGATGGAAATTTGTTGTGAAATGAGAACCGTTTTCTGATGGCAATATGAATGTTATATGATTTATAAAGCTTAGTTGTTATTATTCTTCAAATGCGTGAAAGATCAGCATGGAAGTAAAAATAAGCCTAAAGCTCATTTGCCTCTTCCAATTGTTGTTTGTTTCATCCTATTGTTGGGTTCTTTGTAGGTTATTGGAGAAGGAGAAACATGGCTTGGGCATGGGAATTTTCCAATTTCAAAAAAACACAAAACCTTTGCAACAGACCTAAAGTACTCCTTCAAGCTCAAGAAGGTGAAGTTCGGTTGGAGTGTCATGGCCTAAATCTGATGTATTTTATTGTCTTTCAACTCACGCACTTCTTTGCAACCCAAGTGCATGCACACACATGTGAGAAACTGAGTTGAAGGTTTTAGTGTCTTAGGGAGGATATATGTTTTTTCTCCCATGTTTAGTAGGAGAGTTCAATGGTAATTGATTTGGGTTTTCACCTTTTGCTTTTGTTTCACAAACTACCATTAGTACTAAATTCTATTAGTTAAAGAATGATGATGACCAATTTTATTTCATTGCCACTAGATGCCTCTTGATAGTGGACATTAAGCAATGTGATAAACCTCCCCACAACCAACTTCAATCAACGATTTTGCAACTTTAAGAAACACTTAACAATTTAGCAAACTTTAAAACTTTTGCTAATAGTTTGTGCCTCACATTGGACAAGTTTTGTTTAAGGAATAAGTTTTATAAACTAAATTTAATTCAATGACTACCCAACTGCAATTCATGAATAACAATTTGGCAAATTCTAGGGATGTTACTACAATTTCAACAAGTTGCATGTTCGTATTCATCAACATTCTATAATTCAAACACAAAAACCTATGCCATGAGTTGATCATGGCAAAGAAAGAGATAGGGGAACTCAAGACTAGGATAATTGTGAATAAAAACCTTTTTGAAGATATAGAACTTGAGAAGATGGAACTAGAAAGGAAATTGGCATAGACCCACAGAAGGTTGAATAAAAACATGGTCATGTCAATGAAGGTACATGATTCTTGTCCATGGGACTAGCCAGTCAGAAATTGGGGCCCAAACCTAGGCCTTATTAGTGATTATCGTATGGGAATTAGAAACAAACACCTTTTTTTCCTTTTTGTAATTGAAATGCATCCACTCCATGTGGATTTAATTTTTTTTAATGTTATAGGATCTACTTTTTGTCATGCACTTTAAAGCTTTTTAGTTGCCAAGTTCCTTTTTTAATGCACATTTACATCAATGTGGGACATGTTGTGTTTAGTAGCTGATATTCTAGTGGCATTGAAGGCTACATTAAATGTGGAAGTGTTTAGTGCAAAATTGCACGCTTTCAACATCACCACATATCAGAGCTCACTCAACATTTGCCACATCATAGATGAATTAAATTGTTTATAGAAATCTTTGTGGGAAGGGCTATGCGGAGTTCTTATTTGCTTATTCAAATATTTTAATTTGGTTGTAGGTATTTCTAGTAGCATCAATCACATCCATAGTCGATGGAATGAAAAAGTTCTACCTTGAGAAGTTGAAGCCCTTGGAGATTGCATACCACTTTCATGACTTTGCCTTGACAATGTTAGGCTGTAGTTGCTACCTTTTGCCCTAGTCATGGTTGTACTTGTTGCTGATGGTGGTGCAAGCCTTTTGCAAATTGAGTTGGTAACATTTATAGACTTGTTACATTCTTATGGTATGTGCAAACTACAAATGATTGTGATGCAAAGCCCTTGGTGATGTTGTTAAGTAAATATTTAACAAACAAGACGAGCTTCACCTTTGGGCATAAGCCACCCTTGAAAATGAAGAGTCTAGTTCCCCTTGTTTCTTTCTCCTAATAGTTGATATTTTTTAAATTTGTGTCTTCACAATGGATTCACACATCATAGTGTTGACAAGTTGTGTTAATTTGTAAAGAGCCCATGTTGGACCAGAGCCTACAATAGCTTGGTTTGTTTAAGGTTATGGTGGGTGCACAATCTGCTACAATAATATGTTTTTATTTATGTTTGGGGGAAATACTTGGGATGAGATGTTAAATCTTCAAAAGTTTGAAAATTATTAGAGATATTCAAAAAATCATTAGAGCTACCCTTTCCATCCTTCTTGCATTCCTATTTGTAGTTGTGGTGCAAAACGCTTAAGTAATGTTGTTGAAATCTTTAGTGGGGGTCTTAGGAAGGTGGAGATGAGCGCAATATACTAGGCAACATAGTTGTAGTACAAGGAAACATGCCATTCACTAGTTTGAATAAGTTTGGTGGGGCATTCCTCTTTAAGTTTTAATGCCCCCAAATGCCACATGTTGTAAGTTGTTGACAACTCTTTTGAAATTATGTTATGGTATATGTAAAAGCTTTTGGCAAATCCATGTATGTGCAAGCAAAGGTGGGCTAATGGAAGCCAAGGGTGTAACAATTATTGGAGCATCTTAATTTTTTTGACACACCTAGGGTACTATTTGGTGAGAAACAACACACACAAAGGAACTATGAGTTTATAAGTTTACAGCCAAATGCACTAATAGAAAATGGTCATTTTACAACTAATCCTTATGAACAATTTTGTTACAAACAACATTTGCAACTAAAATCTTAATAGTTGCATTGGACAAATCACATTGACATTAGTTGTCAATGACATTGAATTTTGCACGAAAGAAAAAGTCAATGAAATATGCGTTCATCCTTTGACTAGTCATATACGTATTAATGCTTGCAACTAGGATGCGATTTTTTGTGAATAATGAGAACAAGTTATGTGTTGCCATGTGTCCCAACTTTTAATAATTAAAAAAATATTATTATTATTTTGAAATAATTTAAAACATTTAATTTTTATGTTTGGATTGTTTAGATTGTGAGACGTGGTGCAATAGAAATTTGCCACGTGACATATTAATTGAATTTGACCAAATTAAATTTAAATCAATATTTAGGTATGTAGGTTGAATTAGGTGAGAGGTTCAAGTTCTCACACTTGCAATTCAATGAACTAGCCTAATTAACGTAATTTCCTAACTAAGTTAGCTTACATTCCTAGGTAGGCTAGGGCTTAAATTCCTAGCATATAGGATAGGTTTTTAACCTTTATACCATGTGGCAACCTAGCCACGTGTTTACATGGCAAGGGTGGAGAACGTATTTATTTCATATTTAATGAATTATATCCAACAGCCATAATTTATGGATATCATCAAGCATTGATAACCTCCATGACTTTAGAGTTGCAAAAGTCATTGTCGTATATTGTTTTGTGACTAAACCACAATAGTGACTAAGTGTCTAAAATGACGTGTCCTATTTGACTACATAATCATGTAGCTGTGGATGTCTTCCATGACTAACAACCTAGTCATAAATCAAGTCGCAAAAGACAACTTTTGGTGTTGTGTGAGCTTAAGGTTTTACTCACATTCCATGGTTGTCAAGCATGTTAATCCCAATTCAATTGATTGGAATTGTCAAATAATGTTACTAAGTAATTGTAGTGAAACTTTAGTTGTAAAGGCCATGATTTTTACCTAATGCATGTTTGTGAAATGTTCGTAGGTCTTAAGGTTGATCACATTGATGGAATATCTTGATAAACCACAAATGTTTGAAAACATAAAAACCTCCAAGATTTTTCTTATAGTATTTTGAGTTATTTTGAAATGTAAAATCTTGCGAGGCATTTCATAAAATGAAATGCCCCAAGCATGGGCATTTCGTATTTTGAAATGTGCCACATTGATTTATGATCTTTTGCCATGATATCCATTAAATGCTCATATGATATAACACACAAAAGTTTTTTTTAAAAAATCACATCAACTTTTACACTCATTAATGCCTTTGGATGGGGGAGTTCTTGAAATAAGCACCCCTCAATTTAAGCTCAGGCGAGTGTTTACATTTGGAACTCCCCATTCCTTAGGTGTTACCTTACACTAAAGGCTAGTCTCTTGCCATCAATTGTATGTACTTAAAGTAAATTCAAAATTAGTTTGGAAAGTCATAATCTTCGTCAGCTTAAATTTATAGCATGTTGCACAACACATTAATGTTTACTATAGTTTTTTCATTGGCATGGGTTATGAAGCATGTTCAAGTTGCATTTTCAATTGTAAAAAACAAGATGGAAAAGAAAAAGGTTTTCTGACAATGGAACAAAAAAATACATTGTAGTTGCCAATGAGCTTTGAAAATGTTGATCACATTTACAATATTCAAAATGCACATGAATAAACATGTGATCTTCATTCAATTAAAACTATAAACATGAATCATGAATTTAAAACGATTCAATTTTGAAATATATATGTTTTTTTGTCCTTTTATTTAGAAAAATCATTTATCTTGAGTCAAATGAGGAAAGTACATTTTAAAAACTTTAATCATCTATTGATAAATGGGGATTATTTATTTTTAACTAAAATATATATACCACTTTTTCACTTTTTGGACCCTACTAATAGAAGAGTGAAAAAAAACCATAATATTTCCATGTAAATAATTCATATCCAAAAAAAAAAAGTTTGTTATGTCCCGATTATGAAAATTTTACAAATTTGGATAATAATTATCCGATCTACAAAATAGTAAACCATATTACTACTAGATCCTCCAAACCAAATTATCCAAAAATGTTCTAAATGTATCTTTTTTAATGATAATTAACAATATTCCAATCCTTAAACTTGAACGATTTGAAAACATAAAAGACTTCACAAGGGCCCATCCCATTAAAACCCCAAAACCCATGGTTAGAAGTAGCTTGAGTAATCCTAAGCTTCAATAGCCTTGTTGACTTGTTATCGATGTCCTACAAATTTTTGCACAAGCAAAAAACCTTCCCACCAAATCATAATTTTTGCACATCAAGTAGCCTTGTGCTCCTTTATTTTTGTATTGTGCATCTGGTCATTACACAAAAAAAATACCTTACTATTCTTGACCATGGTTCTCTAACAAAGCACCCCAAGACCTTAAGGGATCAAATAACAAAAGCCTTAATTTCAATCCTTCTGCAAAAGATGATGATAGGATCTCTACTAATAAAATCAATAAGCCCATAGGTGACACTATCTAGCATCAAATTATTAAGCCACAAAACTTTTTTTTGGAACCTAAACTTGATATCAATGAGCACAAACAATGTTATTGTCCACTTTCACCAAACACTAATCACAACTAGCTCATACACTACTGGTTCTGTAATTTGTCAACAAAACCATTATTTGTTTACTTGAATATGGGCCCCTTTTTTGGTCCCTATAAAACCCATATTTGGTTTCTTCTTGAACCTTCTAGCAAGAAATATTTTAATTACTGATAGTGGTCCAACTTATTTTTTAAAATACAAGAACCAAGTATTAGTGTGTAACCAACCTTAATTGCTAGGAGGGGGAAAAATCCTTGCCATGCAATTTTTTGTATAATGTAGTTTTATAGTGAGTCATCATGTGTGAGTTTTCGGACATCTTATTAAGAATCTCCATTTCCATAGATTGGTTTGTCATGGAAAAATAACCAAGGACCACAACCTTCAATGTGCCTACAATTTGGTTTTTGTTAATTGTTCATGTGTACTTTGGAGCATATCACAATCAAAAAATGTGCACCAATATTCATTACATTGATTTTATTGGTTTTGACAAATTTGGGATTTCAACCTTCCATAAAACCCATATGGCTAGGTTATGTACTATGGACCAACATATATATAATATGTAAGTGTAGGCCCCCCCATTTTCAAATTTTCAAGTATTGAATTTATGGTCCATATTTCATTGGAATAATAAAAACTCTTCATTTTACAATATTGTTGTGGACATCCTTTTATTGAATATAGAGTACTCTAGTGTTTGGGCAATATTTTTAATTTATTTTATGGAACCAAAGTGCATTATCACAATGAGAAATCACATCTATTAACATCACATTACCGTACAACTAAAATTCAAAAAACAACTCATATACAACTATTATGCAATTATCCCTTGGGTATTACAACTAATGTACAACTATCCCCTTAGAAATACGGTGTATTAATAAATAAATTGCCATGTCAAAAAATTAGTTAGTTGTATTGTAGTTACAAGTGAGTTGAAAATGGGTCTTCTATATAATAATTTATACACATTGCACATACATATGTAGTCAACAATGTTTGATTTTTTCAAGAGTTACATTGTAGTTGCATGTGGCAACTACTTTAAAATTATTATAAATTTGTCACTAAAGCAACAATTATGTTGTAACTAATGTATAATGTACATACATGTGATCATGCCACATGTCCTTATGTCCACATTTCCACCACCCATTATGAGATACATTTGTAGCTAGTTTTCGAATATGATTCCCATTGATATAATTAGTATGATCATTAGTGCACCACTACTAAAATACTATTGTTCAACTATGTTATGATTATAATACAATTACTTGTAATTTAATAAGGATACATATTCATTAATTATTTATATTTTCATCATATGTGTTTCATTTTGAATGATTTAAAATGTTATGGGAATGCTACCTCAAGTTCTATAAATCATCTTTGAATTGCAAAGGAAAATGAGTAATGTAAAAATAACAAGAAGAGAAATAAGCTTTCCAACTTATAAAACACGTTTAAAAAAATAAAAATTAGACCCCTCCTACTTTCAAACCTCATAACTTTCTTATTTTTTATTGATTTAAAATGATTAAAATGCTATAGGAGCGCCACTTAAAGTTCTACAAATCATTGTTGAAATATAATAGAAATAGAACAACATACAAGGAATTTTGTTGGTGTATGGGAATCAGTATTTGTAACATTTGGTGGTTTTTGTTTTTTGGGTTCTTGACCCCCTTTACTTTGAGAAGCCATAACTTTTTCATTTCTATTTCGTTTTTGATGATTTTTAATGCACCAAATGCACAATAGGAGGGGTTCAAGTTTTATTGAAACACCAAAAAACTGAAGCTGTCCCCTTGGATCTGGCCTGCCTTGCATGCTAAAGTGTTATAGTTGCAACTCAATTTACAACTAGTGGACAACTAAAAGATTTAACCCATATGTTTTGTCTTCAAATCTCATGTTACAAACTACATAAAGAAAACTTGTTCTTACATTAAAATGCATGTGCCATTTTGGGATGAATTTTAAAAAGCTAAAAAAAACATTCATAATTTTTTTTAGTGCATTTAGTCTTGTGCTTTCCTACCTACTTACCTACCTAAGTAAGTAAGTAGGTCCTACTTTTCTACCTACCTATGTAGGTAGGTAGGTAGGTCCTAAATAAATATGTAGGTAGGTAGGTTTTAAAACCTACTAACCTACCTCCCTATGGTTATGTATGACCTATCTAGTTATTATTTTTTATATTGTGCCACATGTCACAATTTTCAGACTATCATTAACAATCATAATGGACGATGGAGATCAATATTTTGAAAAAAAATAATGTCCAAAAATCTTTATAATGCCACATGTTAGATTTTAATAAATGGATGACAATTAATGACATTAGTATGAAATCATATGTGCAATTATAATGGAGTTACATAGTAATTGAAAACGAATTGTTTTGATTAAGTTGCAATTGAGTTGCAATAAGTTGCATCATATATATGATGAGTTGCAACTCTGCAATTCATGCAACTTGTCCCATAGTGTGTTTATTTAAAAACCACATGTCATGTTTTATAAATATTTGAGAAAGAAAGAGAAGCCTTTCCTCTACAACTAGTGACACATGCATAATATTTTCAAATGGGTTTGGTATAGACCCATTGAAGGAATGTGTACTAGGCCCATCTTGTAAATTATTTTCTCTTTTATATGGGACAATATATAATCCAACCATGGAAAATTCCAAGGTTTTTGCATGGGGTACCATCAATCTTACCTACATATCCCATTAACCATGAATTGGGATCCTTTTCATTTCAAGTGGGTCAAAACCCATCTTATGTACATAAGAAAGTACATAAAGGTTATTGTAAATATCTTATTACCTAATGAACATATATACTATGGAAACATCCCTCTTGTAAAAATTAACAATTCATGGTATGTGTGCAATCTTCTATGGGTTGAAAGACCCCAACAGATTACAAATCCCTTTTCTCTCTTTTATATTGATGAAAGGTTTTTAAGAAAACCTTACCTTTCATGTATAAAAGAATCCCAGTGATCAATAAATAGTTTGTAAGAAAATAAAACTTGTGTCCTTGTTAATCGAAAGCAAAAAGATGTACCTTGCAGTCTTTTGCATAATGATTCAATATTGAATCTAACCAATGAAAATATGTTGTTCGTCATATATTTTTGTATTATATGCAATAATCAAATTGGATCAAAATCATGATTTTGGAAAAGGCATCTTCAACACTGTTGAATACATATAGATTTATAAAACATTGGGAAATGTTTACCTTGTATTATTGTATAATGGGTATGTTTGAATGAAACTTGATAAATTGAGGATTAAAAAAAAAGTTATCTTCTTTTGTCATATTTGCAAAGTCAAACTAAGTTATTATCATGATCAATAAGGATATGCAGATTCATAAAATTTACCTCAATGCCTCTACTTGACAAGTTGGCATCATATTTAATTATGTGTGGCTTGATTTGCGTTATGTCAAGTGGACATACCCTTAGGAACAATTGTCCTTTATCCTAGGATTATATGGGTCGACAGTTGGATCCCCCACATTAATCCAACATATGTCATCCATATATCTTGTTGCATATTTGAATCTGTCCATAATGTTTGTTCCACCAAGTTTGGCCAATTTCATAAGGAATTGACATTCATAGAAGGAGAAATATATATTACACCACAAAGGTGAACATGCAAAACCCATGGGAAGTCTAAAGATTTGTCTCCAAACTCTATCCCCCAATGACACATGACAATTGGACATTAGCCAAAAAATGACCTTAATCAATCAATCAATTGTGAATCCAACCCGACTACCATTCTTAAACATAGTGGCTATCCATTTGGTATTGGTTTACCCCCCTTTTGTCCATTTCTCTAAGTCAATTTTAGACCAAAGAAGATATTTTGACTTGGGGTGTTATGAATGACATTGTTGAAAACCATTTTTGACAAAAAAAAGATGTTGCAAAAATGAAATTATCTTTCCCTCAATAGGGATATTTTCATAACATTATGTAATATCTAGTACAAAGACATCATGTATATTATCAAGAAGGTTAATTGTAAAATCAATAATTGACTTTACAATCGAAAACGTAAATGTTTTGATATTGAAAAATCTCTGATATCCATATATTTTAATTTTGCTCCATTCCTTAAAATGAATCATGAATTTCATAAAGGCATAAATGACTACATGTGTCACGAATGTAAAAATGGACCCATGGGCATTGGTCAGCCACCTATAGCTATTTTTATGGAGCTTATAAATCGGCATTATAAATGGCAAAGATGTAGACATCATTGGCATCTCAAGAAAAATTGTTTTTAACTCTATTGCAATTTAATTTTGCAATATGTGTCATCAAAATCCATGAACCCCCTTTAACACAAGGTATGAATCCTTTCCTTGTAATTTATTCCGAACTTGTGTTTGAATATTTTTATGCATATAATGCAAATATTGTTGGTAACTTTGTCAATCCCAAATATAAACATTCTATTTGCAATCCAATTGAGTTCATTTTGTAAAGACCCAATATTCCAATCTTCGTTGCCATTATGCTTAAGAAAATGGATTTTTCTTTAACATTTAAAAAAAACCCACCAAGTTTGTTCGCACACCCAATTGGAAGAGGTATCCAAATCCACATTGAATTTAACTAAGTTTAGCAAGCCCCAAACTTGTACCCAAGCATTCAACATTGCTGACACTACCTCTTTTAGCCTTATTGAGAAAGTGGAATGTGATTCAAGCCATGTATTAGATTATTTCTCAAAATGTTGTTTGAGAATATATTTGAATTCATGGTTCTAACATGAGGCATCCTAGAACCAAAATCGATGTGGAATTTTCTTATGTGAAAGGATCAAGATACTCTCAAAACTTTTTATGCGAAACACAATCACATGCCGTATTCAACAAAATTTTATTGAAACAGAAACTTTGAAACACATTGGTAGGTTTGTAAACATCATTTTTGACTATGTTCATATATTTCTAGCCAAAAATCAACATGTCTAAGTACTAAAACAACATACCCAAACCAAAATGTAGTAATGCCTCACTACATATTTGTTGTGGTTTGATCAACTACATTGCTCTATTCACATACAAAATATTGACATATCATGCTGCCCTGGTCCTTTTAGGGGGCATTAATTTTTTTCTACCGAGTATGTTCATCCTTGAACCATTTGTATAACATTTGCAACTAAGTCTTGTTTTTGCAACTAATTTTACAACTATCAAATATTCACACATTATTTGTCACATGTCTTAAATTAGGGTAGTTTTAAACCATAATTTTAAATGTTGAAAAAATCCATGCCATCAAATTCTAATGACTTGTGATGGTGCCACCTAGCAATATCAAAATCCACCATGTGGCATTTTGAAAAACATTGGGTGAAAATTCTTTTATTATTCAAACATTGATCTTGGCCATCCATTATGATCATTCATTTTAGATACTCATACATTGTGACACATGGCACAACTGAAATTTGCCATGTGGCATATTAATTATATTTTGAAAAAAAATCAAATGAATATTTATTTGAGTAGGTAAGTAGGCACATAGGACTATGTAGGTAGGTAGGACATACCTAGGTACCTATCTACCTAGGTTACATACCTACTCACTTATTTTTTATTCTCAATTTAATCTATTCATATTAATAATAAACACTTAATCTTTTAAAGTTTAGTTATCAACTAAAAAAATAATTAAATTCGTAATTGATTGACTATCTAATTTAATTAATTATTAAATCATAATAAATACTGTATTTACAATGTTAACTATTAAATTATGAACTTATTTAGTTGATTAATATAATTATAGAATACAATAAGTTTGAATTAAACATTAATATTAAATAAATAATTTTGCTCATGAATAGTTATTAATAGTTCATTTAACTATTAGTTTAATATTTATTAACCATAACTCTTGGTTAGTAAATTTGAGTTATAAGATAATTCATTGAATATGATTTAAATATGAATTTCATTATTAATTGAAAATACTATTTAACTTTTAATCAATATTAAACCACATGATAAATATTAAATATTAATTTTCATTAATAAAAACAGACAATCAAATTTGTCAAATTGAGAATAATAATATTATAAGGTAATTAATTTCTAATTAACTAATACTTATTATCTATTTACCATAACTCTTGATGAGTAAATATGAATTATCAGATAATTCAATGAGTATCAGTTAAATACTAATTAAATTAATAAATGAATTATCAATCAACTTTTAATAAAATTAAAAAAATTGCTAAATATTAAATATTAATTCTCAACTTATGAGCCAAATAGAAAATAATTTAATCAATCATTAATAATAACTACATAGTTGAATTAGTGAAATTTTAATTAATAATTTTAGAAGATACATAACTATTAAATAAATAACAATTATTATATATTTACCATAACTCTTGATTATTAAATAAAAATTATCAGTTAATTAATTGAATAGTAATTAAAATTTAATTGAATTTTAACTGAATTTTCATTTTTAAAATTGATTAATAAACATGAATTATTAATTCTGAACTTATGAATTAAGTAGGAAATAAACTTAATTAGTCATGAACAACAACTAGATAATTGAATATGTGAAATTTTAATTAATATTTTAATAAGCTACATAAATATTAATTAATTAATTAATTGTCATTGGTTAGTTACCATAACTAGTGAGTAGTAACTATAAATGATTAGATAATCAAATGAAAATAATTAATTAATAATGAACTTACTCAATATTATTTATAGTTTGTAACTTTAAATCAATAGCTTAAAATGGAGAACTTATAAAATAAATCAGTAAATATTGAAGGTTATATATTAAAATAGTTAATTTATTAATTTATTACAAAAATTTCATTAATTAACTCACTATTAATTATCAATTAATTATTCAGTGTTCAATTATGAAATAGATAGTAAATAACTTTAGTTAACTATTATTAGTATTAATTTATCAATAAACATTTATTAACTCGTCACGAAAGTAGTGAATTATTTTTATTTATTTATTTTAATATTCTGATATGGTTTACATTATTTAATCAATTTGTTGACAATACTATTTTATGTACAATGAATTTTGGTTTGAAATTAAGATTATGTCATCTTAATATGAATTTGCTTCTATAATTTAATTATATATTAAAATAAACGTGGTATTTTCATAAACAAACTACAATATAAAATCAAGATTAAATTTTTTATTTTCATATGTTCATAATATGGTAATATGTGTTTAATATAGGTTAAAGAGGTTTTCATATATGCTTCATATACCGTAACTACCATGACACCAAAATTATGGATATATGAATGCATCTATGATTGGGTTTGTAAACATATTTGGCACTAATGACTACATGACTACAATATATATATATATATATAATTTTTTACATACAATATAATATAATAATATAATAATATATATTATATTATATTAATAATTTCATATAATATTTCAGTATTTTCTCACATTTATTTTACAAAATATAATTAATTAAATATAATTCTGAATTATTTATGTATCATATATGTATGGTTTGTATACAAATATATAAAAAAGATCATACCATATCAATGTCATATATTCATCATACATACGATCAATCAACATAACCCAACATTGACCACGGTCAACATGGTTAAACTTTGTCAACATGCTAGTATCAAGTTTTTGCATTGCACCTATTTGAAATGATGCAAGGCCTTTGCCATCCACCTACCCCATTAGATGTGAAACACCATACTCACATGTAGGATTTATCATCTTTCATTTGTTTGAATATTAAAAAACAGAAAGTTTAAAATATAATTTCATTTTCAATACTTATTCAGATGAAAAATTAAATGTGGATTACTAGACTTTAAAGTATAATTTACATATGTGCACCAAATAAAAATTCAAACAATAAATTTTGAATGTGGAAAATCACTTTTGAACTTCAAATGTTTTAACATATCCATTATGTTTCAATACATTATAAATCTATATAAATGTATGTATAATTTAAATATAGAACCTATAATAATTTATAATTTATTTTTAAATTCTGAGATATGAACTTAGTATTTCATTAATAATATAAATAAATTTATATATATTATGTACCATGCTATATACACATAACATAATTTTTCACATAATTTATTAATTCACACATACATGTATGTGTATATCAATATGCATTCAATATGTTATATTATACATATTTTATATAATATGTGTATAAATATGTATGTAAATATATTTAATACATATACATAAAAAAAATTAAATATTTTTTAAAAGAATTATAATTACGAATGGTGTAAATTATATTGAACTATATTTTATAAATAGGTCATCTTATAAATTTAATATGTTGTAAATTCTGAAGCTTAAACCCATGGATAAATCTAGTAAATCTTTGCTTAATTTGGTTTAGATAACATAAATTTGTTGAACAATGTTATTTTGGTTAAACAAAAAATTTATTTATTAAGTTAAGATATTTTGATTAAACTTGGCTTGACTAAAGCTAAAATTAATCAATTCTGGTTAAAATAAATGAGAGTAAAATATGGTATTTTGGTTAAACCAAGATAAATTTCCTTATATTTTGATAAACTTTGGTGAATTTGTTTAAAGCTTGTTTAAAAAACTATAAATTTAGTTAAATTCAATTATTTTGGCTAAATTTGGTTATCTATTTGGCTAAGATTTTATAAATTAAGCTAAACTGGGATACTTAAGTTAAATTTGGTGAAAATTGGTGAAATCAAGTTATATTAAACCACTTAGGCTAAACTTGGTTAAATTTGAATGAACTTGGCTAAATTTGGTTAATTTGTTAAATGAGGTTTTTAAAGTTATTTTTGTTGAATTAGGGCCAAAACTAAGCTAAATTTAGCTAATTAATCTAAGTTTGGTGAAACTTAGTGAAATATAATGGTTGTTAAAGTTGGTACACTTGGTTAAATCAAACTAAATTAAATTATAAATGTTAAAATACGATTAATTAAATTAAATAAGGTTATTTAAAATAAACTAGGCTACTTGGGTTAAATTAGCCTTAAGTAGGATAAATTAGGTTAAACTAGGAATGGATGATATTTAATTAATTAAACTACGTTTAAAATATTTTATATTACAATATATTTCTAGGCCTATTTAAAGGCTACTTATTAGGAAGAATTTAAATCCACTTAAACCTATATTGAAAGGTTAATTGGGACCTAATATGTCTATCTAGGCCTACTTAAGGTCTACTTGTATTTTTTAACCTTTTTATTTAACCTAATTTACTTAACCTACCCATGTACATATTTAACATAACTACTTTTCATGATTACTAGTCATGTGGTCACAATATCATAGTCATATTAGACTAAAAGTCATATAATCATGATTAAAATCACATATGACTAGGTCATATCACTCCATGACTAGGTTTGGACATTAGTCACAATATGTCATACTTATGGATGTTATGTTTTGGTGTAGTGTACATGTTAAATATATTATTAACGAGCACTAAATACCACTAAGGATAAAAAGGACTTAGTCCTTTTTTGTCCTATATTTCGATCCCATCAATATTAATGAGTCAAAATGTGTTAAGTATTTTATAAATACCATATTCTAGACCACTACAAATTTAGATTACATTAATTTCATCCATTTCGTGTCTTTACATGGTCAAATAGGACTATATATAAAGGAGTACAAAAAGGGTAACATTGTGACAATATTTTGGTATTCTTTAAAGAATTTGGACCTCTTAGTTTACATAATATGTATACACACACCACAAAAAGTAACAAAGTTATAACTAAATTTATGACTAAATGAACATCAAGGTTTATTCTTATATGACAAACCTATGAAGTTAGTTAATATGGAAGGATGTACAATTTAGTAGTTGCACCATAATCACAAAAATAGTCAAAAAATAAAAAAGATGGTTACCAATTGTAGAAAGTAAAAAATATAGTTGCAATGACAAATAGTCACACGTGGTCAAAAATTGGATGGTTACATAATATAAGATTTCTTGCAGTGACCTTTAATAGGTGAACCATTTAAAATAACATGGTCCCTTGAAGTGTTTCCATCATTTTCCCGTTTGTTTAAATGGGCCTCACACCCCTTTTAGGTGTAGAACCATTGCTTATATGGTGGAAAGTTATTTTGCCATGGTAACTTCCATGTCCCCTAGACCTAGCAAATCTCAAGCTAGGTTGTTTGTTTGAAATTGAAGTAGAAGAACTTGGGGGCGTTATGTTCATGTTAATTTTTGAACATTGTAATTGACTGAAACAAGTGTTTTTGGGTTGTCATATTTGAATACCCCAAGATCATGTCCACAAAAAGGCAATTAGAATGAATTTGTGGATAGGTTTAAATTATTACCAATGGGAATCTAGGAGTTAATTTCACAAAAATTACATGGAAAAGCAATTGTATGGTCATTACAAAATTATATTCTATACATTGATAATGTAAAATTATGTCAATACAGAAAATGGCTGCCAATAATAGTTTGTGTTATTATTTTAACAAGAGTGGACAAAGTAACAATGACTAATCATATTGTAAGTATGAAAAATGAAAAAAAAAGTTAACCAAAAATTTAATGCATTGATTAAATGGTGGATACCTCTTGATTTGTTACAATTATGGTGTAGGTGGATTGAGAATTTGGTAGCATATAGTTGTGGAAATGAATCATATTGCTTTAACCGAAAAAAAAAAACAAATACCATTTTTATTATTATAAATGATTGGAGAAACGTTTGTAGAAGTATATGAAGTCAACTTAGAGTTTTTTTATTAGCACATTTTAATAGTTGTTTTCCATGTGGATTTAAAGAATTTTACAAAATATATAAACTTAGGAAATAAGGGGTCTTTCATTTAAAGATGATTGTAATTTATTTTTTAAAAACATAATTATGTACTCTAATTTCTTCACTTATTATGAGCAAGATATGGAAAAATCAAAATTTGTAGTAAATTATTATAATAATATTTACCAAGGTTGGCATGAACGATGGTGAACAATGTCTACAATTATTCCAGGGGAAGAAAATTTAAAAGAAATTATTACCATAGATATGGCTCAAGAAAGATTACGTCAATTAAATATATTTGGATGGTATGTAATAGAATATCTATATACACCTTAGAAACATGGGTGTGTTTTATGGAATTTTTTTGAGAATTTTTTTGAGAATGTTCTAGTGTTAATCATAGAAAAATTACATGGGAATATGAAAACATGGTGCATTTAGCATAAATCATTGATTATAGACGCATCTGAATTAATAAAATATTGACATTAGCTTCCCATCCTTTTATTTACTTATATTATTATGAATTGAAGATGTTTATACAACACATCATGTTATTAAACTATTAGATCGTTAAAAATTTAACAAAGTAATGTTTTAATTGAAAAATGGATGCCCTATGATACATTATGGATTCTTGAAAGAAAGAAAGGGGAATTTTGTTTCAAAATAAGAGGAAATGAAAAATATTCTTCAAAAGAATACAAACAAATTATGTTCATACCTACTTTATTGAAAAATATTCCACCTCTAATAGAAAGGCCATAAACCATCAAAATACGAGGGATAGAAAGGATAAAGGGTTTACGTTCATGGGAACCCAGGATAAACAAGAATAAAAGTCAAGAACAAGCTAATATAGAGCAGAATTTAAAAAAAGAAATGAAGGAATCTTAGGAATGTTGAATTCTAGGTTAAACATTTTGATATTTATAGTCGATGGAGACAGTTAGGCATTTTGGGGAGCAAAACAAAAGATCATCTTTGAGAACCATTACTTTAGGAAGCATTTGAGTTGGTTCCACAAACAACAATTGAGGGAGTGTAATCCACTACCAGTGACATTGATGTGTAGTCCACAACATCAACCACACCTGAAAAACATGACAAAGCTGAAATATCAACACGATAGGAAGGAGAAGTTCAATCTTGGTTGGAAACTCTCATACCTAAACAAAAGCCTATTGAAATAAGAGCACAATCCTTGCAGTCAAAACAAAGGTTTCTCACTCCAACTAAAAATCTATGAACAAATTTATTCCATAGACAAAATTTATGATCAAAATCGAAGAAGAATCAATCTCATATGAGGATAGTAGTGTGGCACCATAAAAAATCAATACAGTAAGAAATCCATTGTTTGAAACTATTGAACAACAATCACTACGGCAGGAAAGACCAACATTTGTTGCGCAACAAACCAATTTATTTTCCCAATTTACAACAATTGTAATACATGTGCCTCTAGCAATGGTGATAGTGGCACCAAATGTATTAGAAATACCATTACCCAAGTTCCATGATGGAAATGATGTAATAATTCACATTGGAAGATTAATCAAAGTATGTGTAATGAATGGTGAGGACATTGATGCACATAAATTACAATTATTTCCTATAACATTATGAGGAAAAATTGCAAGTTGGTTTACCCATTATGAGACAACAAATCCTATTGCAACCTGGGGAGAGGTTCAACATGCATTTATTTCAAGATTCAGTGATGTGCACAATGAAAGATGAGAGCCATAGTAGCTTTGAGAGAAGTGAAGCAATGGAAACATGAAACATTCGAAGATTATTATGACAATTTTTTACAATTGTGTGTGGTTATACCACAACAACCAGATGATGTATATATGAAAGAATCTTTAAAGAAAGACTAAAAAATAAGCTAAAAATTAGCCATTATTGGAATGCTTATAGCAACAATAGTCAAAGTAGTTAATTTGGCAAAAGAAATTGAAGAAGAGATGCCTACACCATGTAGGAGTAAATGATCTCAACCATTGTCAGATAATAAAGATTCAAATGAGGAATCAACTAATGATGAACAAAAGAAAGAAATAAGGAAAAATTGTAAGGAGTGAAATGACAAATATTGACAAGGCGTATTTTGTCAAAAATGTCATAATGAAGGTCATTTGACATAGGAATGTAAACTTATGCAAACAATTTGCAACATTTGTTGAAGATAAGAGCATGAAACCAAAACTATCTATTGAAAGAATTAGGAGGACAATATGTTAGAAAGGACATCTCAGTTAATGTAGTACAACATGAAGCACAAGTTCAACAGGTTAAACAAGAACAAAGTTTTTTGCAATTAGATAATAATAATCCTAATTATGATAACTGAAAAAAGGAGAGCCAAGGATGGCAAGACAATCGACAAGGATGGAATGAAGGATGCAAAAAAAATCGAGGTTATCAACAAGATCAAGATGGTTAGTCTAATCGAAATGGGAACAACCGAAACGAGTATAACCAAAATAATTACAATTGAAATAATGGAAATTGGCAAGGAGGTGATATGAAGTGTTTATGTTGTCAAAAAAAAGGATATCAAAAGAATGACTATCCACTGTGGAAACAACATTTAAAACATGGGAATAATAATTTTCAGCCCAAGGTTAGGGTCAATGTTGTTATTGTGGAACAATGTATACCAATTATACCAACATTTGTAGCCACTCGAAGTCAACGATTGAAGGAACATGAGGAAGCAAAAATCATGAGTGAAAATAGTCCCACAAAAAGGAGAAGGATGAAATGGGATCGCGAGAAGGCAATACATCAAAAACTTGTCGGTGAAATACAATGAATACAAACTGAGTTGGATGTTCAAGCACAACTATATCTAGATACTTCAAAGGATATCCAAAGATTAGCAATCAATACCAAAGAAGGACTAGAACAAGATTGGGAAGTTCTACCTTACCATGAGGAGAATAAAGAAAAAGAATCTTGTAACAATACAAGAACAAAATCAACAAAGGCTAGTGAATAGCGAATTAGTACTAAGGAAAATTTAATTATTCTTGAAATGAAGTTGGAAGGGATGCTCGATGATCAAATTTTTAATATGAAAATTGAGGTTAAATTGGGGCAATTGATCAAGATTTGCCCCCAATTACGAAAAATATTAGCAATTTTTTTCTTTAAGATGCAATAGGAACATGTATTAGATGTGTGTAGAATTGGTAGACACCACAAAAATGACTTTGATGAAGTTATGTTTGTTGTACAAGTATCCATTAGAAACTATGAAATCATGGATGTTTTACTAGATGGTGGATTTGGAGTAAATATTATTTATGAACATCTACAGAGGAAATTAGGCCTTGAAAAAACCTCAATTACTGCCATTTATGGTAAAAATGGTGGATCAAAGCAAGGTACAACTAGTAGGGTTGATACGAAACCTCAAAATCAACTTAGCAAGGTGTACATTCAAAATTTTAGTTATAGTGTTACAAATGGAAGATACTCTAGAAGCTTATTTGATGCTTTTAGGAAGACCATGGCTTAAGCAAGCTAAAGTTCATCATGATTGGGGCAATAACACTTTAACAATCATGGCTAATACCAAAACAATGACATTGAGTACAAAGAAGCAAATAATGGTACACCCTTCCCAAATACCTTGCAATCTTGATGATACTTATGATTGGGAGGGAGGATTGACAGATGGAGATGATGAATGCTTATACCATGCCGTGCCAAAGTTGTGACCTATTGGAGAAGTAAGTCTAAAAGAATTAAAATCCCTACTTGAAATATATGTAAAAATGGTGCAACCTAGAAATAATATTAATTATCCTTTCTGGTATTATTAACATGAACTTGGAGAAATATTTATCCTTGATGAATTTGCTAATAGTATGATTAAAAATTTAAAAATATAAGATGGACACTTATAACCGATGAAGAATTAAACAAATTAAATTTGGGCATTAGTGAAGAACCTTGCACAATGCTTGTAAGTGTTGCCTTATTCAAATAGTTCCAAGCAAAAGTTAAACAAATGTTGACAAAATATAAATTATATTGGCATGAAGTTATAAAGAAGTAAATGCAATTCCTAGGTCAATTTGCAAACAAAAAATTGAATTGATTGTTGATGCACGTTTGATTAAG
Organism: Sphagnum tenellum; assembly: GCA_963921925.1. Classification (NCBI taxonomy): domain Eukaryota; kingdom Viridiplantae; phylum Streptophyta; class Sphagnopsida; order Sphagnales; family Sphagnaceae; genus Sphagnum; species Sphagnum tenellum. The sequence goes on along the minus strand of OY998143.1, from coordinate 2,896,291 downwards.
CAACAACCTTATTGAATGAATCTTAATTATGCTTAAAGGGTAAAAGAAGATCTTGATAAGCTATTGGATGCACATTTTATCTCCCCTATGGAAACTACCCAATGGTTATCACTATTGGTAATCGTATTGGATAAAAATGGCAAATTATGCATTTGTGTGGATTATTGGAAGTTGAATTCACAAACCAATAAAGATCCATTTCCATTACCTAATTTGGATTCAGTATTGGACATAATGGCTAGACATGAAATGTAATATTTTATGGATGGGTATAGTGATTACAATCAAGTGAAAATGGTTGAAAAAGATAAAAAGAATACATGATTTATCTTTGAATGGGGGGCATGTGCCTATAATGTTATGCCATTTGGATTGTGTAACGCTTCAACCACTTTTCAAAAAGTAGTTACATAAACTTTCAGAGAATATTTTAATGATTTCATGCAAGTTTTTTTAGATTATTTTAGTGTTTATGGACATAAAAAAGAGCATTTGAATAATCTTAAGAAATGTATGACCCAATGTAAAAATAATGGCATAAGTGTCAATCCAGAAAAATATGCATCTTGTGTCAACTTGGGAGTGTTATTGGGACACATAGTATGTGAAGATGGACTCTTGGTAGACCCTAGGAAAATAAATATCATCACAAATATGCCTACCCCAATGAGCGTGACAAAGTTAAAAAGATTCCTAGGGGTAGCAAGTTTTTATCGATGATATTTTAGAATTTTTGCCGCTAAAGCTACCCCAATGTGTAAACTTTTGAAGAAGGATAGACACTATTGATGGGATGAAGCATGCAAAGAATCCTTCCAATGGATGAGAACAACCTTGACTATATTATCAACACTCATTGTCCCTAACTGGATAAGAGAATTCCATGTTCACACAAATGTATTGAATTATGTTATTGGAGCCATGTTAGCTCAAAATCTTGACGATGCCATTGATAAACCAATTTATTATGCCAGTCAATTAATGATTAGAAATGAGAAGAATTCTTTAACCACAGAGAAGGAAACCCTTGCAATGATTTATTCTATTAAAAAAAATCGTCATTATCTCTTGGGAAATAACTTCACATTTTTTGTAGACCATCAAGCCTTCATATACTTAGTCAATAAACCAACTATAACTAAACAAATATAACGATGGTTATTATTATTGCACGAATTTAATTTCAAAATAATCTATAAACTAGGAAAGGTGCACGTTGTACTAGACCAATTATCACATGCCAGAAATTGTGAACTTGTTGTTGGTATGGAAGATCAATTATTTGGTATTGTTCTTTTCATATTGACTTTTGATTGGTATACACCATTAAAGAATATTTAAGCAAGGACATTTTGAAGATGATGTCCTTCAGGAGGAACGGAAACATCTCACTATAAAGTCAAAACTATATACATTTTATGGAGAAAATATATGCAAATCAGGACCAAATGGCATTCTTCAGTAGTGTTTGTTACCTATTGAAACAACTGTTATCCTTATTGAACAACATGATGGGCCAGTAGGAGGACATTATGGTATAAACACTACCATAAAAAAGATATTTACATCAGGTTATTAATGGCTAATAGTTCAACATGACGTTGCATAACTATGCCAATTTTGTGACATATGTCAACAACTAACACTTATGTATAGAAGTGGCAAGGGTGCACTACAACTAGTTCTTACTTTTGAACCATTTATGAAATGGGGCCTATATTACATGGGTCCAATCAAACCTCCAGCATGTTATACTATAAATCGATATATTATAGTTGCTATTGATTACAGAACAAAATGGGTGGAAGTGAAGGCGTTACAAGATAATACAACCATAAACATTGTGAAGTTTCTATATGAAACATTATTACACAATTCGGTTATCATACCCATTTAGTTAGTGATAAAGGGAACCATTTCATAAATAGCTCCATCGAATTATTGGTGCAAGAATTTAAAATTACACATCATAAGTCCACCACTTATTATCCTTAAGGAAATGGTTAGGCATAATTAACCAGTGAGATGTTAAAGCAAATATTAACAAAGTTGGTAAATGTTAACCGAAATGATTAAGATGTAATGCTACCTATTGCATTATGGGCCTACTAAACTGCATATAAGGTGTTCACACAACATACACCATACAAACTAATATATGGGTTAATGCCATTATTACCTACCGAATTCATAATCCCAACCAATCGAACACTTGCTAAGAAGGATGGAAGTTGGATGAATGCATAATTAATTCAAATGGAAGATTTCATTTTGCTTAATGACTAAAAATTTATAGTAGGAGAAAACATTGATTACATCCAAATATAAAGAAAACATCAAAGGGATGATGAAAAGCAATTAAAGAAATTTGAAGTTGGAGATTTGGTGTTCTGGCTTCCAAAGGATCCAAAAATTAAGGAAGGGAATTTCTTTTTCCATGGATTGGCCCATTTCAAATAAAGAAAGCCTTCAGTAACAATATTGTCCAATTAAGCACATTAAATAATGAAAATATAACATTGGTGAATGTCAATAAATTAAAAGCTTACCAAAATCCAATCATTATAGTTGTTGTAATCATAAAAATCATGCAAGACGGAAGTAAAATATTGCCGAATGGTATACCAAGAAAAAAAAACTGGCAAAAGGATGCAAATTTATGAATGTTTCAAGTTAAACAAATGGAAAGGTGAAGCCAAACACAATAAGAATTATGATGGCAAAATTATTATAGCCTTACCTAAAAAGTGGATTAGGGATCATAAACACCCAAAAAAATGACATGACTGCTCATTACAATTCAACAATCAAGTCAACTTCCAAGACAAAAGTAATTCCACCTCATAAACCTTTAAGGCTGCTAGTTTTGTATTTAATTCATTAAGAAAATAACTTCTAATGGAATTTGTAGCAACAATTCCAACATCATGGGGAATTATTACCCAAGGAAAAGAATTATTTGAATGATTGAAATGAATGTGTTGTAAAAGCCAAATTGGATGATCTTCAAGCTGACTATTTGACAAAGCAAAAGAAATATCAAGCAAAAAAAAAAAAAAAATTGCAATAGTGAGAGGGAGAGAAGGAAGGGAAAGTGGTGCAAGGAGTAGAAGAGAGTAACCAGTGTGCACTCTGTCTTCAAAAAAACTATGATTGTCTTTTAATATAGAGCTATAGGGGAGACAAATCAACAAATGCCTAACAATTTAGATTTGGAATGTAACATTTCTTTCTCCCACCCTCATATAACTGTTATAGATGCTAAAAGAAACTAAAATGTATAGAGAAGACCTTGTAGCCTATTAAATTCCAAGTGTTTACTAATGCAGAGAAAGATAGTACATCAACAAAAAATTAGAACATAGTTTTGTTAGGGTCATTGGCATGCAAAGTGAAGCGAAAGGCTTACAAAAATAACAATAGAAGAGGAAGTAAAAATTGAAAAGTCAATCCATCATTTTGGACTAGATTAGTTTTTTAATAGGATTGATCAAACAACTAGTACGCCCACCCATTGTGACGACAATACTTGTGTTGTGGAATAAAGAGTAGCATTTGGACACAACAATGGGAAATCACAAACTCAAAGTTGTGTCATCTTCTAAAGCAAAAAGGATGAAGTCCAAAACAAAGGAGACATATGTGGAAATCCATCCTATGATGCTGGATCAAATTCATTTCTCGGTGTGCATGTACATCACAATGTGGGCAGCTAAGAAGGAAGGGCATGCTTGGATGATCGAAGCAAAGTTTGATGACTTCTGCCATCTTGATTAAAACACAATTGACCTTTCTATTGTCAAAGAGATTATTTGTGGCTTCTAGGTTCACAATGTAGCGAAGGTCTTGCGGGATAAACATATTTTTTAAAACTCTCTTGACATCAGTTGTATTTTCAAATTACCAACGTAGGGGATTGTAATACCTATGCAAAAAGCATATCATGAAAAATGGTCGGAGTACTTTGAAGGAGGAAAAGAAAAACATTACAAGCAAGATTTAGGGTATATCTTTGCAAAGGTGCGCATTTCTAGGATGCAGATGCAACTCACGACATTAGCAGAGGTTGCAACATTTTTGGCAAGGTAATCGTTATGAATAAAACATCATTAATAGGATACCCATACCTTTCGACTACTGTATTGATTTTAGATATCAAGTTCCAAGTTCTCTTCATGAAATGGACATTTTACATCACATCTAGGTACTTTGAAAATGTTGCTACACACTTCCTTGTGTGATAAAGGCTTATTTTAGTTGGGGTTATATGCAAATGGAAAAATCACAAGCATGCAAATTTATAATATGCTAGTTGTCAAGACAAGTAATTAAGAAATGCCTAAAGATTGTCACATGGAATGTGGTTGTAAGGCCCACATTATTAGTGGCACATATAACAAATTCATTGCTAGCAATGATATTTGCTCAAAGCTTTATGACTAACATCTCATAAATGCTCATAAATGGGAATTGTGAAAAAACAAAAAAAAACACCATGATGCCACAACTTTTCTAATGAAATAATTATTCCAACCATCTAGGTGGAAAAGGAATACAAAATCAAAAGATTACCCATACAATCATGCAATTTGAAGCTTGTATGATTTTAGAACATTTGAAAATGTGGTTTTCTTTGTCCCCTTCTTCAATTACCTTACCATACACAACCCTAGACAAAACTTGGCAAGATATGTACTTCATACTAACATTATTTCTATAATTTCTTGATTAAAAGCCATCACTATATGCCAAGTAGGGCCAATTTCCTAAACCAACACCAAAAGTGAGAGTGAAAAGGCAAGGTTCCATAGCTTGAAGTATGCAATTTGTTGTTAGAATATTTCAGTGGTTTGCACAAAGGCTTTTAGCCTTCCCAAATCCTTCAATAGTTGCCTTCATTGAAAATTGAGATAGGAAACAAACGTTTAAAAAAATATTGACTATTATTATAACAAAAAAAAATGCTAAATAGGCATATGGAAACATAAAATGGACTATTATAAAAAAATATTGACTATAATTATAACCAAAAAAAAAATGTTAAATAGGGATATGGAAACATAAAATGGACTATTAGAAAGACTTGCAAAGTAGTTACATCCTTAGGTAGAAGAATCTTCATCCATGCCACATCTACAATTGTCACCAACTGGACATTTTAACATCTTGGGGCTCAGAATTCCCTCCACCTACCAACAAATCCATTAACACAACGCATGGTCCACTTTGAAGGATTGTTAAATAGTAAGTCCCATAGTTAGCCTTTATCCACTTCCACAACTATCATGTTCATTTCATCATTTACACAAATAAAACATTTTTTTTGTGGTTATAAACATTTGCCTTAGGCATAATAACATATTTGCACACACAAAAGAGTAGTATGGAAATTCTATATTCATGCAAATTCTATAGCATTAATAAGCTATAGTATAAATAACATGAACATTAAAACATAAGACTCACAAAGGATGGACAAAAATACATAAGACATAGTTGTGTGTAGTGTGAATGAAGCATTTGCAAGTTATAGCCATTAGCAATTTAATTGATTGTTTGTGAATGTTCAAATAGAATGGCAAGTAGGCATCTATTTTTGTAATCACTTTAGACCTATGTCAATGCTTCTTTTGGACCTATTGTCACAATGTTATGCATGTTCCCATGTGTTACATATGAAATTTTCTACTTTGCTCCTCTGTGGTGTTTGTCCACATTGTTCATTCATGCTCTTCATGTTGTTCCTCTGTGCTACTCATCCTCACTCTTCACATTGCTCCTTCACGTTGCTCCTCTGTGGTGTTCGTCCACATTGTTCATTCATGCTCTTCATGTTGTTCCTCTGTGCTACTCATCCTCACTCTTCACATTGCTCCTTCACATTGCTTGGCCTGCTCCTCTGAACTTTTGGACTGCTGTATTTTTCAATTGAATTTACTTAATGTTTTATCTGGAGTGTTAAGATATCTGGTGGATATTGTGTTGACGGATGTCTCCCATGTTGAAATCTGGCGAAATTGTGTTCACGGATATCTGCCATATTGAAATCTGGCATTAGATTCATTTTAGTAATTTGATATTCTGACAGGATATGAAAATGAAAAAGAAAACTAAAAATTGAAACCAATGGATATTGAAAAAATGTTATTTCTGCCCAACAATGGTTTAATTGTGAAGATCCTTGCTCAACCAATTGCTTGTTGAATAGGGTGTGATAATGGATAGCCTAACTTAACCAACTGCTTGTAACAAGCGGGTATGGGAAGTGGGTTTGAAAAGGGCGGGAGTCAAAAGAGGTGACTGAACCCACACAATGTAACTTTTATATGTTGAGTCTCCAGAAAGAATGCCAGCCAAGCGAAAGAACCCAACCTACATAAGCTTTTGAGCATTCCATGTCATGTCTCTGAAATGGGTACCACCTATGTACAGCCTGTAAGGTTAGAATAGATGGGGTCTTGTTTGCAACCCCGAGAAGAAAATAGCTTGTTTTCTTGTGCTGCCTGCACACAGAACTGCATGATTGAATTAGACAAGATCTAATTCAGATGATACTTGCACCGATCTATGCCATAAAATTACTGGTGATTATTTATTCTTGGAACTCTGCAAAATGCACTGCTTTGTGTAAGTTTTCATTCTGTGTGTAGGTACGTACATGGTATGAAGAAACGCAGGTCTTGGTTGCTACATGACGCATATAATGTCGGGCCATGGCCCAGCTGCACACACAAAGGCACAAGGATTTGTGGTGGTCGAACCTTAACAGGAGTATTACTTCTTAGACTTTTTCTCACCCAACATTGCAGTCTTCGAAACAAAACTGTCAAACATATTGTCAAATAACCTGATGAGCCCTGTTTCGTGGCTGGATTTAGGACAACTTTATATCCGTTAATACTACCTCTGTACTACTAGATCATGGATTTTGCCTTCGTCTTTAAACAATGTTGTCTGCTTCTTCTTTTTTGTTTCTGTGGTTGTGTGCTGAAAAAGGAAGACTGCTCATTTCCATCAGAGGTACGTTCTTGGTCTGGGATTATTAGAATGGTGTTCCAAACGGACCCCACTTTTAGGGTTTTGGGTGTTGCAGAAAAAAAGTTTATTTAGGTCTCATCATATTTTGGGTCTTGGATTAGAGTGGGGATGAGGGGGAAGGAGAAGCTGCTTTTAGGGTTTTGTTGACCAGTAGTCGAAACAGACTGGATTGCAGGGCAGAATCCTTTGTAAGTATAGTAAGTCTAAGTACCTTACATAGCCAGGAGCTCAGTGATGGTCTACTGTCTATTTTTCCCTGTCATTATTCCAATCCTTCTAACTCCAGAATCCACAATTTCGGGAAAGAAACCCTGAGTTGAAAAGAAACTAGATGCTTTTGTTTGCCTAGGTATTCCTGACATTCAATCCAAATTTAAGTAACAGATCCTTCAAGGGTTGGGAGAGATAATAAGTTACACATTACACCTCAAAAAGCTTAAGGTCAGACTACATGCGAAGCCCAAGCTGCCCTACTGAAAAGTAATGTGTTTGAATCCAAAATCCTTTATCGTTTATGGAAGTTGTTGGGTGCCTTGTTAATATGTTGGAGACAATCTGCTCTATAGATTTATGTAAGAGAGCCAAACCCCTAAACCTAATAACATGACAAAAATTAGTTACTTGTGATGCAGGTTGTAAATCATAACAAGTTCATACAGTAATGTTGAGAGCATGTTTGGTTGAACATTTCATCTGTTTTTATTGGCAGAGGAGATACGAATGCATATACTATACCATGTCTCCTAACTCATAAGCTTGGATGTGCATCCATTCTCTGGAAAGGTGTGCCATGTAAAGGGATCATGCTTCTTTATACATTGGATCAAAAGGTACAGATAGGCATGAGCAAAGTTGTACAGCTCAAGCTTGTGTAGTTCAGTCACTAATGTCAAAGCCTGAACAATTATTTATTTGTTCAACTTTATTGATCTTGATGAAGAAGAGAGACTGGATATCAAGGTAGGGCTGTGGGTAAGTATCACCATTTTGTTTCACTGGCAAAATTTAGTCAAAAAAGAGAAAATTCGAAATTAAGAATGCAAATATGAAGTGATTTTGGGTGATTTCAATTGCCAGATTTCTATGTTTAATTCCAGTAGATTATCCAACAATACAGAAGGATGCTTAAATGTAATTTCATGTTTAACTTCATATGTCATTTATAGCCGAATATGGCTAATCTTCTTATGGATGTTCACCATCACAAAACATCACAAAATTGACAAGAAAATCACTGGTGGGCATCTACACCCGCATCGCCTCACCCCACCTTGAAAGGAGAATTGAAGACAGAAGTTGTCTGCTTGGAACTTAGTGTATGGGCCCAGATTTCACGTGGTATAGAGCAGTGCTGGCCCTTACAAAGTAGAGAGAAACAAGGCTCCCACAAAAGAAGGGGGCCCTTGTCCCACAATCACAAACTTACAGCTAAGTAATTTGACCGAGTCACACATGAAACTTTGGTGTGAGCAGTCTTTCTTTACTTTTACCATTGTAGCAAAAAGCCAGGGACCCCAGTCTCCCACTTTATAGATTAATCAGTGATGAAAGAAAGACGCATCTATCTATGTAGGAAGGAGTTTGTTTTGTTTTGTTTTGTAGTTATGAGATCCACTGAACTGGGATGCTTCATTTCTTGTTCTTGGTGTCTTCGGAGAGCTCTCGACGAGGAGGGATGCATGGTCTTGGTTCCATGATGCTTGGACTTGTGATGCAAAAGTTCTTGAATATTGAATGATTTTTTCATCAAAATTTAATTATACCGTAGTTGAGAATTTCAGAGGAATTGGAATGTGCCTTTGGTGCTGTTGGAAAGATCTTGATGAGCAGGTTTTAATGGAACTTATTTGGTAAGATTTGGATCAGAATGTGGGAGATATTGATTTTAAACTAATTCTACAACTGAAAATTCAAATAAATTCCAAAATACGAAGTTTTGGAAGGAAAAATCAGTTGAGGACATGGTAACACTTGAATGTCTACCGTTCAATTCAAGTGGAAGGAATTGTGGTGTGCCTTTGGTGTTGTTGGATTAAAATTTAATGGAATTTATGTTGTGAGATTTGGACTTAGGATGTGAGACAATGTTGATAGGTTGAGTTCACATATTTTGTAATGGGTTCACACTTGCAAGTTTAATATACAATTCAAGTAAATGTTTTCCTTTCATATTTGATTCTTAAAAATTGGGATATAAGTATACCTTGCAAAATAATGTCATATGTTGTGTCCACCTTACATTATAATGAGTTCACACTTGGGCCAACAACACATGCCACACTAGTAATCCTTGTGTAATAGATATGTCAACTAAAAATAAGAACACAAAGCTATGTTCAAGAAATTGATGGTTATAACTAAGCTATGGGCCTCTAAGGATTAGGTCTCTTTGATTTCACTTTCTCAAACACAATTGATCCTATTTTATGGCAACCTTTGTTGTAATCAAATATAAACCCCCAACTCCCATAAACTTGTCTCCACATGTGTACCACATAACACTTTGCACCATCACCAAACAAACCACAATTCATAACAAACTAATGTGTAGCCCTTGCGTTCGCTGCCGGGATAGGCATTGATGTGAAGGGTAATGTAATCATCTTATTACACCAAATATATATCCATTACATATACATGCACACACTACAATCTACCAAATATTTCCTTGGTTCATGATTTTGGTTTTTTAAGAATTTTTTTCTTTTCAAACAACCATTGGTCCCCCCCCCCCCCCCCCCCGCGCCCTACCCCGCCCTAGTCCTTCGCATTTCCCACTCATTATTTTGAGGCCCATAACTATGTACCATAACATTGGAATCCGCACAGCAGTAGCGAGGAGGAGGAGATCAAAATTCCCAAATCAAGAAATTCTTAAAGAACATTGGAATCCGCGCAACATCAGCGTCAGGAATCCGCGCAGTAGCAGCGACGGGACGGATGACGGTTCGGGTGGATTCAGGGGTTGCTTCAATTCTCATCCCCAAAACAGTTTAAAACGGAATTAGGGGTTGCTTCATTTCTCATCCCCAAAAAAACAGTTCAAAACAATTCAAAACGAAATCAGGGGGTTGCTTCATTTCTCATCCCCAAAAGTTTTCATATATAAGAAGACCACAACATCTCACATATGAATAGAAACATAACTTGCACAATTGGCCTGGTAGTTAGAAAACAAAGATAAAACAATGTTATGGTGTCACTTCGAAACTCCCAATTAATAGGGTATTCTCCTAGCCATAGAAATAAACATCGCAACAACGAAGAATACCACAACATTGTGCCATAAAGACCACTTTCGAAATCCTTTGAGCCCTTCGTCATCTCCTTGGACTGACCTTTATTTAATACTAATCATGTTCTACTTCTATTGAAGCACATGTGTAACAAAAAAAAATGCGAACAAAAGACATGGAAACCATCTTGGGAATACTTGGAAAATTAGAGTCACTAAAGAGTTTGGTCAAGTTGGCAAAGAAGAAGTAGGATGAGGGTTTGAAATCAATCAAACTTACTAAAGTGGAAACATGCACTGCATAAAATCAACATCAACAATAATCATTGTAGCAAGACATTACACCTTATGGAAATTGGTAACCACTTGCTAGAGGGATTGGTGGACATCAGCACTTCCATTTCAATTATGTCTATTTTAATAATTTGCGAACTTGGTATCATGCATTTGGTATTGGGCATTGAATCGTATAAAACGACATTCGGTGTAGTGACACAAACGCTTGGCAAGATTAGTGAGTTGTGTTAAAAACAAGATTGTACTATAGTAATCAAACCAGATAAACATGGGGACTAAGCATTGTGATGTCTATTCTAAAACAAGTTGGATCAAACAAATTCAATAAGTACATGGTAGGTGAGATTAAGAATGTTGAGGAGGAATTTCAAATGATGTTTTAGGTGGGAAAGTTAGGGATTAAGGAGGCTCTATATTTTTTTAGGAATTGTTTTTGTAATTAGTTTTTTCTATGTCCAATATTGGTAGTACAAAGAAAATAGAAAGTAGAACAATAGTTATGGAGAGACAACAATTTTGAAGATGTACACAAAGTTGTTTAACTATGAAATTTGATCTTTTGTTTTCTATATTTTTTCCATTTTTTTCCCCTTCATATCAATATGAAAAATAAACTATGGCAAATTTATGATAAATTCATAACTGTACAAATATTTGGGCTATGATGAATGTGGTTGTTGAAATATTTTGGATTATGTATGGATTTCAATGCATATTTTGTATAACTAAAATTAACTATGTACAAGGACAAAAAACTACAATTAAAACAATATTAGAATATTAGGATTTACCATTTGGTGACCATCCTTGGGATGAATTTAGAGTTAGAATTAAGAGCTATATGAATTGCTTTGGTTTTAAATTATGTGGCAATAGGTATAGAAAAGGTTATTGCAAATAATGTTGTTTATTCTCTAAACTATAGATTCAAAATTGGTGAGCAATTGAATATGAGCAAACAATTGTTGTAAGGATTTAAATATGTGGCAAAAAAAATTCCCCAAGGATGAGTAATAAAATGGTGACAAACATAAATCGAGTAATAACTTGAAGTTTGCATAAATGAGTAGACCAAATAATCATGCAACAAAATGAAGACGAGAATGAAATAGAGGGAGAACTACCATTTGCAAGTGATGCAAAGCAATTTCATACTCTAGAAAAATTACAACATACCATCCCAAGAATACCTAGGACAAAGGAGCAGCTTGCATAGTATAGAATGTTGTCCATAGCAATTATGAAACCTCGAGAAACATTCATTGACAAAGCAATGAGGCAACCTAGTGTTTGAATGAAGTTGCCAATGAAGGTAGAACCTTTGAAAGTCGAACCAAAGGGATGGGGAGACAATGCACTTAAGGTTACCCCTACATATATACAATGAAAGGAATAGGAAAGAACATAAATGAATTTGTTAACCCAAAGACATGGGATTTTGTGTAGATCCAAGGAGATATTATATACATATTAAGAAGTACAATGACATATCATGATGAGATTCATAGATAGAGGCTTTGCTTGGTGATCTATTTCACCTCACTATTGATATAACCATGAAAAACAATATGAAGACCTGGACAACAATGAGGTTGAATCGGTGTTACCACAATATGCCAAAATTGTATTACAAACTAAGGATCTAGAATAATAGGATTTTATAATTGAAACAATGTATCAAACCAAGTATTAGCACAAAGGTGAACACGAAGGTGAACACAACACCTTACCAATAATGATAGTTGAAACTGAAATATGACAAGTGACTCAAGTGATCAATGCATTTTAGACTAGTGAGTCCAAGATCAAACCTAGTCGTCAACATCAATTATTACCAAGAGAACGAGTTTGGAGTAGATTTGGTCAAAGCACATACCAACATTATAGACTCACCATCGATCGCTATAGTTTTTGTAGACAAAAAGATCATTTTTTCATAGATTGTCCTTTTATTAAGCAAGATGTATGAGATGCAACGATCAATCATTTCCATATTCAAACGCAAAATCATTAGGATCCAAAAGATGATCATAATATGTTGGCTATTCCATAGGACATGGTAACAATGACACAACTACAAAACTACAAAAATTTATGGAGCACCCTTAAGCAGGGTGATGTATAGAGGACATATTAAGAAGGTAAAACATCCTGACTCACTAGGCCATGCCATTATGTGCTACAAAGAGTAAGGACAATTGCCAACCATCATTTTCTAAGCCACACAAGACTTGTAACTCTCATAAATACAAAGTTTATCCTTGGAGTAAGGAATATATCACTACTAGATCCCACAACATTAAACAACAATGGCATACAAATTCATGGAAGACCAATATCGTAGTTTTTTACAATTGTTACTAATGGGGTGCAAGGAGTTCTTATGATGGTTGCACCCCCAAACAAATTTGTGCTTGTAATTCTAATCAAATATCAAATATCTATAAGGAATGATGGAATCCCTACAATAATAATTGACAATAGTTCTTTCTATAACAAAATTTGTACATGACATGCTGAGGCCTTAGAAAGAAACCATTATAATGGCTTTAGAGTAATACATGTTAATTTTGGTGCGATAAAACCTATAGTAATAGACCTTGAGGTGGAAATACTACTGAATTTATTATCAATAACACCTTTCCACAATATAATTACTACTAAATCTATACCACCAAACCCATGAATAGATCCTCCATAACCCTTAAGAGGTGCTATAGTAGTAATTATGCAACTTGTACTACCCTATTACAAGCATTTCAAAAGACCATTGATTTATCCTAGGTATAAAAAAGACTTTGATCATAATGTTCGTGTATGAGTATTCAAAGTTGTTATCAAAATTAACGATCAAATAGTAGATATTGAGACAATAGTCAATATGTTCAATTTTACATTGAGAAATAATGCATTTGATTGGTGTAACATGTATATGTGGAATAATCCCAACTATAGATTTGCATATTTAAAACAAGCCTTCTGTAGACATTATTGGATAGTGTATAATGATGAATAATTTTGTTTATAGTTAAAGAACTTGAAACATGAATCCATAGAAAAAGTAGAAGTGTATTATGAAAAACTACTGAAATTGGCTAATAGTCTACAAACATTGACTACTACCAATTCTTTTACCACAATGTTCCAATTAGGAATACAATCTTATTTACGCATTATTGTTGCAGGAATGAAGTGGGAGATTCTGTAACATCACAAAGAGTTAATGTTAATATGTGAAGAAGGTATTTCTATGCCTGAAGCACTGAATACACTCTTTGTACCACAAACCACATGGACAAGGAATGTAGTTGCAAAAAACTAGACAATTGCAAAGTTAAGTATGTATTGTATTAATTGTCATCACACAAACCACAACATAGAGACTTGTAGAAGCAAGAAGAAGGAGGAACCTATTGTAGTTGCTACTGAAGCTACAACTAATGTTGGTAAACCTCTAAGACCGTTAAACTATCCTTGTCATATTTATGGAATAGTGGGTCACAAATTGACAAATTGCCCAAGATTCAATAAAATGCAAAGTATGTTCAAGGATAAAGGAAGCTAATCCACAAAATCTAAATCGACAATAGAGGTTTTTAATTAATTACTACCTCAATTAACATGGTGGATGTCAATGTTACCACTCATAATAAGACAAGTGAAGAACAAGTGTTTAAAGACCGAGAACCAAGGAAAAACAAATTTGCAACAAATTGGGAAGTTGAAAAAAAGTTGAAGAGGTCTGTGGTGGAAACTATACAACAGATGTAAGTAATCAATCTGCCATTAGACTTACATACTCCTTCAATTGAAGAATGGACAACTAGTTGGGTGGGAATGCCAAGCCTAGTAGAACCTGTAGTCCTAACAAAACTTCAAGAAATACCTTCTACCTCTCCAAGTAAAACCATTTCTGTAGAGGAGTTTTTCAAGATATCAATAAATAGATGTTGGAAACTAGTTTTACCTTGAACTTTGGACAATTGATAAAAATGGCACCAGATTTGAACAAATATTTATGGTATAAAATGAAGATTAATAAACCACAGATGAACACCAAGGTAGTGAATGAGAAAGCAACCACGTCAGTAGTATTTAACATTAACACAATAACAATTAGTGGTTATAGATAATCAAACGGCTATAATTCAAGTACAGATTGACAAATGAACAATTGATGATGTCCTTTTGGATGGGGGATCCAGGGTAAATATTATCAAATAACAATTAAAAACTAGGTTAGGATTACCTAAACCAAAACCTATTCCTTATAATTTGCAAATGGTAAATCAAACTACAACCAAACTAATAAGATTGATCAAGGATCTAAGGATATATGTTCACAACATACCATACATAGCTACATTTTTAGTCCTACAAAACATTATTATAGATTCCAATTATTCCATGTTGCTTGGTAGACCTTGGTTCAAAGATGTTAAACTAGCACATGATTAGGGAAATAACATGATCACAATATGAAGAATGGTACATTCCAAACCATAGTTGTGACTAAACACATGGGCACTAACTTGAAAAGACTAAAGGTTTTGTTGTCCTTTGATTATCAAAATGGCAGTACAAATGAAGAAAAATATATGATGTTTGTTAATGAACTTGAACTATTTTCTATTAGTACAATTAGTTTGCCATTAAAAACTCTATAGATAGTGTAGATAATACAATGCAAATTGAAAAAACTACAAATGCCAAAAACGAACCTTTTTGTAATTTAAAGAATAGTGTAGAAATTGTTCTTGATAAACAACATGAGGTCAATTTAGAAAATAAGGGGTATCCTAAAACCTATTATCACCACACCTTGGGTTAAGTGTAAGTTGATGAGACATTAGTGAAGGTTCAAATACAAGAACTATAGATTGCGAGGTGGATGTTAACAGAAGAACACCAATTGTTGTTGATCAATTTGGGATCAATAAAAAATCCTTAGATAATCAAGGTGAATGTTCAATTAACTAAAAAGAACATGAATTATTTGAAAAAGTTGTTATTAGAGTATGAGGACATGTTTGCATGGACTTACAAGAACCTAAAAGATATACCTTGAGAATTGGCACAACATTGTATTGAATTGGATATATCGATTCCACTAGCACATCAAGCCAAGTACACAATGAATCCAAACTATGCTACAGTTGTTAAGCATGATATAAACAAACTATTAACAACATAATTTATCTAGCCTATAGAAGGAGCCACTTGGTTAAATTACTTACATTTAAACAATTCAACTCCCATGAAAATGATTACTAAATGGTGAATCAAAATACAAAAATTTATCATGTTATTTTTCTAGGTTTTAAAAACTCCTTCTTTGTTCAATTTCCATATAATCGTCAAGTCACATCTTTAAGAAATACCAACAGATTGAAGATTGGAAAGATAATACAAAGATACAAATAAAACACATAACACACAATTGATAATCAAGACACATAGTAACAATTAGCAACCAACACATAAAACACACAAGATCGTTAATGTTACACATCAAACTTCTAGAAAACATATAAACAACACATTAATATTATAATATATTTCTACGACACACAAAAGCCATACACAACAAAAACATTTGAAACTTGAAACCTAACACTTCACACACACAAGACAAAAAAAAAGAATACATCAAGCACCCAAATAAGACACTAAAAATTTGTTAGCCCGCTCAAAATGTGGAATCGTGGATGAATTTGCTCAAAACCTTAAACCTTGACAAATGGTTCCATTCATCATTTTCAGCTACCAACAAAACATGGACAACAACCTCTTTCATAAAGAAAATATTAAAGGGTTCCATTTAAGTCTAGGAAATTTTCACAATTAATTTCATTTTGGAATTTAGCTTCTAGTTCAATTGTCAAATGTAGATCAAATTTTAGTGGGTTTCATGTGGCATCCATGGATCAAATGGGCAATCTTTGTTGACAAAATTCAACTTATCTAAATTGTTTATAGGTGGCATTTACAAAGTGCCATCAAAATTTTAGCAATAGAAAAGATATGTTATATTTCAATTTGGCTAGTTAGGAAGTTAAAAATATGCTACATTAGAAGAATAATTGTTGGAAACTTGTGTTTTTCCTTGCACCGCGAAGATAACACACAATTGCAACTTTTTGCATCAATAGGAAACCAATGGAATCCAACAAGTTCCCTTGACATAATGTCCATATATGTGTATGTTGTTATTGTTGTAGTGTGGAATAGACCTTCAAAATCAACTTATGAGTGAAGATTACAAGTTGTTTCAACCTTGTCAGGCGTCAACAACTTGTTTACCTCCATCAATAAAGGCAAAAATAATTTTTATCATATTCAACAATCACAACAACAATAATTTCACAACCCACATACATGGTAACCAATAACATGGTTTTAAACCTTGGATCAAACATTAAAGCCAACATATTATGACCCCTTTTCATGTCACATGTATGCATAAGAGAAATGAAGGGTGAAAAACCTTTAAAATATGTTGATTCATTCAAACCATGAGCTCTTGCAATTCAAAATCAAACACATTCTCTTCAATAAGGTTGTTAGGAATTGGCCTAAAAGTCAACTCTTCTTGAATGTTTTAGCAAGTTGATATTACAACTTCTAAAACATATGTAATCACCCAATGCCCACAACTTTAGTTCACAAGTAGAGATACTTGGGGACAAAACTTTCATGATTGTTTCACAAACATCCCACGTTCTTGGAAAATGCACACAAGATTGCAATGACATTTTGAAAAATAAATGCATATTGAAATAATAATATTCAACTTGCAAACCTACAAGATCAACAAGAGAAATAAATTTGAACACTTGCACGAACCACATAAAATGCATTTATATTTTAAGACTACAAAACAATTTAAGAAATGAGATAAACCCTTACCTCATCTTCATGGGCATGTTTAAAATTTCAAGTTTCAATCCAAAGTCAATGCAAGTCTTATCCCATGTTTGCTTGCCTTTGCCTAATTTTTTTGGGCCATGTAATACATTTTTGGATGGCACCTTGAATAACTTTTATAAATGTGTAGTTCAAACCAATAGACAAAATTTCATCTATAATAACATACTAGAACATTTTTGAAAGTGCATGCTCAAAACATGAGCCATCAAATGGTTCTAATAAGCCCAAACACAACACAATAACATTCATGACACTTGCATAGGTTTACAAATCGGACCTTTCATCCTTCACATAAGCAACTATTTATTCAATTAGAACAAACTTGTCTAATAACTCCTGGAATCTAAAAGCCATGGTTATGTTGTTTGGTTCTATCACTTCAAATAAATTAATAATCACATGTTTTACCTCCTAGTGATTAGAAATAAAATTGATAACCATAGCAAACATGCACTATAAAAAATCACAGCTTTTCAAAAGGTTCAACTTGACTAAAGTGTTCGCATTGACCTAAAGGATGTCAAATTTGATTAAAGGCATGGGTCATGAAAGACACGTGGTTTTTTTGGTTTATTTTATTTTATTAAAATGGCCATTTTGATAAAGTGTTAAATCTTACATCTAATCAAGAGGGACAAAGTTTTTTAATGGTTCATCAACATCGCCATGACTTAGTCAATTGGCCATATTAAATGGCCATGTTCAATCAAATTGGCTATATTAATTTGGTTAGCTAGCCTACTTATCATGCATACTAGGCTACCTACATACCTACTTGCCTAACACTTGCCTAACATGTACCTACTTATGTCCTACCTACCTACTTACTTACCTAATTACCTATTTATCCACTGACCTACCTATCTACGTACTTGGTTACCTATTTATTTATCTACCTATTTATTTGTTTATCTACTATTGATTTATCTATCTATTTACCTACCTACCTATTTTTTTATTTACATGCCTATATGTACCTACCTATATTTTACATAAGTAGGTACATACATCTAAAACATAGGTAAACAGGCATGTATACCTACTTATTTACCTCGTTAATTACCTACTTACCTACTTATGAAAAAAATTGAAATTCAAATGTTGTTATACACTAACAAAAAACTTCATTGAAGGTCAAGGAAACATGTTAAACCCATTTAATATCATATTGTTTTACAAAGTGGTGTGGTGGTTTGATGGGCAAGACATTGGTGTGAAACCAATTTGCAAAGAGACCAATGTTCAATCCCGTTTGCCAACATATAGTACGTGGAGAATGTGTATTCATATGTATACCTTGTACATGTGTGTAAATGTATAGTACTTAAGTGGGTTGTGGATAGGTAGGTCATGGGTGGGTGGTAGGGTAGGTACTTATTATTTATTAAATACAATTTTATTATTAAAAAATTGGTAGATAGGTAGGTAGGTAGGCAGCTACCTACATGGTATAAATACATAAATTTTATTCATATTAAATCATTAAAAAAATCGAGATATTTTCTAATTAATTTTTTTTGGTTGCCTAATTTTTTTGTTCAATTTAAGTAGTAAAAAAATCATGTTATGGTCAATTTTTAAAAAGACCACCAATCAAGTTGGATGTGTTCAAATCAACTTGTTTAATATGACCAAATGTCAAAATTAATGGTTTTTGGTCTAGTTTTATAGTCAAATGAACAATGATTTCATATAGTGATGTCATGCATTCCTTTTGACATCCATAAATCAAATGTGCAAATGGTTACAAAATAATTAATTGATTCCAACTACACATACATATCATAGTTTTTTTTACTAAATTAGGTAGAACATTTTCAACAAAAGTTTTTTTTGATGGGAAGACAATTCATGGATACAAAATGTATGACATCCTTTAGAGCCAAATAGATTCAATAGTCTTTATAAGCAAAAGCCCTTTAATCATGAACAACATCGAATTTTCCAAAAGACCCACATCTCTTGGATCATTTAAAAAAAAATTACCATTAATAGAAAAATATTTAGATATTGGAGATGAAGATACATGTGCCCAATTTTTGTTTGCTTTTTTATCAAATGGAGTTTTTTGCCAAGGTAATGTTAAGATCTTTTGCCAACTTCTTCATTAAGGAAAATGATGAACATCAACATGTTTTCTCATGGTTGTTATGCCACATTTTTTTCTTACACTTGGTGTGCATGGCTAGAATCTCATGACCAACATAATTATTGTGGTAAATAATACATTTCATGGTTTGGTTATGAGCTAGATCCACAAGTTGATTATTGTTGACTTTAAAAATTATCCAAGTCAATGAAGTTCAATAATGTTGCTTCCAAAGAAATCTTCATTTTTGCAAATTCTCCAAGTGCATTTCAATGATCTATACATCATCATGCCTTTCAACATTAACAACTTTTGTAATTTCTAGTTCCCCACCTTTGCAAACAACTTGCACATTGTTAATATTACTATTGTCATATTGTATAGAAGTTAGAAGGACTTCTTCATTATAACTAATATCATGCATATTAACAATGTTCATGATAAGACATGAAGAAAAAACCATAACTAACACAAATAAAATAGAAAAAACTTGTGAATTCTTCACAAATTTACCTAAACCTTAAACACAAGAGCAACAATCAAGATGTGACATGATTTTAAGGTTTATGAAAGGGAAGTTTAAGGTTTAGGGTTTAGAGAGAAAATTCTTGAAGGTCTTCCCCCATTTTCATAGTTTCATGCATGTGAATAAAAGTTGAAAGGATGAGGTGCAAAACCAAGATTTATTTCCATGGCTTGGTGAAAGTTGAGAAAATAGATGAACAAACAAGCAAATGAGTAGGCACAATGGTTACTAAAAATAAGAAAATAGAAAGAATTTCTTACACCCTTGCTACTTCATAAATGCATATTCAAGCAAAACTTGCGACAAGGTACAAAAAGAACTTTACAATCAAAAATAACAAACAACAAAACTCCAAGATCAAAGATTATAAAAGTAAAAACGCTATCAACAATCAAAGTCACCATAGATGTTGAAAACCTTTGTCCTTCCCCACCTTTATAACTTTCATAAAATTCTTTACTTTTCACCAATGAATAAATGATAATGCAAAAAATAAAAAGTAATGTAATGCAACTTTAACACAAAGGAGGTTGTAAAACTCTAGAACAATTTAAACTTTTTTATTTCACCACGCTCTATATTCACCATGTTCCCTTGAAATAATTTGATTTTTCCTAGAATGCTCTAATAGTTGGTAACTTTTGTTTATAATTTTGATGGTGCATTGTAGGAAATTCAAAGTGAACATTGCATTTTGCAAAGTCAAAAATCACTTGCGAAAGATGGAGACATAAAAAATAATGATGATGAAACCATGCTACTCATAAATAAATCAAAGCAACTAAAAAAAAGGGAATACAAATAACACAATGAAAGGACCCACGTCCAAAAAAATAAAAAATCTACCAAAAAAAAGTGAACCACAAAGGGAACATCAAGTTCTTGAACCCTTTCTTGTCACAATAAGCATATCAAATAAGGAAAAGGGAGGACCTTTTCAAAGGACACCTAGCATAAAAGGACCCTCATCTACTATAATAGCACATCTCAAAATAAAAATTGCATACGCACGTTGTAATGCCATGATTGACACACTCCCAAACTCCTTAATGGATTCAACTACAAGTCCAAAGGTGAAAACAATGGAAGGAGAAGGAGTTGGGGCGCACTCCCTGGCTCGTAACACTTTGGGGGTAGAGGGGCATGTTGGATGACGCACTCCCAACTCCTTGAAAGACTGTGAGTCCAACTAGAAAACAGTGGAAGAAGGAGGAGTCGGGGCACGCTCCTTAACTCACAACACTTTGAGGGGTACAAGAGCATGCTGGAGCTCCGAGATGGGACTAGGAAGAGTTGACAAGCTTCACTCACTCACACGGGCATGCACAAAAACCCACACAAGGTGGTTAATGCGTAGTTGGAACATTTTTGGTGTTAGGACGAGCCACGGGCAACACGGACACACAAGACTCACCATGGCCCGGACTTGGGGGAAGCCACCACCTTCCCCCTTATAATATACTCTGCACCTCTCCATGGGGCCCACATCCAAATGGTTTTTGTCTTGGGACTCCCAAGTGGAATTCCCAAAATCGCCCAAGTTGGGATTCCCGCAACTTTGGAACCCATAACTTTGCGAGCAGACCTCGAATTGAGATGCGATCTAAAGAATAATTGTAGCCCTTGTTGAAAGCTTTCCAATGATATATTGCACGCCATCTGCAGACAAGTATATCGGGTTGATTCTCGACTTTTTCTGGTCGGGAGTCAAATTGGCAGTTTGACTCCCGGCCTTTCTTTTGGCCATAATTTGTGTTTTAGATGTCCAAATAAGTAATGCGAGCCCATTTTAAACATTTAAATTCCAAGAGCTTTCTGATAATATAAAGAATGCTACAAGCTATTGAGTTTTGACCCCTAAAATCGTTCTTTGAAGTTTCGAGAGTCCACCAGGATTCCATCTCCCAAAGTGGGAGTTGCCTTGGGAGTGTGAGGGTTCACTGCCTCACACTTTCCTACATTCCGAGGAGTATGTGATGTGACTCCCAAGCTTTCTCTTGGCCTGCACCCTTGCAATCCCTTTGCCTTGGTCAAGAACTCAAAGCTAGGGTTGCGACATTGGAGATTTAGGACTAGGATGATTGAAAAGTGGATCAATTATTCACACAAATTTGTACAAACCAAACAACAAGTTAGTGCATAGTTGGAACACTTTTGGTGCACGAATGAGGCACGGGCAAACATGAATTCACAAGACTCACCATGGCCCGGACATGGGGGAAGCCATCACCTTCCCCCTTATAATATTATTTGTGCTTCGCCACAAGGCCATCAACCAAATGTCATTTTGTCTCAGGAATCCCAAGTTGAAATCCCGAAATCCCTAAATTAAGACTCTTGCAACTTTAGGGGTTCATAAATTTGTGTGCATACCTCTGATTGAAGTGAGGTTTGAAGAAAATTTATAGCCTTTGTTGAGATCTTTCCAACTGTATGTGGCACATCACATGCGTGCAAGGAAATCAGGGTGATTCTTGACTTTTAATGGTCGAGAGTCAAATTGACAAATTGACTCCTCACCTTTCTTTTGCCCATAATTTATGTTTTAAGTACCCAAATGGGTCATGCGAGCCCATTTTAAACATTTACGTTCTAAGAGCTTTCCAACGATATAAATAACTTTTCAATCCAATGATTTTTTACCTCTAAAATTGTCTTCTAAAAGTGGGTGTTCACTTGGGAGTGTGGTGGTTCATTCCTTCACATTTTCATGCATTCCCGGGAGCATAAATTGTGACTCCCGAGCTTCACTCTTGGCTCGCAAGTTTTGTAAGCCCTTGCCTTGGTCATGAGCCCAAGGTTAAGGGTGCAACAACCATAACATGTGCATAAAATTGATAGAAAAGGGCCTCCAACGCCTTTTGTTCCCCATGCCATGTTGCCACATTGATTAAAAAATATTCACTTTTGGTGTAAACATCTAAAAACTTCTATAGCTAGAGGGAAAAACATGTTCATTGGGAATTGATCGTGATAAAAACCATCCTTGAGCTCTAATTGTCATCACAACCCCATGAAAAAAACAACCCATGAAACCAAATCAACTCGAGTGAGGTTGGCAATGACGAGGTTTGCCAATGTACAGACACCATTGATTGATAACACAATGTCATTTTAATAACGTGAAGACTGTATAGCAAAGAATGAAAGGACATGGGTCTGCTTTTGGAAGACATGAAATCTCGCATCTTTCACAATGATTGCAAAAATATCTCGCACAACATCATGTGAGGCCATCCTCGCCCCACCATGCACATAGCAAAAAAAAAGGATCCCCATAAAAAATGCAAATTGCAAACAAATATTGGAAACTACAAAACCCAAAACCCTAACCCTACTATAAAGGTATAAGATGAGTACTAAAAAGATATGAATTTGGGTTATTTTCCCCTAACTCAGGTATGGTTATATGTATTTGAGCTTATAAAGGGTCTAGTTATGAGTGGGGCTAGGTACCAACTTCTTGAAAAGCCCATGTCAAAAGCAAGGCCAAGTTTTTTTTAAAACAATGTCTAGTGGTCATATATATATACATATATATATACCTTATAAATACCCAAAAATCAACAGTTTACCCACCCAACACTGGTAACAAAAGCCCTTGCCTATGTATAGTTTATCTACTTACCTAGTATTTGCTTATTTCTTACATATCTAACTATATATATATATATAGTACCCTACTTCTTATACAGAAAGAGTTACAAAGGTGAAAACAGATCTTACCTCAGTTGAGATTCACCCACAACCGAGTCATAATGCGCATCCAGGGGATGGTTCACTGGTGGGTGCTAGTTCACTCTGGTCCCTAGGAAGCCCAGAACCCTTTCTTTTCAACCTACGTTAGGAACAACGAAAGTTGGGTCTTCAGCATATACTATATACTATATATGGTGCGCTTGGGCATTAAAACTTCAGAGCAGAAGCAGACAAATCTAATAGCAACCCATAAGTAGATATGATCATAGGATCCTCTGCTGAGTTCTGGTAGGCAAGTAGATCCCTGGAAACTTGGAAGCCCGGCACAGTCTTCCACTGTACTAGTAGTAATTACTTATATTACTAACTATTGGGGAAGAACCTAAAGGCATGTTTGTTGCATACAAGACTAGTGTCATGTGGGTATGAAATCCAGAAGCAGATCCCCCATGGTCATCAGGGCGGTTCTTATGATTGATTGCCACAATTCTAAAAAATGAACTGGTTTTCATATATAACCACGGTTCTCAAAATTTTGAAAAATCAAATGACCATGTGTGAAATCTCCAGTTCTTTACAGTGTTTTTCATGAAAAGTCTTGGTGCCTTGAGGTTGTTAAGGAACGACCTGAACCAGGAGTTCTTTGAGTCTGATTTTTTGGGGTTTTTCGCCCTCCCAAAAAGCTGATACTGAAGGTTCTCTAATTCTGACATATTTTACCCAGAATCAATGGTTTTTACCAAAATCAAATACCTGTCCAACACTGTACAAGACCTCATCTTGAGGCAGGTGACTCTGGAATACTTGTTCGGCTTCTCTGTTGGGTATCCAGTTTTCTACTCCTGAGTATGGGGGATTTGGTCTTGCATGGACCTGGCAGCAACACATTTCTTTCCTTGCTTAATTTTCTCTTCATACGCGTCCGCACTCCCCAATGTGACCAAACACTAAACAGTTTTTGTTGCCTCACACTTTTGCCTCTTTTAGTTCCACAATTGTAAACTACAAAAACTTAGGAAAGACGTTAGAGCTGTTTGTATAGTAACCCTGTCTTCACCCTGCCTTTGGGCCTCCATTCACCCCCTATAGCCTCTTGCAGTGGTATCCCCAAAGTAGAGACATCTTATTAAATCTCAGTATCAAATGCTGAAACTCAGCATTTAATGGACAAGGTTCGAGACTAATTATAGTAGTTGTATAGTTAGGAGTAGTGAAAATATATGTAGCAGCAATGGAGTTGCTTATGAAAAAGGCAAGACAGGACGATCCTCAGTTTACCACCAAAATTGATGGTTTTCTGAGTTTCATCCACTGTAGAATGGTAATGTACTTTTATGCAGGTTTTTAAAAAAAATCTCGCCCTGTGTATGACCAAACTCAGGCTTCTGGCGCTGTATTTTTCTCACATCCCAGATAACTCTATTGTTTAACTAACTTACTAAACAACTAGGTATGTCATAGGCGGATTAATTTCTAATTAAAAAAATATGACCCCATTGGTGTTGAAGTCATGTCTGCTGTGTTTAGCCACATGACATTTCACCCCTATGCAATATCTGTGGGGAATGCCCAATACCTACTTTAGCAAGCATGTAAACAGTAAATCGAGTGCGTACTTCATTATTTCCTAAATGGGTCACACACGAATCAAAATTGGCCCATCTTCATCAGTCATGTGAAAGATTCATGCCAAGCAGAGCAACAAAGTTAAATGTGTATTGACAATCATTTGTACTTCTCCTCAGAAGCCCCAGGGAGTTGACCTAGTTTGCCCATTGTTCTATTCTATCCTCCTTCATTTTTAAGAAAGAAAGAAAGAGGAGGATGCCCAGAAAGAAACATTATTACTATGTTGGTGGGTCCACCAATTGCCACAACAAATTAATGCGTAGCAAAGTTTGAGCATACACCAAGTTATGAGAATGGATCCCACAACCACATACCTTGAGTATCAGCCAAATTGAGCATTGAGCTATCTGTGTGATGTGTGTGATTGTAGTGTCACAAAAACATAGATTTTGCACGCGAGACATTTTTGTTGTTGAGAATTACTTATGTGAGTTTCACATGGGACAAATCTACATAAGAAGATGAGCAAAACATGATTTGTTGAGCTGATGGGGCACAAGTCCAACGACCACAAAACAATTCTTTGGTTACTTCGGGGTACTCTACAGCACCCTTTTGCTTTTGGTTTTTTATTCTTCTCAAAGTTCCAAAGCTATTTGTCCACTACTACTTGGCTCCTAGCCAGATATTCTCCACTCCTGAATGGTTCAAACTTCATGGCCCACCCAACTTTTGAAGTTAGACAATACATGTGGATTCATTTCCCAAGACCCAGTTTTTTTGCACCAGCTTGTGCTTACTCTCTATTCCAACCATTTGTAGAACACCACTAGAAAACATTGAGAATGTAAAGTAATCCAAAGCATTTTTTGTTTTTCATTTTGTCTTTTTGAATTTTTCATTCATGAAAAAGAAAGTTCATCAATAATTTGGATGATTGTTGGATTTCAACCAATCTGAACATGGTCAAGAACAAATCCATAACAATGGATTCTACATGTTTGGCCCTTTGAGTGAACATGTTTGTTAATGGACAAACAAGGTTTAATGACCAGATGTAAAAGATTGATGTGAAATCATGGCATGTTGTCATTTGGAATTGCTCCAAGACACAAGGGTACATATATCACCCCTACTTTCTATTCTTGTAGTGTGTTTTGCTTTTACTTCCAATTATTTCATTGCCTTGACCCCTTTCCCTTATCATCTCATATCAACCCCCCTTTTCTTCAAGGCCCAACTTCACTCAACCTTATGATGCCTATTTTTCAAACCTGATCAATCCTTCAAATTGTCATCTAGGCATAATTTCAAACCCTATACCATTCAAAGTTAATTTAAAAAGTTTAAATTCCATTCCCCAATGAATGCCATATACATCTTATGATTGTGAATTCACCCAACAAGGTTTATTTAGACATCATTGAGAGAAAATGGGGTTTTGTAACTTGCCCTACAACTCAATTTTCTAGTTACAAAGGTCATTTGCAATTCCAAGTATTTCTACATTGTTAGTCTTATCGAATGAGTTACATTAATTGCCCTAAACATGTCATAACAAATGTGATCATGAAATACATGCAACTCAATTATAAGTAAATGTCCAAGTTGAAAGTTTTGATGTCAAATTGACATGGAAATTTGAGTTGGTGCCAACATGGTGCTTATGTGGATCATGTGCCACATTGGATTGACAAAAAAAATCAACCCACTTTGTTGTGGTGTTTACATGGATCATTGTTCATCATTGTTCATCAACATTATGGATGAGATTTTAGTATTGCAAACCAACTAAATTGTAACTTTAAAACACATTCGTGATATTAACTTGTAACTATTTGTGATTAAAAAAACTATTATGAAATTGATAAAACATTACTTTGTGACTAAAGCTATTAATTTGGAATATTTTTGAAACTTTTTAACAACTAAAGATTTGGGAATGGTATCATGTTGTAAGTTATGTGGAATTCTAATAGTATTCTTTAGTAATTTTGCAAATATTGTGATGTCATGATACTATTTTTCACCCTCATGCCCAATAACCTTTGCATGCACATCATAGTTGTGCAAACTGTGATACATCTTCATTTTGATTATAATCAAAGTATAAATTGATTATAAATCTATAATGTTCAAGTTATGTATGTCAAAGGTTAAATTCTTCTCGTACAAAAGATCATCACAAAGATGATAAACTTTCAACAATCAAATATTTTCATTTAAAACACATAGATTATATTTTCATTTTGTGAGATGTCTTTTTCTATTTTGTTGAAATCAAATAAATCACAATTCCTTCCTTGCACATTGTTTGCTTTTGAAATTTGGCATATTTTTATATTCAACATTATCATATATGAAATGAAGTCGATAACATGTAGATAAACTTTATTTTAGAAGATATTTACATCTCCATATTTTCAACCTAAATAAAACTATTTTACAATTGTAGTGTCACAACTTTATTCTAACAAGTAACATACATGAATTTTGATAATGAATTTATCACAAAATAATTCCAAAATAATAATAGATTGTAATTTGACACATACTACACTACAACCTACATTTGCATGCAATGGTGGTTTTCAAAACAAAATGCATTGCATAATTGGAGTATTGAGGTTAAATTTCACCATAGTTGGTTTATGTTTCATCAATTTGTTTGGCATTTCTTTTTTTACAAATTTTCCTTTGGTTTATTGCGCAACAACCACAACACATTTAGTGAAATAATTATTGGCAACCTAGCAAAATTGTATAACATCATATGCATTTTATTTTAAGATTATATTTTCAAACATAATTAACATTTTTATTTAAAAACCAAGTCACCTTGTATATACAACTTTGATTTTGATAAACTCAAACATTATCATGAGGCCTTATAACTCAAAACTATGAAAATAATCATAAATGCACAAAATAACATTTGTGTTTTAAAAAGTAATGTT
Source organism: Sphagnum tenellum (assembly GCA_963921925.1). NCBI lineage: Eukaryota > Viridiplantae > Streptophyta > Sphagnopsida > Sphagnales > Sphagnaceae > Sphagnum > Sphagnum tenellum. Next base: position 2,867,951 of record OY998143.1, on the reverse strand, counting down.
ATTTCAACTTCACCTTTCACATTTTTTAAATGAACAATAAGACTTGCAACAACTTTTCATCTTTAGTTGTAAATTGAAAACCAAAAAGGAAAACAAATCAAAATAATGTAGCATATATGATAATTACATCACCAAAAACAAAAAAAACACAATTACATATATATATATATATATATCCTTTCTGGTTCATTTCAAGAACAAACATAAGTGCATGAGAGTTGATGATGCAATGGAAAATATTTACAAACTCAATAACACATGTCACTTGCTTTTGTATGTTTTACCAAATTTTAGATTTTCAAATTTCAAATTCCAAGTTGAAATTTAATTACATATTTGTTGATGGTCCATTAATAATAATATAGTTGATTTATTTTTTCAAAAAAATTGCTTGTAATGACCTCAAAGATGACATGGCAATGGGTGTGTTGATTTGGATTTGACCCATACATATATTCTTTTTGTTTGTACTTTCTACATGTTTGACTCCCCTTTATATTTCAGTCATTATGATCAAGAATGTGATTGTTTAGGCGGGTTGCATGTTAAAAAAATGTGCAGTAACATACCTTCTTTCACTATTATTTTAATAAAGACATTTGAAGTTGATTGAACTTGCTTCCTTTCATGTTTAAGTTTAAGAGTGGGGTCATGGCTCATGACATGATAAGTCATCCCCATATTTTGCCTACCATTAACAATATTGCCACTACCATTTTGAGTTCGATTAAGGCTCCTCCATCTATTAGTAGCAAGCCTCCCTTGTTATGTGTATATACAACCTAACATTGACTTGTTGTGCATCCAATTCTTGAGATGCACACATGGGTCAATGAATATATGGGGACACATGATGTAATATGAAATGTGGTTCCATCCATACTTTAAATAATTGATTTCCAATAAATACATGAACAACTCCACATGTTTATTTCATTTGCACAACAGACCTTTTATTGATGTGTAGACATAATCATATCCAATCAACCTTTTTTTATTAGTTTAAAATCACCAAAAAACAATGGAAGAAAATGCTTTGTGAAATCTATTGAAGGAAAAAAAAGGATAAAGTAAAATAAAATCGCCATATACCGTCACATTTGCAAAGCTTGATTGCCATAGTGCGATGGAAATCCTAACATAGATCACCTAGTTTAGCTTGTTGTGATGTAAAACCTATCACCAACTTCCACCATCAAATCTAAATCAATCATCGATGAATTCCATGAATGATGGATCCTTCACCAAAAAGGTTGTTAGGTTATTGTTTTCTATCGCCAATCCTTGCAATGATTATAGAACAACCATCGCCATGAATGTTGGACAATAAATATTAGGACTAGGAGTGGAGGAGGCTAGAGCTTTAAGCTTGTGCATTGATGTGAAGTAGTGGAGTGTGCCATTGCACCATTTTTGTCATCAAATTGATGTGTGACACTATGAATGCTGAACTTTGAAATACAATAATGTTTTCCTTTTCTCCTTGTTTTCTTTTTGGAAATTAGGTTAATGTTTTTTGTTTGTTTTCTAAGTAGTAAAAATCAGGTGATAAGCATTACGCAATGCACTAGAGTGTTTTACATTGTCGTTTGTTGTTTTAGAGTCGTGAGCATTGTAAATTTACGTTAGAGTGTTAGAATCCTTTGTTGTTTTTTGTACGTTTTCTCAATCATGAACTAAAGCTTGAATCTGCTTTCTTAGTGAGTTGGGAGTCATGAATTAATGAATTGAGAGTCAAAATTAAGTGAATCAACAGTCGAAAGTTGGGGCTTGGTGATTATGTGATTATGTAGACATCAAATAATCTAGACTTTGTGTTTTGACCATTTGTGTCTAAACTTTGTGCATTATGCATTATGCATCGTGCGAAATGTGCATGAATTTTTTTTGAAAATTATTTCGGTTTCATGTTGTCTAAATGCAATGGCTTCAACATGGAGTGTGAAACATGAAGTAACAAACACTATGCTACCTTTTTTCTTCAAATCTAACTGCAATTCTAATGACGCATTTCTTTTGGTGATCTTGCCCGAGTTTAAAACAATGTCATCTTCTAAGGCAAATTTGAATGGTAGCAAGGTTGAATCAAACTTGAAATCAAGGTGCAACAATCCTATTGTGCAATTGGTGTGCTCGAGTGGTTTACTAAAGTTCATTCTTGTTGTTGCACCTAACCTATTTAAGATCCAGGTTTTGCCAAACCAAGAAGATGGGCCATTGTCGAAGAAATCTAAAAACATTTATAATGTTTTTCGCAAGTGCATAAAGATTTGGGCTGCATAATTTTCATGGGCAAAAATGCTCAAGAGTGATCTTGGAGACTCTAATCATGTGAAGTGCATTGTGCGTTTGACTATGAAGGGAAAGGATGTCATCTTGGGTCCTAAATCTAACATGTTCGATAAGCATGTGGGAAAAATAAAAGCAGTTCGAGATATGCCACATTTGGGTAAGAAGGAAAGGGTATTTTACGTGAACAATAAATGTAACCATGCCAAGAATGAAGTAACATACTTTCAACGAAGTCATATTTCCATTGTGGAATAAATGATTTAAGGAGGCTTGAAGGGGGAAAGAAGAAGAAAGTGGCAACAATTTGCCACCATTTTGCATTTGTTACAATAGGGATGTCCAATGTTGGAATTTGAGGCCATGAAATCATTATTTAACTTTTTCAATGTTCCCATGAACCCTAAAATCACTAAAGTGATTTTACTAGTTGGGTCATGGCCAAATGCTTACACAAACAAGTGCTTAACAAAATGTGAGAGATTATTATAGGTTCGAGGTATGTTATTATCTTGTGATGAAATCACCATGATTGATAACCAATTGTGGATTTCAATTAATTGCTATGTTGTACAAAATTGGTGTTGTTTATTTTTACTAATTTCTTTAAAATATGTCATTGAAGGAATTGATAATCTGATTGAAGTGATTGCGGATGCTTTAAAAAAACATGCATGTGTTTTTTATGCAAATGTTGCTACAAGATTGTTGTCATTTGGTGTTGATGGTGTAAATGTTTTCCAAGGGGTGAGAGATGGTGTTAGACACCAATTACAAAATAAGTTTGCTCCCCATTTCAAAGGCATTCATTGCATGGCACAACACACCAATTTAGCGGTGCAAATGTTATCTCATATCCTTGTTGTGAAGCACATAGAATATTTGTTTCAATCATTGTCTTTTTTTTTCATAGCCCAAAAAAACACCTTTAGTTTTTGAAACTTGTAAGTTTGATGAAAGCAAAGGGGAGCAAAATCTTGCAAAATGTAAGAACATGATGTATTAACTTGCTCAATCCAACAAAATGGTTTCTTTCCATATACATGCCATTAGTTGCAAAGATGGTTGAAAATAATCCATTTTTGATGGTTGCCCAAATGAATTTCAAGCTTCTTTGTGATGTGGATTTGTTCATTTCCCTTTCTTGTTTGATGTTGATGCTATAAACTATCCATGGACTAATCAAATTTGCATAGAAAAAGGATGTTTTTGTTTGTGATTATGTTGCAGCAATCAAAATTTGCCAAGGATAATTATATATTCACTATTTAGATCTTGCCACAAAGTATACATATGATCTTTTCAAAAAGTTCCATGATTTGGTTGATTGCATTCAGAATACAATGCATATGAAGTAGAAAGCAAATTCTTTGAACCTCAACACTTTGGGTGTCGAATATTTTTGTTTTGATTTTGCAAGTTTCAGTTTTTGGGCTACATGTTTAAATGCCCTTGGCCAAAAGATCTAAGTGACTCATAAAATTTTCAAGGGTTTTATGGATGTTGCAAAGGCATCTTGCTCAAGTTTTTTGTTTGAACCCATTTTGAATTTGTATTTATTTAAATTTGTTTGAGTCTATGTCTGCTTGAATTTGTCTAAAGTTGTTTTTATTTGAATATGTTTGAGTAATGATTATGTTTGAATTTTTCCATGTCTTTTTAATTTTTTTTTAATTTTAATCCTTTATCCAGTATTTGAATTTGTATAAATACAATATGTTTGAATCGAAATATTTGTTTTAGCTAGTCTTAGTCAATTTGAATTTTTGTAAATTTGAATTAGTTTAGATTAGTTTACATTTTTGTATGTTTGCATCTGTTTCACTTTACTTCAGTCTACCTAAATTTGTTTGAGTCTGTAGAAAACTCATGTAGTATGACCTTATATTTTGAAAAAAAAATTCAAAAATAACCTTGCATGATGCTGCATGGATTTGTTTTAAAAACAATTGTTTGTAATTAAATTTTTTTAATGCAAATTTGACTTTGCTTAAGTTTGCCTAAGCTTACTTGAATATGGATTCTATAGAAAAAAAATTAATTTGTGAATCTTTGTTTGAGTTTGTTTTTGTCAGAATCTATCTTAGTCCATTTTGTAAGCTTAGAAGTTTGTTGAAAGTAGTAGGAAAAAATGTATGTTTGAATTTATTTGTAACCTTTTTTCTACTGCTTTCAAGGTTTGCCACAAAATCTTGATGCTTGGCTAAAGTTTATAACTTGGTAGTCATTTGTCTTTTGAATGGTATTATATGCAACTGTAATAGAATCATTGACTTTGGAATTAAGTTCAAGGTTCCTAGCATTTCATATCATGGACACTATGGGAATTTGCTAGATTTGTAGTATTGGTTTTCAAGTTGGTAGAGATAGCAATAATGCAAATGTTGGGGTCAGTGGAAGATGAATGAACATTTTCCACCTTATCTTTCATAATGTCAAAATTGAGGTATCATTTCAATGAACACATGCACATGATTGTTGAGATGTATTCCCAAAAAAATTTCACTCTAAACACCTTCCCATTTGACGCATGCTTTGATGATTGGAAGGAGCAAAAACCTAGGTGAATTCTAAATTAAGTTATAATGGAGGTGGTTTAGGGTCATCTTGATGGTGATAACTTTTGGTCGAAGTTGGGTGGTTTTTTGCTAAAGAAATTAAAAAATTAGAGTTGAGGATACGTCATTCAATTTTTGTTTCTCAGTTTTATTGAGCTTGTCTAATTATGTGTATGTGTGTTTGTTTATGTCTTTACGAGTTTGGGTTTGATTTTAAGTAATTAATATGTTTAATTTGTGTATTTTTTATTTTTTTTAAATTAGAGAGTTTGTGAATTTGTGTCTATTTGTCTATATATGAATTTGAACTTTAAAAAAAAAGTGATTATGTTTGATTTCGTGTCTTTTTAGTTACATATATTTTAAGAGAGTTTGTGAATTTGTGTTTGTCAAAGTCTTTCTAAATCTATGTTTGTTTGAACAATGAACGTTGAATACGTATGATTTTGTGTATTTTATATTATGTTTGGGTCAGAATTACTATGTCTATTTGAGTCCTCTTGAATTGGTCTATCTTATTTTAAGTTTATGTCTAAGTCTATTTGAATTTTTTTGAAAGTTTTAACTATGTATGTCTAAATCTGGTTGAAGCATCATATTTTTCAATCTGATTTTAAATTGAAATTTTAGTGTCTAATTGAGGTTGAAGAAGCTTTGAAGGTCTCTGTCTATATGTTTTGAATGTCCCTTGTTTGAAGTGAATTCAAAGGTCGTTTCAGGAGCACTTATCCGCCCATTAGTTTGGAGCATCGACCTTTAGAGGATGTGAGGCCATTCCTTTTGGCATTCGAGCCCTCTTTGACCTACACCTTAATTGGGCCATGATGCATGTCGATGTTGAAAACGTTTTAAAAAACGTTTTTCAAGTTGCTATTTTAAAAAGTTGTGTGATGCCGGGGGGCTTTTCACAAGCATTGTCCCTTTTACTATGTTGTTTTATGGTGCTCATTTTTTTTTTACTACTAACATGGGTAACATGTGGAGGAGGTCACCATTATTGAGTCATTTTTAGGCACTAGGCAGGGTGATCCCCTAGGAGGTCCTTTATTTGCTTTGGCCCATTATTAAGCTTTTTAAGAGACCATCATGTGCGCCCTGGTTGCGTCTTTCCATCCTTTGTGCAAGATATCCACATCGTGGGGTCTTTGATTGAAATACTTGCACCTTTGACCACCTTTCGACCCAATTAGCCTTAGTTGGGCTTAGGGTTAGGGTGTCAAAATGCAAGCTTTGGAGTTCATTAGGGATCTCTCCAAGCATAGAGATTCCTTAGGGCTGCATTTTGGTCACAAATGGTTTATGCATTTTGGGTGTGCCAATGGGTTTTCAAAACTTTGCCACCCATTCTTTGGACGAAGCTTTATTTCATGACATGGCACATATTGATGATTTTCCTTTCCTAGGAGATGCCTAGGTTGCTTGGGGCATTTTGTTTTCATGTGTAGCTCATTAACCTTCTTATTTCACATGGACACTACTTCCTTTTTCTTCTTTCCTATATCTTTTAGCAAATTTTGATAGGAAAATGATGTAAGTATATGAAGACATTATGGGTTAGGATTTTGGGAGTTTTTTTAGGGCTCGTTAGCGAGGTATCAGGCTCAACTACCAATATTCTTTGGTGGTATAGGCCTTTTCTCTATAAGGGATTGTGCCCCATTGGTTTTTCTAAAGCGTTGGGCTTTGGTGGCTCCGTATTTGTGTTATAGGTTTCATATTTTTGATAAACCCATTTTGGAGGAGTATGTTTATCAAGTTGAAGGGGGCCCACACATGTTTCAATCATGTTTACGTGCAGCATCAGATGGCCTTCCTCATGCAGCTAGGGATAAACACCCTTTTTTAAAAAGTTCAACGGTTATTTACATTACAAGCCTACATGTATTTTATATGGACATCCACCACAACACATCCCTTAGGTTTATCTTGAAGGATGATTCCATTTTCTCAGCATCTAGAGCTCACATTCATTCTTATTTGAACAAGGGGTAAGGCCATGCCCGGTTTTTAGGCCATTTATCCATTCATTTTGCATCACACACTTTATTTTCACCTCAACGTTGTGTTTTTGTTTCGGTTTGATTTAACCTTTGACATTTAGTCTTCTCATGTGTGAGTGTGGACATGGGTTGACGCTTCTAACACCCATTTAGTCCGTTGCCCATTTGGAGGTCAACAGATAGCCACACATGACGTGATCCGAGATGTCATGTATGTTTTCATTCGAGAGAATAGGCACATTGTATGGAGAGAATGGTGGTGTGTTCTTATGTCAAGAGTTTCATTACAAGTTAATTTTTACATGACCCGAAAGGACTAGGTCCTCATCGTCAATGTGGTGGTTATTAACTTGAGGTGGGAGATGGTGGCTTTGAGTGTCATTAGTCCATTAGTAGGTGTAGTTGCAAAATTTATTGCCATTGCTAAGCTCCGCAAGTATAGAAGGCTTCATGAGGGGCACCATTTTATTCCAACGGCCATGGAGGTGCATGATGCACCTAGGTGTGATATGGATTGTTTCATTAGAAAATGTGCATGTTTTTTTCACCATAGACGATCTGGAGGTCATTGTCCTTGTCTTTTTGCATTCAATTTTTCAAGCGGTGTGCTAGTATTTCTCTTCAGCATGCTTTAGCCTCTGCTACAGAGAGAAAGATTACATTGATGAATGATGCTTGTTCTAGACCTCCCATTACTATTAGATCTCATTATTTGCATGGAGGTGACATTAGAGGGGTTGTGGGTGACATAACTTCCTACCACAAGAGAGATTAGCTCTCTCTCCTTTTTTTTGGATCTTGTGGGCTGTATGTCTTTTGGCCTTTCTTTGGCCTTCCTTTTTTATCTCCCCTTTGATGGAAATGGTTCCAGCCATGGATCTTTTATTGGATTTTTGTGACACACCACCAAAGAGAATACCTATTGGGCATTCCATTCCAGGACCACATGTCACAGCTGTGCAGTACTTCTTAGGAACATATTATCTTGAAATGGAAAGCAGCACCCTCTAACTTTCTGGCAAAATGGAATCCTATTTTTAGTATGTTGAGCCACAGACATATGGCAAGCATGTTTTTGTTGTATTTTAGTAATGTTACAAGTTACAACACTACTGAAGCCAAAAGTTGTATGCTTATCCAGTCTGTTCTATACACGCAACTGCCATAATTTTAAAATGTGAAAGCCAGTGTAACAAATCAACTGAACAAAGCGGATCTATAGGAAAAAAAATGTAATTACAAAATGTGGGTGTATTTAAATTGTGCATATGTCTACATACATTCTATAGAACATTTAAAGGTACTAGAGAAAGGGCCATTATGAGCGCGTTCTGCCCAGTAAGCTAGTCAACCAGGTGAGCTAGACTGCCCCGGTGATAGTTTACGTCGCCAAATGCACCATGTAGGGCCTGATCCATAGTGTAAAGGGTCTCAAGATGGTGATGATAGCACCATAGAGCTTGAGGGGAAAGCACAAGGGGGAATGGCTGAATTGGTAGTTTGGTGACCATCACGGGTGGAGTGTAAATGGGCTGAATCAGCAATTGAGGCCCTTTATGTGTTACATAATGGCCATTGGGAGATAGATCTGCCAAATGGCCGTTGGCCCTATGTCAGGTCTAACACATGGCCCTTATCTGATGAAATTGAAACTTGGTAGCTATTCTGCCACATTGTTATGAATTTTGTAGACTATTTGCTAGACCTCAAGATGTTCTATGTGCCAGTGGCAAGCACTTGATCCTAAGAAGATAAGGGTGAATGGTGGAATACCTCCCTAGTGACACTTACTATCCAAAAATTCGAATAAAGGGAAATCACAAATACTGGTAAAACCTAAGAACTGCACAATTCAATGCTGAATTTCAAAGAAACCAGCAATTTATAGTACCTTCTGAAGTGGTGGGTGGCAAATACAAGTCATGGATTTGCCTTCGAAATTGTTCCACATGGAAGATATAGGTATTATTGTCATACAAATAATTCAGAAGTCCTACTTACGATTGAGGAATTGCATGATTTGCAGTTTCTATTGAAAATCTATTTACAAGATGTCACAAAGTAAGTTTACTTAGTAAGTTCGCCACTAAGTATATTTACCTAGTAAGTAAGCAGTTGGGAATGATCTTTCCAAAACTAACATTCACAAACTTTCAGCCTTCCTAATTTGTGAACTGAAGATTATGGATGCTACTTTCCAATGGCCATTTATACCCACCTGGTCACATGTACATAAATTGGATCTCCAGTTTATGCGATCATTTGAAACTTATTGGACCATGTGATTTGCCCTTAACACTAAACAAGGATTTTGAACTAATCGACCCATTTAAACATTCAATAGTTTTAGGGTTTAAAATGGCCACACCCAAGAGCAGGGGAATGTTAGATACACCTGATACATCCTGATGGGCAGAAAACAAAGATTTTCTTAATATGTAACTTGTGCTTGACATTTATAACTTGTTGAAAATTCTACATGTTAAGATTGCAGGTTGCACATTACTGTACTCCCTGATGGGATTCGGCAACAAGCTGTCAAATAATTAATTAAATTTTAAATCTTAACTTTGACATTTGATTTTTTAATTCTGAAATTTTTGGCAGGTAATGATTATAAAAAATAATTAACACTAAAATATTAAGTTTATGTCTCAATCTTAAGTCCTTGAACTTTAAGGTGTGTGATTCAGACCTGACAGTTCAAATTTATAAAAATTTCAGCACAAGTAAAAAATAATTTTTCAAAAATGTCATGAAACCAAAAAAAATTAATTTATGCCAAAATTATTCAGGTATTTTGGCAGTTTGCAAGTTGACTGGCTCACTGATAGCAAGAGAGCATCTCCAACCACAACACTATGATGGCCTGACCCTATACTTTGGATGAAGTATAGCAGTCCAATAAACACTAGAACATGCCCAAAAAACAGTGCCCTCTAAAGGTTCAAGTAAAATGAAGTGATTGTTTCTCATTGTCCAACCATAACTGAGGGATTAGTATATCTCTTTATGCTGTCCACTTTTTCATGTCTATAGCTTGGGATTGGCTTTCTTTTAGTGATGATTTATTTTTGCCACTTGGGGGCAAATAAAGAGGACTGCCACTCATACAAAGGGTTTTGTAGGAAAAAAGGCCAAAGTTTCCATATTGTGCGAATAATTTTTTTTTTTTTTTGCCAGGTGCAAACAATAGGTTCTAGCGTGTCAAAAAAATATAGTGGGGGTTTAGAAAAATTTCTGTTTTCACTCTGACCTGTAGCCAAATTTGGCGAAGTCCTGTTGTAGATTATGGCCAGTCCACCTACCTCACAAATTTGAAGAAATGGGAAAAAAAAAAACCCTTCGTGGGGATGGGAAAACAATTAACAACAGTGTGTTGGAAGTGATTAACACTCATAGAGGCCCAAATAGGGGGTGTGTGTGGAGATGCTTTGAGGCCAAAACCTTGAACGGATCAATTTAAAATGTACCATGCTGAGTCCTTTGCAGAATGGGTTTAGCTAGTCTAATGTCTAGCCAAACAATTGAGATATTTGACTCCCAATCTTGTCACAAGAGGTGCCAATGAGTGGCATTACATTGTGGAATATGAACTCTCCTTTCCTCCGACTCCTTTCAGAATCAACATCGGCTAAATGTGCATGTACATGTGTGGAAAAGCACTGGCTCTCAAGCATATGGAATAATCTTCCAATTTGTCACCTATTTTACTATATCTAGAATCAAGGTTACGTATTTTGAACACTCAAAATACATAACTTCTACACTAGTTTCATTGCACAGATCACAAGAACAAATGCTAAATCATACCTTTGTATATGTGTGTGTGCATATATATATTCTCATAGTTCAATCAACTTATTAGTTCATTACGGGAGCTTTCAACCTATATAGGTGCATATTGTATGTGTAACTCATTGTAGGCATATCTTCTGTAATTTGCTTATCACAAAAGCTTATCCAAAACTAAACACAAGGTGAAATACATTGAAATTAATTAAATATTTCATATATACACATATTAGAGATATTCATAATGTGAAGAAAATAAACTATCAATATCTTGAGTTTGGTCATTAAGGGGGAAAGGACTATATATATATATTATTAATTAAAAAAGGGAGATAAGAGATGGTGAAAATCAGATTACAACGAATTCATGATAATTTGGGTGTCATGCATTAGATATTGTGGTACTGAGTTTCACCCTGATTTAATAATTTTTTTTCTTTTGCAAATAATAAAGCTTGAGATTGAAAAAGAGAGTAGAAGATGAAAGGAAGACCCAAAGGCAAGTTCACATTATGTATTTTTTTATTATACAAAACCAAATATGTGGTTACCAAGGTTAACAAGAACTAGTTCACAACCACATTCTTATGTAATGTATGGCCAGTTACAAATGTTGTGCAAATGAGGTTTCTTTTTCTTGTGTTATGAAACAAATGATGCAAATATTACCATCCTTTCAACCTTACCAATAATCTTTCAAATTGCTTTCAATGCATGTGTGAGCGACTAAGAAAAACATTTCACCATGTCAAATATATATACTCAAGTAATTCATAAATTGTTTATGTATAGACACTACATTGAACATTTTTGAAAGTTGATATTTAGTATAACTGATTCATTAGAAACCAAGATCAATTTGTGTATATATATATAATGTTATCATACCTAAGCTACTAGGATCAACTATTGGCCATGTACCTCAGTACAAGCTAGTTGTGTCTTCCTTTCATAAAATGTGTAATTGAGAAACACTTCTGTTTATGTACTTGAAATTTTGAATTCAAACATATGCAAAGGTTAGTTTAGACCAATTCCAACCCATGCCAAATGTTTTATTCTAGATTTTATGTTTACGTTTAAAAACATAACCAATAAATCTCATTTTTGGATCATCTAATCCCAAATCAATTGTACGAAAAAGAACTGCACGTGAAATGTAATGTGAATGTAACAATTGAATTGAAGGTTTGAAATATTGTGCCAATAGTGCCATTGGGCATTAAGTTGAACCACAAAAAAATTCTTTTACCTATGAGTCTAGCACCACCTTATTTAAAAATTATATACTTTTGGAAACATGCCTTTTGATTTGAATTTGTTACTGGATTATGAAAAAAATTCATGTGTGCATTGTGAACTCATGAAAATAGTTGTACAAAAATTGGATTTTCTAGAATTTTGGCAAATCACTTTAGTTTTTTACTTTAATTTCAGCTAGCCATCTTAGAAATTAATTAGTGTCAAACATGAGTCATAAGTATGGTATATATGGAAGAACAACATATAGAGAACTTCAATGGTTTTACAAGGAACAAAATGCATTGTACTCTTTTCATTTTCGAATTGTGTAATAGACTTGTTAGCAGGAAACATTGAAAAAAATGAAACATTAAGCTGTAAGGAACGCATGCATTGGACTCTTTCATTTTCATATTATTTTATAATAGAGTGTTCAATTGTGTTTGAGTGGACACCATTATTGGCGTTAATCTGTTTGTTCGTGTTTCTATGGTTAGGCGGGCTGTTTTGTGTGGAGGTTTTTTTTTTGCAAAGCTTCAACATTGAAACACTTTGAAAATGTGACAATTTATTGTTGAATTCCTCTTGCCCTTGCTACTAAGGGCGGAAAGTGATGGTGCTCTTTGACATTTCTAGCAATCTAACCTTTAACATATGAAATTTGCAAATTCACCTTCCCAAGGTTAATATTGATAGTAATGAAAAAATCTAAATGAAAAAAATAGTTGTGTACTTCTCTGAAAGCATGCCCATGCCCTTTATTGGGTCCACTCACACGTTTTATTTGGGCCTTTATTAATGTTTATCACATCCAACATAAAGTGTTAATTAATTTCCTCATCTCCAATCATAAACATGAAAAATTGGATAGCATATAATAAAAAATCATTCAACTATCCTCACATGGGTTGATCATTATGCCCAACAAATGGAAAGCAATCATATTTGTATTAATCCTTTTTGAAGATCATTGTATTTTGTGCATATGTACAGGTCCAAACTCCAAACTCAGTTTCATAATACTATACTTCATCCAAATCATTATGTGTAGACATTATTGTAATATTGCATGTCATGTTGCTATCCTTTGAAAATCAACAGATCAAACCCTTAAGAGGCGATGGATATCATTCTCCCTTATGACATGTGAGGTCAGCAATTTAAACATCCATCCAAATTGTTAGTGGGCAAAACAAATCAGATTGTGTGCACAGCTACTGCCTGCATGCACATTGCCATCAATCAGTGTACTTAAATATGCTAAGGCATGCTAAGCTGCTTCTGAATCCGCCGACAATGTGAACAAATAACTTGCATCAGAGTTAACCCGGGAAACGTCAGAGAGAAATATACACTAAAAAGCAGAACCAAATCCATCTGCCCTGATGTTTAGAGGTTAACTTATTGTCGGTCTCTCTAATGAAACTTGTGGACCAATTAAAAAAAATAAAAAATCCCTATACCAAATCAAACAACAAAACCCAGACAAGGGAGTTTGGCAAAGTGCACAATTGTTTTCTTTTGGTGTGTCTGTTAGAACTGGTCGGCCAAAGGAAAGAAGCAGAGCAAAATGTGTGTGTTCTTTCTGCAAAAAAGCAAATGGTCCACTGAGTCAATACCTTCTTTTGTGGCTCTTTGTGGAGTCCATGATTTCCCTCCCCCCTGCCCCCCTACAACAACTTCCCCCCGGACTCTCCGTCAAACAACTTTTGTTCACGACACACTTCACAAACATATCTACTATTGGCACAAGTGCGGGCAAATACGATATCTTTGCTCTCCACAAGATCACCACACACCTTGTTTTCATGTGCATGTGCAAATGTCTTGTTGTCCTTGGAAGCATATAAGTATTAAAAGAACATCAGGCCCCCCATATATGTAATAACTAAGAGCCACTTGTCTTGCTGACCCTGCTTGAGGGTTACCCCACTCCCTCCCTCCCTCTCCCCATCTTCCTCTTCTGTGCAATGGTGATTGTTTGGTACATTTGTTTTTGCCATTTTGTGAAATTTTTAAAGAGGAAAATTGGGAAAAAATGTGAACATGCTGTGAGTGATTTTTTGAGGTGATTCTTATTTTCTATTTGGTGATTATATTTGTGGAGGAAAAAGAATTATTGTAAAGAAAAAGTTCATCAATTTTTTTTGCTTTATCAAGAAATTGACAAAAGAAAAACACTAATCTCAGCTTCAATATAGCTAATTACTTGCAACATATATGGTTTCCCTCCAACTATGTTTGAAGTTAGTATTATTATTATCAGATGTCTCTGAAGAGACCAGATGTTTGAAGTTTGAACTTACATTCAGAGTTGCAGAAAATTAGTAGATATTTTGGCCCTCAACTTGCGGGTGCCAACTGACCCGCCCCCTGTATTCTTGGGTCCTGCTCAAAAAGCCTTTCAGCATGAGGTCGGCAACAATCTGTCGTTTCTGCCCGCCTAGCCTACGCTTTTCTTTCTATCTGGGCCCCCAACCCATCATCATTCTTTTCCATGGCTGTATGAAATTTTGTATTAGAGCCCTTGATAAACGGCCCCACCCCACCACCCCCCTCACCCGGCCACCCTCCCCTCAACTGTCAGTCTCCTCCTCTTGAGTCTGAACATTGCCACATGTTTGTGTCTGGATTGTTGCATTAGGAAAATATCATAAGTTGCGTCCAAGTAAATAATTGGCAGCACTAAAGGGCAAAGAAGCCCAGGTTTTTGTTTACAAAGGGAGGAGAAATCGGTGGGAGGGGAGGCGAGGCGGGGGTGGTGGGTGGATCCAAAATCTTCACGCGATCATGCTTTACAGGCCAGTCTGCAGATCATGGTGTCATTCCTCTTTCTTACATTTTTAGTTCGGTCGGGTTATTGGTCACTTGGTTTCAAAGAATCTCGTGTCTAATCACAATCCAGGCAATTCTTTGCCTGTCTCAAATCCAGGAGGGGTTGTAGGTTTGTCCAAAGGAACAATAGGTTTATAGTTTGAAAAAGAGAGGAAGGGTAAGTACGTCTGTAGGTATGTATGAAGGTTTCAGACAGATCGACATCACGTGCATTAAAAAAAAGAAAACACATTGCGAATTGTTGAATATTGATGGATTGTCAATGTAAAATTTCTAGTGTGGTGTTATTATACATCCCAAATGAAAATTGGATGTTTTACACAATATATAAAACCCATGGCCAAGGGCTTTACTGTTGATTATCATTATCCTAAACTTAAGGTGCATTCACACCTAATGCTAAGTGAAAAAATCTAGGTGGCATCTTAGGTGGTACCCAATGTTAAGTGGGTGATTGTTTAATATTTAAGTGATTGTTAACTTGACATAAAATCTTCATGGTAAATAGGTTTAGGTTCTAAATGACTAGCTTGGTGTTAGGGAATTTAATATTAGAATAGTTAACACCCAGTGTGAATGCGCCTTAAATTATCTTGTCTTTAATAGCAAACCCTTTTGGCCTAAACCCATCCTAAACATCAATCATTGTACTTCAACACATCATCCCAATCTTCTTTGTATTATTTTGTGAGGTATTGGAATTAGTAGTCTAGCCTCTTTGCAGGATGATCATTGAAGAAGCATGGAAGTATGAAACCAAAACCCAAGTCAATGCAATCATAGATGATAACCCTAAATAACGACTATGGTCAGACTTAATTAGCAAAAACCAAACAATCATAAGTTGTTAATGATAAATAGCAATGGTCCGGATTTGTAAGTGATTGTTTTCCCTCCTGTAAACAATTGGGATTAAAAATAAAAATAAAATAAAAATAAAAAATACATACATGCAAAATTCTCCCAAAAATTAGTAAAATTTTCCTAATGTCTTTTTTGGTCTAAAAAAGGAAAATTTTTTATGAAAAAAGGACAGTAGTGAGGTGAAGGGAATGTTATTTTAGCTACCTCTAGAATGGGATTATGCTCCAGCTTATTCAAATTGTCCTCTTTCTTCTTTTTGGAAAGAAAAAGAGGGTGGGATTAGGCTTTCTGAAAGGAGACCTTGGTGGGGGGAGGGGGCGGGCGGGGGTTGTTGGGGGGGGGGGGGGGGGGGGGGTGGTGTGTGTAAAAGAAAAATGAGGGGACAAGGGAATAATAAGTGAAATGATTTCAGTGGCCAATTCTCAACTGGCAGATGCGTCAAACATGACGGCCAAAAGAAGTGACCCCACAACCGTCGACCCAACGGCCACCCGGCGACTAGTGTGAACCGGAACGCAGTGACCCCACCATTTGACCAGGTATGCGGTCTCTCTGTATTGGGAACGGGTCCCGTTCTCCACGACCGGCTCCAGTGACCGCCGCTCCCACACTGGGAACGGATTCTCATCTACCCACAGACTCGTCATTATGTGCCGGTCCCTGTGGCACATGACCGGGTGAGCCGGTTTCCTGGCTTGGGATCGAGAGCAAGGTCACTTCCGGCTACCGTCCCCCACTCCCTCCTCCCCCCTTCTCTCCGGGTCGCAAGGGACACCCAACCCGGTCTCTGGGGTGGCGTGGTATGATTTTTTCCATTGTTTTAAAAATGCGTTGTTGTGTTCATTTTTTCTTAAATTAAAGTTGGTGGTTGGATATGTGTTTAATTGGAACCACTTATGCATAAAATCATTGGTCTCTGGTCCCCAATCTCGGGAATTTGGGATGCTTGGGTGTGTGTGTTTTATAAAAAAGGAGAGGAAATAAATAAATATTATGATGTAGCAATAGTCCCAAACGTCCATAGGATAATTTAGCCAAATTTGGCTGTAAAAAATGAAATGAATTTTTTTGCAGCAGCCTTCTAGATTGTTGGCTACCTAATTGGAACTTGATTTAGAACTTGGTAATTTTATTATTATTATTTCAAATTAGACCGTTTTTGTATTTCAATTTTGTGATATAATTTTTCCCCCAACAAATGTAGTAAAATTAGTTGAGTTTACACATGCATTTATTTTTCCAAAATTTTTCAATTTCTTTGTGAAAAAAAGACATATTTTGTTGAAACAAAACACTGAATCAAACACCTCAAAAACATTGATTTCTCAAATTTGTAAAAAAATGAAAACGAGACTAATGGTCACACACAGAATCAACTAGAATTCAAAATTCGTTACAATAAATAAATAAATCAAACACCCTGATTTTTCAAATTTATGAAAAATGAAAAATGAAAAACATCAGTGGTCACACATGGAATCAATTGGAACTATTTATGCATATGAAACATTAGATGCCTAGCATGTCACAACCCCCCCCCCCCATACATACAAACTTTGTAGGTGAGAGTATTATGACCATGACAAAGGGGTTTTTTAATAGGGTTTGGCTAATGTTGATGCAAATTTTACTTAAAATGAATTTTGACACTACTATTGGAAAGCAAATGAAGCTAGGCTACTACTGTAGTGGAGGGGTAGAGTTGCCACATGTTTGCTGAATATTCAATTTTGAAGATTTCATTTTGAAAGTAAAATATTCTTCAGACATTTCAAAAGATATTTCATTTTCCTTCACAAAACATATTTTCTTTGAGAAAAATAAAGTTTCAAAAAACTTCCGAATTTCTAAAAAAATGTAATTTGTGCTGAAGGCACCAAGGTACTATAGTAGTAGTAATGTGGCCCTTCTCCTGAGTGGTTGTTGGTGCTTCAGAGTCGAAGAAGAGTGGCACAACATGAAGGACAAAAAGATATTCTACACTTGATAGGACAAGTGTTACCATGGAGTCCATGAGCAAAGCAATTCATAGAACCATGCATTGTTCGTAAGGGGTGTTGGGTGTTTAACATCCTGGTTGGATGCAAATTATGATGAATTTGGGATTATTGGGTGTGTGTGCACCTATGGTGGCATGTAGCTTGACCAGGAACTGGCTAGCGATCACAATGGTGTAGAAGGTAGTGGGTTTCTTTTGGGGAGAAGAGTGCTTGTGAGGGGCAGTTCCCCTATTGAAGAATTGGTCTCTTTGAAAGGGTGGTTGACAGCTACTTGGTTCAAAATCTTTGCATGTGGTGGAGTTGAAGCTTTGACACATGGCTTTGAATTCCACCTTGTTGTGATGGAAGAGCCATTGTATCAAATACCTAGGCTGGAGAAGACAGATGGGTCTTCATGCATTGGTTTGTGCTCCACCACTGTTTTTCTCTTCCTCTTTTGCAGTTTTGGGGTTCTCATCAGATGCTGGCATGAAGTTCCATGCATTGAAGCAGTCTCGGAGTACCTTAGAGAGGTAGTTTTGCTGACCTCCTTTCATCCCACCCACAATATCCAAGGGTGAATCCTCCAGGAAGTTTGCTGAATTCTGAATAGCAGGGGGGCTGATTCAGTCATCCTTGTGGCCTGATTATTTAGGTCAATTCCTCCAGTAGAGGGAACCATCCTTTTCAGGGTGTTCCTTTGACTCATAACACTGGAAACGTATAATTTTACATGACAGAATGTGCCCTTGGTTGCTGATTCTGCCAGGCAAGCGATCATTATCCAAGCTCTGTTGTCTACTGCCTGCTTACGTGGTAGAATTGGCCACCAAGAGTGCACTTTCTAGTAGAAAAGGGGCTTCTTCTACCAGCTTTCATGGATTAGAACCTGTGAGACTATTGATTTTCTTGCTCACAATTTCTAAGGTGTAACATTAATTTCCTAAGCAATTTGAAGATCAGGCCCAAAGAATTTTGGATCCATAAGGAATGGGTACTAACCAAGCAACTGAAAGAAGCTACCAAAAGTGGACTCACAACCTACTATGCTCCCATGTAATGAAAATGGAACTAATAATCTGGGAACAAGTCAATCTATGGCACAGTTCTCTATGGTTTTCCCAGCTGCATGCAAATGGCAACGCAATTTGGTGTCCAGTTCTGAGAATTCGGATTGTGAGTTGGGCTCTGTTTCCATGATACATAAGAGAAACAATACACAGAAACCTCCTTCCCTTTGGAAGTCATGCTGAAAAAGTTTGCCCCAGCATCTCTCTGTCCTGGTTGCAGTTCACGATGTTGTTGTTATTGTTGTTGAGAGTGCACCATGAAATGGTCAGGGCATGGAGGGTATAGCCCAGCCCAGCCGACCAAATCATGTCATTTCCTGCCCATAAGAAGATAACATAGAAATGGGAGTTAGCTTAACAGTAAACATTCTAGGAACGAAGAGTAATCACCGACCAAGTGTGATAAAAGATTTAGTTCTTTTTCCTTTCCCCTTAACCCCATTGTGCTATCTTCTATGAAAAAGAGACTCAAAAACTTAGTGTGATCCACTGTCCAGTCACCAATGCCCTAGGGCTATGACCTTGTCTTGGAGTTGGACACTTTCTCATGATGAGAAGGAGAGTAATGGGTTTGCCCAATCCTCCCTTTAGAGTATCTCCATTGGCAACAATAGAGGGAGCTTGTGCACAATATTCTGGATGTATGGATATGCACATAACACAGTGTAAATCGAAAGGTTGAGGGCAATACTGGAATAATCCTCTGTGTGAGGTGGTAGCCAAGCACGGCCCAGATTTCAGTGATGTACTGAACTGACTGAGGGCTTTACACTGCGTAAATATCCACCAGAAAATTTGTTTAAAGATAGGCAGATTTTTCAAGATGAAACACCAAGCTCACTGTGAAATGTTAAAGCCTGCTCTGCTGCCAGTGGAATTTTTTTGGTGTTATAAGTTATAACATGTTGTCTGAATACACTAGGAAGTTTCTGGCAGATCTATACCATCTCCAAAAGGGTCCAGAAAACAAACATGAAACTTTTGATTGGCCCCATCTAATGGCATTTAAATGGTCCTCCACTTTATTTGGTTCAGTTTTTCATCTTTATGAGAGTTCTGGTTTCACATATAGATGGATTTGGGAGTCCCCTCTTGACTCATATTCATTTGTTTCATATTCTGACTCCAAAAATCAGACCTAGTTCAGGTTTGGTCCTGTTCTTACTATTTGGAATTGGTGGTACTTAGTACTTACCAGCCAAAGCAATTACCTCACCAACATTGGATATTTGCGTAGTATTGTATGTTATGGACGATATTGAGTGCCCACCAATATGGGGTTGTTCTTTACTTTTATGAAGAACCTTCAGTTCCAGTTCCGAAAATTGTCCTGGTTCCAAAGAAACTACAGTCAGAAACCTGGTCCTGGGTCTGCTTCTTTGTGGTCCCAAAATAAATAAAATAAAATAACCTACTCGGCCCCTTATGAACAAATCAACCTACTGGCCAACCCTGGTAATAACTACTGTTGGGCGGGTATTTCATTTTGATGATACTAGCCTTCAGGTTCAGATTTTCTGAAGATTATAGAATGAAATGGCATCTAGTTTGGATTTTTAAAATGAAAACAAAGCACAATCAAAGAAATAACCTTCTAATCCACACTTGACACAGAGAGATAACCTCCTAAGAACCGGCTGGGGGGTTTGTGTGTTTTGAAATACCCGCCCACCTCTGGTAATAATGTGATAACTAACAACCAACTTGTGTGCCAATTACGGTACATAATGGTCATTGGTCAGAACATTGTGAGATTGAGGGACAGAGTTCCTAATGATCTGGCAGAATCTCTCCTGTGTGCCAATTACGTCTCATAATGGTCATTGGTCTTACGTGGCTGTGGCCACCCATAGCTCAACCTGTTCCTCCCAGTGACCATCACTTGATACCTATAGTTCAGGATGTAGTAGAATGTCATTAATGAAATAGTAATGAGAAGGCCATTTTCTCAAAAGAAGAAAACATGAAAATTGATTATTTCTAAGCCGTATTAAAAAGAGCCAATAAAAATATTCTAAGTTCAAAAAAATCATTAAGAAAAGAAATATATATTAATGTTAGTATCTCAACAAGAGGCTTGAAAATCGAAATGGGAAAAAAGAAGAAAAATAAACACTAAAGGCCCTTCGTTTTCCTTCCGGGAAAAAAATTATGCAAGAATCTAAAAACAAAGGAAATGAAGAGAAGTTTCTAGACACACACCAAACCCCACCTCCCAGCTCCCCACCACCCCTTTACCCAAAATAGGAACCCGCCACCCAGCCACCCAGCTACACACCCACCCACCCAACGAAAAAAAGGGGTGTAGGTTCCCCTTTTCCCGGAGCTTGCCTCATGCGCACGCGTACAGAACGCGCCAGGTCCGACTACCACCCGAAGAAAACTATGGGAACAAAGCAGAAACAACTCTGGGAACGTGTTAAGGGACAGTCGAGAGAACCACCTACATAGCTGCCCAAAGAAAACGAGGGGAACACAGGAGAAACAACTCTGGGAACGTTTTTGGGAGACCCATAAGCGACGGTGGGGTGCGGGGGGGCGGCGGGATCTTTTTTTGCGCGGGGAGGTCTGTCGTCGGGCCCGTCGCAGAACACGCAAGGAGATAGGTACCAGCGACGGCAGGGTCGGGTCCGGTCTGCGTGGAGTGGTCTCTCGCTGGGACCCGCACTGGACCGGACACGCGAGGCGATAGGTACCAGCCAGGAGCGAGGGTGAAGAAGCGCGGCGGCGTTGGGAATAAAGCGCGGCGCTCCTGCCCTCTTCCACTTGCGTTGCGGTACCCTTCGAGCGTAAGGCCCCAAGGAAATTACTACCACAAAGGGAACACAGCCACCACGGGAGGAGCGAGAAGTGAAGGAGGGAAGGGAAGGGAAGGGAAGGAGAGAAAGGGAAGAGAAAGGAAGAGAAGAGAAAATAAGAGAAGAAGAGAATAGTAGAGAAGAGAAGAGACCGACGAGAGGGAAGGGGAGGACGGGAAAGCAAGCGGAGAGAGTCACGGCTTCACGGGACATAGAAAGAGGTGGAAGCTTTGGTGGGTGTGATCGCAGTCCTGATCGTCTGACAAGAAAAGAGGGCGACAGACGGCGAAGAATAGTAGAGTTCTTCTTAGTGGAGTTTGAGAAGAATTGGCTGTGGTGTGTCTGAAGCGGTTGTTGGGAGTTCTCGTGTTGTTTTAGGCTTTATTTTGGGTTTGGGAATTTTGAGAGATTAGTGACAAGTTTTGTGTGTGTGGGTTTCCTTTTATGTATGTTTCTCCGGGGGTTTGTTTCGTGAAGAGAGTGGAAAAGTTGTGGCTCTCGGTGGGGGTGGGAAGAAGGGGAGAAGGGTTTCGAAGTTCTTAAGAAGGGTTATGGATGGATCGGAGGTGGGAGAAAGTGTTGGGCGGTGGAGTTGAGGTTCTTGGAATGTTCTAGAGGAGAGGGAAAGAAGAAGGGCGTGGTCGGTGGAGGGTTTGGTTTCTTGGAATGTTCTAGAGGAGAGAAGGAAGAAGAAGAAGGTGACCAGGTGGTGGGGGAAGAGTTGGAAGGAAGGTAGGAAGGAGGAGCGGTGGATTGTGTCTTCAAGAGGAGAGGGGGAATAGGGTTTGGGGTTATTTGGAGTGTGTGTGGTAGGGTGGGGGGAGAGTGGTGGACGGAGCGAGGATTTTGTGAAAAGGAAGGGAAGGAAGGAAGGAGGGATGAAGCCAGGAGATAGGCGGAAAGACAAGGTGCAGCATCATACAAGTCTGTATAGGTCTGTTTCATCGCCAGGAATTGTTTCAAGCTATGAGAAGGATACGGAGAAGAGGGAGGAGGTAGTGGTGGGAGGATACGGACTTCCACCAATGCATTCTCCTTCGCCAGATGGCATCTCCTCCTCGTCTCCAGCCATGGCGATCAATCATCCTGGATATCAACAACAAGAGAGGGGGCTGATGGGGGTTACAACAACTACAACGATTGCGGGAGGGGGTAGTAAGGGACGGAAGCGACCCGGTCGAAAAACTCGCCAAGCTGTCGATGGCTACGGATCTTCGCCTGATGCTCACGGAACTTCTCCTCCCTATCGAAATGGTTCGTATCTCTCTCTCTCTCTCTTCCTCTTCCCTTTAGCCTTTTCACTTTGCCTGGTTGTGTCCATCCATGCTCTCTCTTGAACTGCCTTGTTTCTTTCTTTATCCACATCTCTTATTCCTTGATCTTGCCCCGGCAAGGTCTTCACACACACGCGTTACTTAGCGAGGAAAGAGACTTGAGGAGACTGACTCTCAAAGGAATTGGACTAAGATGGGAGCCAGCAGTGCTGGGTCGTCATGAGAGGATGTAACCAGATAGTAGCCTTTAGCGCATAAATCATTGGTGGCAAAGTCTCCCAGCACAAAGTTCATACAGAACTCTGTGGTGGCAATCATCACATCATAGTATTGTCGGTGGCAATTAGCCACAAAGATCACCAGAGACCCTTTTGATTTTCTGGTGCAATTCGCATCTATCATGAATGAAGGGCAGTAGTAGTAGACATGGGTATGACATGTGTGAGAAGAGGAGATGAATGTTTTTTACACTATTTAGTGGACCTGAAGATGTTGTGGAGAGTGTTTGAGACATGCTTACCTTTTTTTAAACTTCTGCTTTGTGTTATTTCCTGTAGATAATATGAAGGGAGGCTATAAAATACAAGCAGAGCAAGTGGATAAAGAGGCGCCAGTGCGAGGCACAAATAACTATGCTTCTCTTTTGTCAAGCCCCAGTCCTAGTTCTATTCCAAATCCTACTTTTACTACTAAGTATGTTTATGATTTTCATACAGGTTTGCCTGCCACATCTAGGGCATCTGTTTCACAGCAGAGTTTGTTCACAAATGAGAATAATCATCATGTACAGCTGAATCTTCCTCCTCCTTCTCCTAGTTTTCTTTCCAATTCTGATATCCATAGTGTAAAGATGAATTCTACTACTGTACCAAGTATGTCTCCAAGGTTTGATGGAAGCAGAAGAGAGTCTTTGAATCTTCTAGGGGTCTCCAATTCTCCCAATGATTTTTCTGGTAATGGCTATGTTGATCTGGAAGAACCCACATCTCCTGTAGCCAACTTGATGCCAGGCTTCTTATCAGAATTAGCTTTGAATTCATTGGAGACAAACTCCAGGGCATCAACACCAAAAGATTTAATTGTTGACATGTCTCTTAGCCCACGAATTGATTTAGAGAATGGTCGTTTGCCAAATCCTTCTCTTTCTGTTGGTCCACCAAGGTCCCTATCAGAAGAAGATCCAGTCATCAAGAGTTCTGCAAGGCAACTGCCTGCTATAGGGGTTCTGAAAACAAATGTTAAGTCAGCAAGCAAGACATCAAAGGGCATTCCCAACATCACTCTTTTGAGAAGGAATGGTATGCCGGCGATGACACCCAGACAATTCCCTTCTGAAAAAGGACTGAAAAAATTACCTCAATCAGGCCTGCCTGATTCACCACCTTTGAGTTTTGTGCGCACTCTGGAAGGTTCAAGTCACTGGAAGGTTGTGTCTGCACTGCCTGTTCAGGAGATATTAGAAACCCCAGCCTCCAGCATTTTGAGTTGGGGAAACAACATCAATGAAGGACTCTCGGGGAGTGCAAACCGGTTAGGCTTGTCTTTGCCAGGATCTTCTTTTGGGTCTCCTCGAAAATCTGGAATGGATGGTATTCAGCCTGGTAGTGCACCTATGCGTTCTACATCACCAGCAAAACTATATCCTGAACACTGGAGCCCTGAAGAGGTCAACAAGGCCATGGAGGTATGACACATCTCCCATAGATTGTTGGCCTACTTCTACATCAGTTTGATTGTCTAGATGATGAAGGGGCATCGGTCTTAAGCTGTGATTGTTGATGAAGTATTTCCTCAACTTGTTTAACGCAGTGGAGTAGGTCATGGTCTTTGCAAAAGCTTGACTGTGTCATTTCTCCCTGACTCTTTTGTGCAGGAAGGACAACAAGTTTTTTGTGCGACTCTGCGAGTAAATTCTCATAATCGCAGTGAGGTAAGTTCAGATGTCTGGTTTTCGATTTCCAGAAGGCTTGGTGTTGCTAATACTGCAGTGAATGCCCATGAGTTGTATATTCCTGTTTGTGCACATTTTTGGGGCAGCTTAAACTGAAGACCAGTCTGCTGTGTCATTGGCTGCTGGCTTTTCAAGGCTTGTCTGACAGTCTTTCTCTATGTGCAGGCATATGTTACCATTGATGGGATACCACTTGACATACTTATTGAAGGATCTTCTGCTCAAAATCGAGCGGTAAGTTTTTGCATTTCCTTAGAATGAGTGCAAGATCTTTAGTATTTTGTTTCTGCTTATGTTACAATATATGTTTTGTGAGATCAAGAAGTGCCTTTAGCAAGTATGGTTTGACATCATTTTTGCGAGACTCTCTGTATTTGAAATCCTTAAGTGCAGGATTTAGGTCAGCCGGTTGCATAAAGGAAGAACCTAAATCTGAAAAAGTGAAGTTCCACACCTCCCACTGTGTCTGCTGACTTCTTGTCATGTGTCAATGCTGAGTATTCCTGTCGACCATACAATGAGATGATATAGTTTGTATAATTCCTGTGTCATCATGACTGATATGAAACATGACAAAAACATCTTGGTTTCTGTGAATGCAGATTGAAGGAGATGTTGTAGCAGTCCTTCTTGACCAGCCATCTGCATGGCCTCGGCTGAAGGGTGGGAATATTAAGCAGATGAGCAATGAGTCTCGTTCCTTAGGGGAGGCTGCTTTGAAGTATACTGAAACTGAGAAGGTGATTGTACATTCATCGAGTGGCCTTGGAGATGATATGTTAAATTGTGACAGCCTTCAAGATCAGCATGCCATGGGATTCAGTTCTATGGTTCATACTGAGAACACCAGAAGAGATCTTGGACGTAATGGGTTTTTTCCCCAGCTGCAACAGAGGAGTAAGGATATTCGCAGTTGGAATCACATACAGAAGGATTCAGGAGGCAAAGGCAGTTCTTATTGGCAAGAGAGTTCTACGATCAAATCATCAGGTTACAGCAGTGGTCAGTTAGATCCACGAGTGGAAGCTGCTCGCAAATCAGTTGTTCGGATTCTTAGGAGACCTTCAAATGAGTCTACTCCTGGAGCAGGGCAATCTCAACAAAATGGTTTTGAGTCCAGAACAGACATTGGGGAAGGATGGACAGGTGGAGGATCAGGAGTTGTTCTAGCTTCTACAGATATGGAGAACAGAGATGCAGCAAGATCCAGTGGTCCTGACATCAGTGGTAAGGTTGCAAAAGGCCTTGCAAACCTTGAGTCACTAGTTGCATCACTGCCTGGCAAAAGACCTTCTGGGAAGGTTGTTGCAATTCTTGAGAAGTCACTTCGGCGGGAGACAGTAGTTGGGTTTTTGGAATTCCCACAGCATGCTGGGAACAAATGTGGTGTGGGGAGGGGTCAGGCCTCTAACCTTGAAGACTCTCCCAAAAAACGGAAGAACTTGGGACTGACAATGCTGGTGCCAGTAGATAATCGGTGGCCGAAAATGATAGTGTTTCCGGCTAGCCTTCCTAATAACTTACGCCAGCGGCTGAAGGACAATGATCCAACAGTTTCTAATGAGCTTCTGGCTGCTCGAGTGGATGGATGGCGGACAGATAGTTACTTTCCCGTTGCAGTCATAAAGCAGACCTTGGGCCAAGGTGGGGAGTTAGACGCCCAACAGAAAGCAATACTGCATGAACATGCAATAAGTAGTGGAAATTTCTCTACTGCTGCACTGGCATGCCTTCCAAAGGTGCCATGGAAAGTACCTGTCTCGGAGATGAAGAGAAGAAAAAACTTGCTTCATCTTCGTATCTTTTCAGTTGATCACTCAACAGCACAAGGTTGTGCTCATGCACTATCAATTGAATCCTTCCCTGATGGTGCAGTTAGAGTTGGCATCCATGTTACTGATGTTTCGTACTTTGTTCAACCTCAAACTGCACTTGACCAGGAAGTTCAAACCAGGTCAACAAGTGTCTCCTTTATTCAGCACATGCTGCCCATGCTACCTCGTCTTTTATGTGAAGATCTCTGTTCCCTCAACCCAGCTGTTGATAGGTTGGCCTTCTCTGTCATGTGGGACATGAATTCTGTGGGTGACATCACTAATGAGTGGATTGGACGCACAGTTGTCCGTTCATGTGCCAAGCTCACATATGGACATGTGCAAAGTATGATGGAGGAGGCCTGTCATGACTTGGAGGGCATTGAGCCCTGTGAAGATATTTTGGGTTTTGAGACAGGGCTACCGGAGGTTTATGGAGGTCACAAGTGGACAGATTTAGTGAAGGACATACGTTCTCTGCATAAAATTGCACAGAATAGGAGAGCCAGTCGTTTTCGGGGAGGGGCTCTGAAGCTAGAACACATGAAACTTGTGTTTACGCTAGAGGAAGATGGTACTCCTTATGAAAGCAGAATGTACAATACCAGGGATTCTGATCTTGTTGTTAAGGAATTCCTGCTCCTAGCCAATATGACTGTGGCTCGTGTTATCTCAAATGCTTTCCCTGATAGTGCACTGCTTCGGCGACATCCTGAACCAAGCCTCCGCAAGCTCAAGGAGTTTGAAGACTTCTGCAGTAAGATTGGTTTTGATCTTGATTCGACTTCAGCAGGAACCCTGCATACCTCATTGATGAAGATGCAAGAAAGTGTCAAGCATGATCCGGTCTTGTACAGCATTCTGATGCAGTATGCCTCAAAGCCAATGCAGTCAGCAAAATATTTTTGTTCTGGGGAGTTTAAAGACAAAGAGGACTGGGCTCATTATGCTCATGCAATCCCCCTTTACACTCATTTCACCTCACCATTGCAGCGGTACCCAGATATAATTGTACATCGCACACTAGCAGCAGCACTTGAAGCTGAAGAGGCATCAAGCAGCAGGGAGGCATTCATGCCATCAGTCAATGGTAATCAAGCAGTAGGAGTTCCAAGTGCTGAGGAGAGCAAGTCAGGAGTGTTCACCAATATGTTGTCAGAAAAGGGAGCAAAGAGCATGCCAGTTAGCAGACAGGCACTGGCATTTGCAGCAATGAAGCACAAACTTCCTGGAAGTTCAGAGCTTACGACACTTGCTGCACGATGCAATGAGAGGAGAATGGCAAGTCGAAGTGTGAAGGAAGCAAGTATTAAGCTCAACATCTGGACATTGTTGAAGAAGAACAAACAGGTATGCTGGCTCTGCCTTAAATCCTTCTGCTCCTCTGAGATTGGAATTTCTTACTTATCTTTCCTCTTGGTGTTGTCTGTTCTTATGTTGGTTCCGTGTTTTGTTTTGCAGGGCCTGCTGTCTGATGCACGGGTGCTAGCATTAGGCCCAAAGTTCATGTCTCTATATATCTGCAAGTTCGCTGTATGTCATGGTCCCATACTCTTTTCAACATTTTTATTAGCTTGTTGATGTTTTGATAGATCATAGGCATTTCATTGTGTGCAAATATCTAATGTGTGTGACCTATGTCATCGTAAGATTGGTTCCTTCAAACTTTGTCCTTCTGTTTAATTGTCTCTAACTAGGGGTGTAAACCTCTGCAGATGGAGCGGCGCATTTACTATGAGGACATTGAAGGGGTGACAGCTGAATGGTTTGAAGCAACAGGGACACTTGTCCTTGATATCTCTTCCTCTAAGAACATTCCACAAAGACGGGCCAACCAAAGTAGAAATGGAAGGCCACAGAGGACTGTTGCAGACATAGCTACGCTTGTGAACCCAACTGATAGTTCAAGCTCCAGCCCAGAGCAAGAGAGTTATGAAGATATAATCCGGGAGGTGGAGGAGAGGCTGGCTGGAAGGGTTTTCACAGATGGTGCAGCAGAAATTCCTGGATGCACAGACCACCTGGCAAGTGATGCAGTAGTTGAACCGACAGTCTTTCCTTTGACTCTACGCCAATTCTCAAGTGTGCCTGTCTCCTTGCATGCAATTGGGGGTGACAACCGAGCTTTAGACTTTGCAGCTCGTCTCTATGTCAGCTCCTACACAAGATCAGGCTAGCAAAGCCTCCTGTCAACATACCCTGCCAATCCCTGCCTTTTTCTTTCCTGGTCCATTCTGAAATTCATTGTCAAATGCTTTTCCCCTTACCCTAAACTTGCTCATAGCATAGCCGTAAGAGCTGAACAAGTCTGCAAACCTTAACCTCAACGTACATGGTCTCACTGCACATTTAATCCACTGCCCAGATATTCCTAGGTGTTCTTCATTTGGTGACTAACTTGTCATGATCATCTTTTTTTTTAGTTCCCCCTTGTCTCTTTCCAGTTCTTCACCCATTCCCTCTGAATCCCCCTCTATCTTCTGGAATTATAACTCTTAGCTGCTAGTTTCACTAGAGATTCCAACACTGACAGATCCTTCCCCAAGTTCTTAGGTGTTTTTCCCTCTGAAAACTTGGTGAAAAGCTCTTTGTCTATTTTCCTCTTCTATGCTGGGTCTCCGTTTTTGTCATGGAGAAGTAACAGCCTAGCATGACCCACTAACATCCCCTGAATTCCCAGAGCATGAACTCTTTTCTAACTCTGTAGCCAAGGATTGTAAAGTAGACACATAGAGATGTCCAGCATCAGATCCTGTTCTCAGTCGGCGAGTTTCTGCATTACCAGTGACATGGGGCTTCGGTTTTATCCGGCTTCATCCTTCAAAGATAGACAACCCCTTACTCTCATTCTATTTCTGTTATCCTTACTCATGCGGGATGCTTGTCCCCCAAGGATGCATCAGCTATAGTACCTTTCCAGTTTTGTCCTCAGTTTACTTGTCAATTGCAGGGGGTTCTTTGGGCATCTTAGGCTGTTAACACTGCTCTCCCTTCCTCTTACCCAACAATCTGCTAAATCTGTCTGCAGTTCTGTTGAATGTAGTTCTATCTCTTACATCTCTCTGGTTGTATACCAGTACAGCTGATTAGTGTAGGAACATGCCATCTTGCTGCTAATGGAAAAGGGGATGCAGGCATCTGCTGTCTCTGATCAGTAGTCAGATTCTGTTGTTTTTGTTTAGAGTAGCAACGGTATTTGGACACAGATAACAAGACACAGCCCCTTTTTTTTGTGGCTGTCCTTGGTTTGGGCTTTAGTGTCCATTCTTCTTTCTCAGAGAGTTGAAGAAAAATTGCAGAGGAGACCCTACTTTTTACTGGGCTCTCTTTCAAAAAGGAAGTGGGGGGAACTGATTGATGTGCAGCTCTGGAGTAGCAGTCTCATGAAGCTGGCTGGGGTATGGGGTGGATCCCTGTTGTCATGTAGTGGAATTTTGCAGGAAGATCTCTAGATCGATATATGTGAACTCTTATATGTTCTCTGGAAATGTCTGCTTTACATGTATAAAATTCTACTTGAGCCAATAAAGGATGTGTTAATGATGTGTGGCTTTTGGTTTTGCTCATATGGGACATGATGTCACACCTCCAATTAGTTCATTTACTGTGAAATCTCAAAACTTTAGCAAAAGTTGCACGAGCAGATTGAGATGAATTTCCAGGAACCTTTTGAGTTTCTTGAGGGTGCCAAACTGTCAATGAGCTTTTAGTGTGTTGAAAGTGATTGAGCAACCTATGTTAGCTAGTGTGTGTTTTCAATGCTTTAAAGCTTTGTGAAGTTGGTGAAGTTGGTGGCAAAGGGCAATGAAGGTTACAATATCAGCACAAGCATTCTATCTTTAAGCATGAAGGTTTGCTTTACACCTTGGACACACTAGAGGAACAATGCGGAACTGGCAATTAGGGAGAGGAGGTAGACAAAAACAACATATTGAGAATTGAAGTGTAGGCAATGATGGTGTTTTAGTCTTTGAGATGAGAGAGAGAGAGAGATGATCTTTTTATCATCCTAGGAAATAGACTAGCTGCTTGCACATGTCATGTCGTGAGCCATTTGTTGGTAGTATGCATGTTAGTCTTCTAAGTGCAATTTATGGTCAAGATTCAAAGAGAAGCCTCTTCTGGCAAAGTTTGATGCTCTTGGGGTCAAGAACTATTACCTCCAAGGAGTTGAAAAGAACTCAGCTTCATTTTGTGCTTGGCTATTACAGGCTCTGAATTTCATGGAC
Organism: Sphagnum tenellum; assembly: GCA_963921925.1. Taxonomy (NCBI): domain Eukaryota; kingdom Viridiplantae; phylum Streptophyta; class Sphagnopsida; order Sphagnales; family Sphagnaceae; genus Sphagnum; species Sphagnum tenellum. The sequence continues at coordinate 2,837,253 of OY998143.1, read as the reverse complement.
AGACTTATTGGAATTGGATTAGGTTCATCCTCTTTGTTGGCAGTTTTGTGCATTAAGGGTGGGCTTGGTGAAAACATGGGTTTGCAGTAGTGCACCTCTAAGCTTAACATGGTTATTCTCAATTGCACATTTGTGATCCATGTGAAAGTTTGCATCAATTACAGCTCTAAATGGTCCTTGTTTTGAAAATAAGTAATGTACATGGAACAAAGCCAATCTATGTAAAGGTTCTCCAATTGGTCATCAATCACATTTGAATTGTCTATTGTATCACAAATGGTTTGATGAAAGAAAAAAGATGACTTGTATGCAAGTCAATTGAATCGATACCTGACTAATGAACAAATAATAAGAGGTTAATGATGTTAGTTGTCAAATACTTTGACCTCACACAAACCATTAACAAAAGAACATGTTCAATTGATCAAATAAATGAAGCATAAATTATTTTAAGGTCTTGGATTTGATATTGAAAATGATCTTACTTTGAGATGAATGATCAAATGTCAAATCTTTGTGTGATATGTATAACTATGATATCATATATGCTTGTGTGCATGTATGGAGTCAAGTTTCCATGTTCAGACTTGGAAGGTACGAACTGAAATTAATTTCCTTAACAATTTTGATATGTGATATGTTGGACTTGCTCGTGATTTGAAAATGTGCCATGTTTGTTGAGCTAGTTGGTTTGGTCATGCTCCATCGTAGATAAGAATAGGCAACACATAAGGAAGCAAATGATTGGAAGGTTAAATGATTGGAAGGCTACAAAATGTTCATGATGGTCCACACATTATATCACAAAGAATGAAAGATCACAGTACATGCACAAGAGTTTGGTTCCTTGAATGTGTAGGTATCAAATACATGGCAATACTTTCCTTTTAGTATCATATTTTCTAAGGTCATATGTTTGATGAGTGGACAGAAGCATCATCTTGAGAATGAAAGAGATGATTTTGATGAGATGTGAAAATTATGAATACATTAGGAGATCAACTTCATTGTTAGCTATATTTTCATGTAGTTCATTTACTTTAAAACAATCTCTTTGGGTCCTTGCTCCCTTCACTAGCTTAAATACCAAATACCCAATTAATGAAGCAAATATTACAAATATCTTCTAAATCACTTCAACCTACAAGCTCATAATACTTCATCTTCTAAAGACACCAACTTAACAATTTACTCTTATTCTCACCATTGTTTCTTAAGACAATGCACATTAAACATTTTTGGGTATTTGTGTTTGGCTTATCTATTCTAGAATGCCGATGGATTAATAACAAAATGGAAGCCACAACTAAGAAAAATAAAATTGTAATGGGATTCACAAAACTTGTACCTTATATAATCATCAATTGAGAAAAAACTATATTTGTAACTCAAGATCTTAAACACATGAAACTTCTTATTAACTTTAGTAAATTTTTCATAATATTCATTAGGGAATGTAAAAAAAATTACCACCCAAAAGCCAACAAGTTGATCATTTTGTCACTTGCACATTAAATTTTTCACTCAAAGGCTTTATAACACACTAGTACAAATCATTTTGAACACATAAAGAAAATATCAATCTAGATGTACACCTTTTAGTTGACAACCTTTTTTTGTTGGTTACATATGGCCAAAAAGAAATAGTAAAAAATAAAAGTGTTAAAATCAAATTTTTTTGGAGATTTTCACTAGCCAAAATTTGACCTATTTTTTGAAAAAAACCCAAATTTCTATATTTTGTTCAAATATGTAGCAAAACACATAGAAAGATGAAAATTTTCTTTCATATTTAACATGTAACCCAATTTGGCTAAATATTCATGTGGATCATCACCACTTTGACTACATTAAAAAAATTGACCCAGAAAACATTGCTAGTGCATTGTGTATGATTAGATTGGAGCCAATACACCTAGCAAAAGTTGTACATAAGTGTTATGTATCAATGTCATAATTTTCTTCACAAAATGGTGTTTTTAATACAACGATTTCATGCAAGGAATATGTATGTGTTGTCTTGGACAAAATGCCCAATTCATATTATACAGTTAGATACATGCTCCACAAAATTTGCATGTGTTCCCCCTCATGGAATTATCATGTATTTTTTTATGCTTAAGGATATTTCCCATTCAAAACAATTTTATTGTTACTTTAAAATTGTCATACATAATATCCTCCATCCAAAAAATTGTAGAAATTTGCAATGAACAATATTTTTGTTTGACCCTAAAGAATTGATGCCCCTCTCAATTATACTACAATGACTCAATCTAATGATCGTTTTCCATTCAGCTCCGTACAAAATTTGCATGGAAGTATTGTAAGTGCATCCCACACTTACACTACACATACACAAAGAGAAATTTATCAAGTAGCAGTTTCATTGTAGGAAAAACATGTGCAAAATTACAGTTCTACATAGCTTAATGTCTAAAAAAAAAACCCTCAAAAGTCCTTGATTACTTTATACCTTGCTACAATAGTTACAACCTTGAAGAAACTTTGACCAATTGTAACTATCTTGACAATAGATGTTGGCTTGCCAAAAATCAATTTGCAATTATTTGATTTGTGCTGAATAAGGTTACAAAATTTGGCTAACTATACTTCTTCTGAATACACTTAAATAATTTCATTACCTAACAAGCCTCCTAGGAATACACTGGAAAAGAATTAGCAAAAACATAAAACTTAAGAGATCAATGATGATCAATGTTATAATGGATAAAATCGGAGGAGATACCATACTTACTACTAAGATTTGGCATTAATTACTTCAATATCACAAGCAGTTGAGAATTTTGAAATTTATGGTAGTAATGTCAAAATTTTATTAAAATAAAATTTATTCAATGTAATAAAATGAGCAAAATTTATGAGTTTTAAGGTTGAAAGAAGGAACACTGCTGGTAGCAGGATGCAAAATTATCCCATGGATTTTATCATCACAGAAACTGTTTTCATCTCTTCTCCATTTATTTTCAATTATTTTTGGAGATTTTTCAACCCTGTCATTTAAAAAAAAAAAGATATTCGAAAGCATTCAGTTTCATTTTTTTATTTTTGGAGATTTTTGAACCCATTCATTTTCATCTTATTTTTTTGAGATTTTTGAACCCATTCATTTTCATCTTATTTTTTTGAGATTTTTGAACCCATTCATTTTCATCTTTTTTTTTTTGGAGATTTTTGAACCCATTCATTTTCATCTTTCTTTTTTTGAGATTTTTGAACTCCTTCATTTTCATCTTTTTTTATGGAGATTTTTGAACCCATTCATTTTCATCATTTTTTTTATAGATTTTTGAACCCATTCATTTCCATCTCTTTTTTTTGGAGATTTTTGAACCCATTCATTTTCATCCTTTTTTTTGAGATTTAAAAACTGGGCAGACCCCTTTTATAACCACCTGACGATCATTTTATGCTTGGGAAGTCCCATCTGGGAAGAAGGTAGCGATCCACCCTAAACCCTAAACCCTATCTTTCTCTCGGCCGTGATTCTTCAAGGGTCGATCACGAGCGTGTGGAACCTTTTGAATCCTTGAATCCTCACAAGCACTTCTTGCTTCACATGACGTTGGAGCATCTGAGGTAGTCCTCGAGCATTGACTAGAAGTAGAAAGAATTTTGTCTCCTCGAATTTCGGTCTTGGAATTTGTGGTCATGTATAGGAGGAGGACGTGGTGGTGAGTGAGATTTGTTGGGTGAACTGATTCTGCAGAGAGGGAAAGAATGACAATAGTTGCGGCGGTAGCACCTTCTTTGTGCGTTTCTTCTCAGCTCCTCACTGCTGCAATAACAAAACGAAAACTCAGCTCTGGACCATTTTTCGCAAGCTATTCATCTGCTCATCATTTGCCTGGTGTTGCAAGCGTGATTTGCTCCTCGAACCCCTTCCAACTTGCCTCCTCCTCAGGTTTGCTCTTCTTGTTCTTGTTCTGTTTTTATTTATCTCTTGCAAACTTCTCATAGTAAATTTGATCCGTTGTTGCAATGACGTCTAAGCTTCAGTGAAGAAGGTAAAGGGATGCTTGTAACAACTCCTAGACAATTTCAAAAGACAACAATAAAGAGGGGGAAACATCGTGTTGGTATGTGCAGGGGTGTTCAGTCTTGGAGTGCCAGAATTGACAGTGATGGCAGGGGGAGTCGAGACTCTTAGTTTTAGTCCCAGGAAATTGCCAGAGATTGGAAAGGGTTTTGGAAAAACTGTGAAGAGCTTCTCACAGGTAAAGAACCCTCGCCCCCCCCCAAGGTTTACTACTGTGTAAGCTGTTTGAAGCCTTGTAAGACCATGGAACTCTTAAACTTTTGTTGCATTTGTACTTAGTGTGGATTGTTACAGCAGCAGGATGTATATGATGTCATAGAATCAGTGTTGTTGGGGATTTTTTTGGGATGCTTTCTGTGGTGACCAACTCTCGCATTATATGGATTTAAAAAAACCCCAGATGATATTGCAAAGATTTTCTCCCAAAAGAAAGATATGATCTATGAAGACTACTGTTCTACTATGGATGAGGGGGATGGTGATTGGAGAGGGTGCTGAGCTTGGGGTTATGGATGGGGTCGTGGTGAATTAGGTTTGGAGTTCTTCATCTAAGCGTCAAAGAGACTTAGAAAATATTGAACAATCTCTTCCAGATTTTGCAGAGCTAAGCAAAGGTAATGGATGTTTGATTAGGGTTAGAGCAATGAGCTTCTGGTTTCACATGATCTTTCTCATAGGAAATTTGGGATTTTGCTTCTGCACACTCTATGTAAGAGAGAGAGAGGCTTCCTTTTTGCTCATCATCCGTGGTTACCTGCAAATTGTTAGTTTCTTAGGCATGAGAGGGGGATACTGAGCAAAAACCTAATCCTTCTGATACGTTGTTGCCCTTGACATTTGCAGATGATTTACAGCAATTTCTGGACCTTGAACTTGAGAGTTCATATGATTTTGAAGAAGGTAAGTACAGAATTATTCCTACTCATTTGTCCATTGTGTTATATTCAACTCTATATCCAACAAATTATATTCCAACATCAGAACTTTCTGTGCTGACACTTCTCTTTTGACTGCTAGCCAACATCATGACTTAGTCTTCCCATATCACATTTCTAGAAATGCATCAGCAACTCAGGATGCAGATTTTTGTATAACCCATTTGTGCAAAATTTTGGTTGGATTAGTGAAACTCTTGAGATCTAGAGACAAGCTTTGCCAGTGTGGAAGGGGCAGTTAGGGCTCTTGGGGAATTAATGGATTTTGGCAACTGTTTTGACCTATTGCAATTTGCAGCTCGGCACTATGAGATAATGTTTTTGGTTCATGAGGACAACCTCAATGATGTCACAGCTGTTGTGAAGAAACTCGAAGGTAAACTTGACAATCATGTTTCCTCATATGAGGCAAGGGCATCCGAGTTGTGGATCCTTTCTCTTTACCGAAAAAGTTCTTGACTTCCACCTGCTCCCAAGAACTTTTAATCAAGTCAATTGCAGCAACGTTGATAGTATTAGTGTAAATCGGCTGACCCTGGGGTGTTGGGGTTCTTGCTGCAGATTTTATTGCAGAAAAGAAAGGTAAAGTGTGGAGGCTGAATGATTGGGGTCTAAGAAGGCTTGCATACAAAATCAAGAAAGCAAGCAAAGCCAACTATCTGCTCATGAATGTAGAAATTAGCTCTCAAGCTATCAATGAGCTAAACACATTGCTAGAGAAAGATGAGCGGGTGATTCGACACATGTGTATTACTCAAAAGGAAGCCATCACTGCTGCCAGTGAACCTCCCCCGGACTACTTCCCTGAAGAATCTGAGGCTGGTGATGATGATGACTATGATTCAGAGGATGAAGAAGAGGAGGAAGAAAGGGAAGAGGAAGAGGAGGGGGCAAGTTTTGCTGCAAGAACAACAGCCTAGTTGAACCTTCAAATGATCCCCTTGCTCGGACTAGACTTAAGTAGAAACAGGTGGCACTTTGGTTGGGATTCAGTTTCTCATGTATGGTTTTACAGTTACATGAGGTAAGTCAAGCATACCTCAGTGCTGGCATATCTTCCTTACTCAGATTTTGGTAGAACAGATCTTTGGGTTCAATAGTTGGAAGGGCTCCTACAATCCAGGAAGAGAAACATCTTGAAGATCTTTCATGAGAAAAAAAAAGGAACCATCTGAAACTGCAGGTATTGAGTGGACTTCTATTGCCTCCTGATCTGATTCTAATAAAACCAGCTCTTTAAGGTAAAAGCTGCCCTTATTGCTGCTTGTTGTTGACATGCCCAGTCATGAAGATGGTGTCTCGCATTTGTTAGGTTGCATAGACTACAAAGTTTTCTTCATTGAAACTAACATGGCAGCCTGGGATATCTGGGGATTTGCATCAATTGTGAGCAGTGGGTGTCCTAGATAGAACTAGAGGGAACTCACGCAGAGTGGGTTTCCAGAGTTGCCAAAGGAGTTTCTGATCTGAGGATGGCTCAAGGTACCAAGGCCTTCTCCACATGTTTCTAAGGGAACAAGTTTTGCTTGTTGTAAATTAGGAAACTGTGGAAGTATGATCTGTAATGTAGAAGGCTTTTTCTTTGCTCACCTTTCATGATTCCTGAAAAAGAGCTTTGGATTAATCCAATGTTATGTAGTGTCAATTCAAAAATTCTAGAATCTACTTCCTTTAAAACATCGACAAATTCTAGTTTCACTTGCATTAATTCATAGATTCATTATTTATACTTATAATACATAGTAAAAAGTAACAAAGTAGTAAATTAGATAAATTATTATTCATAAACACCTGCAATTTTGGAGAATGTAATGTAATATAATATTTAAAATCATTTAACATGAGAATTTAAAAATAGTGGTCTAAAGGTAAACATATTATTATTTGTAATGTATAAAAATAAATTGGAAATGTCACTTAATCTTCAAATTTTTTTTTTGTGATCATTCTAATTTTCTTTAAATTTATGATCCTTTAAATTTTAATTTATTTAACAATTATTTCTATAAATCTAAATATTATAATCAGAAATTAAAATTTATGAACAGTACTCTAATAGTTAAATTCATCTTCAAAATAAAATTCTATGATCATTTAGTTTTCGCTTGGATGAGAAGGAGGTAAGAATAATAGTAAAACAAGGTGGAATTTTATAATCAATTTATTAATTATTTTTATACATATAAAATTTATAGTCATTTAAATAAAGATGGAATATCTTCTAAAAAAGCAAATTTTAAGCTTTGCACTGAAAAGAAAGATTTCAAAAGGTATGTGAGAAAGAAGTAAAAATAATGATAAAAGAGGTGAAGAGTTTGAAGCATAACTTAAAATATCTATCTATGAAGGAAGGTAGTTTGTTTTGTTTTGTAGTTATGAGATCCATCAAACTGGGATGCTTCAAATAGTGTTCTTGGTGTCTTTGGAAAGCTCTCGACTAGGAGGGGAAGGAAGGTAGTTTGTTTTGTTTTGTAGTTATGAGATCCATCAAACTGGGATGCTTCAAATAGTGTTCTTGGTGTCTTTGGAAAGCTCTCGACTAGGAGGGGAAGGAAGGTCGTTTGTTTTGTTTTGTACTTACGAGATCCGTCAAACTGGGATGCTTCAAATAGTGTTCTTGGTGTCTTTGGAAAGCTCTCGACTAGGAGGGGAAGGAAGGTAGTTTGTTTTGTTTTGTAGTTCTGAGATCCATCAAACTGGGATGCTTCAAATAGTGTTTTTGGTGTCTTTGGAAAGCTCTCAACTAGGAGGGGTGCTTGGGCTTGGTTCCATGACGTTTTGATGTGCAGTGCAAAAGTTCTTGAATATTGAATGATTTTTTCATTGGAAATTAAACTAAATTATAGCTGAAAAAATTCAGAGGAATTGGACTGTGCCTTTGGTCTTGTTGGAAAGATCTTGATGAACAAGATTTAATGGAATTTATTTGGTAAGATTTGGATTCATAATGTGGGAGATATTGATTTAAAAGTAATTTCTGCCCCTAAAAATTCAAATAAGTTCAAAAAAACCAGGTTTTGGAAGGAAAAATCAGTTGAAGACGTGGTAACACTTGGGCCAATGGTGCATGCCAAACTAGTTTATATCATTAAAAACATTATTAGTTCGTGCTTATCTTTTATTAAACCAAACTACCTCCTTCCATTCTTAATAACTATTTCACTTCTTTTTCTACTCACTTACATGAAAATGGAAAAGCAAATTAACACATGTTTTTTCATGTCCATATTGTGTATTATATTAAAATAATTTAATAACTTGCCTCTTTCAAGCCTATTTATTTCATCCCTTTCCATTGCACATTCATATGGACCATACAAGATCTCACATAAATATTGACGAATTATTGAGAACTACATGAGAACACACAAAAAAAAAAAGACAACGATTTAATAAAAAATATAAAAAAGCATTTTGCTTAGCTTGGCACCTTACACTTGTACTTGTAAAGGTGTTGTCTTTGCATGTAGATGGGAAGAAGTAAAGGAGGAAAGCTTGTATACTTATATATGTAAACAAAGATGAAAATCCATCCATAAAAAATACAAGGCATGTTGTAACAAACTTAAACAGAGAAAAGAAAACCAAAACAATCAAAACAATTTTAATGAAGTAGAAGACCTAATGTTAAAAAGGCATCATTTGTCACAAATTAGTTAATGATGGAGGTGCATTAGTTGGCATGTGTGAAAAAATTGAAGAATTATGATTAAGCATGGTAATTTGTTGAAGAATTGTGATGGTTTGTGCACGTTAAAAAGTTATTGACATTCGTTGTTTATAATCTTATATATAAAAGCAACAGTGTTTGTTTGTGTGGGCAGTGCCTGGAAGATTCTTCTAGTCACTGCCCATTCCCTGTGGTGTCTGTTTGTCTGTGATGACAAACAGGGGAAGGCAGTTGCTATGGGGGGTTGGGCGAGGTGCCATTTCTATTAAATAAATCCTTGGGGAAAATCAGGGGATGTTTTTCTAATCAAACAAAAATTACAATTTTTTTAAAAATTATTTTCATTATAGAACATATTAAAAAAACTAGAATCTTTTTGAAAAAGAAAATAGAAAAAAAATAAAAATACATAAAAATAAAAAAATGAAGATAGACAAAATAAGAATAGAAAAAATAAAAAGATAAAACAAACATAGACCACAAAAAAAGTAAAATTGCAAAAACTATAAAAAAGGAATGGAAACAAATGAAATAAGGAAAGGGAAATACAGTAAAATAATTTTAAAAGAAAAAAAATTCTAAAACTGAAAAAACCAAATAAAGAGTAAAAAATAAGAAAAAATAAAACTTATAAATATTGAAGAAAAATTCTACTTGAAAAAGAATGAGGTGTGTCTTCTTTCTCCAAACTTCAAACTTGCATTCAAATAAAAATAATAATAAAAATAGAAAGCACATAAAAATAAAAAAATAAAAAAGTTAAAAGTTTCTAAAAAAAACTAAAACATGAACCAAGTTTAAAGAAACCGGGGGACTTCACAGTGGCCGAAGGTCATAGGCAATCACTATTAAAATATAAGCATTATAAGTATTTAGGACGTTTGTTGATGGTGAACTATATTAATATATACACAAAAAGTTCAGAATGAATCAAAATGAAGATAGAGACAACCATAGGTCTCTATGTTAAGGGGAATGAAATCATTTTGTGATGCTTGTTTTGTGTATGATCATATTTTGTTTTGAACGATAATTATTGTTGTCTATGTTGTCATCATTGAAACACATTGCACCAAATTTGTACGAGTTAAATCGACAATGACAACATTCATCAAAGTTCGAAAATTATCTCTAGTGGTAACAATATTCATTTGTTGTATGATGATAGAAAAGGTGAAAAATCTTTCTCTATATGTGAGTTCCACTTTTCAACGCAATAGCTGATTTTCAGACCTTAACGACATTGTCGTTACCAATTTGACTCGTATAATTTTGTTGCAAAAGTTTTGCCTTTCCATGCAGATGGGTAGGGGAGAGGAGTGAGGCACTTAGGCTTGGAAAAGGTATAGACATGAGTTGAGGAGAAGATTGAGGTACTTGGGCTTCGAAGAGGTAGTTATTTCTCTTCATGTACCCATGGGTAGGGGAGAGGAATGAGGTAGCTAGGCTAGGAAGAAGAGGTAGTTATTTTAGCTGATGGCATACAGTATACATGATGACGAGAATTATGGCTTGAAGCCATAGACTCTGGATAAATCCAAAGAACAAGTCGATGAAAAACACTTGTCAATTGATCTTTGTTGCAAGAGAACCGAGTCTAGGAACTAGAAGGAAGAAGCTGGAGAAATTTAGCTGGAGAAACAATCAACAAGTTGAAGAAGAGAACATGTGCATGGAGTTTGCATAACCAAGAAGCATTATGAAGCAACAATCCATCTTGGCTCTATCATTTGATTCTAAGCTGCCATTCTGTTTGCAGCAAGAGACAAAAGGGAAACTGCTTGATCAGGGAAACAAGGCAAGGAGGAAGAACCTGGTGAAGATGTTCTGAACATGATATGGTTTGTTCCAAAAGATGTGGTGCGAAGTGCTTTTTTTTTTCCGACATTTCTTTCGTCTGTCTCTCTTCTCTTCTCTCACCTCTTGGCTGCCACTGCGATCCTCTTCCCCCGGGGCCGCTTAATTGCGTCTTCCAAATTGGAGATCCATGACTTTTGTTTTTGTCAAGAGCTCGATGCAATCGCGGATCTTCAAGAATTCTGCACAGAAGACAGTTACATTCATTCTCTGGGCAAATAGAGAAGTTCCTTTCGTATGCTGCAACAATAGCTTTTGTTGTTATGGAGACAAAATGCGCATACCTTTGCATGAGGAAAGAGGAGGTGGATCACCGGGGCCGTAGCAGGAATCATCAGAAGGAAAATCTTCGTGATAATAGATAAGGAGAGAAAGCTCGAGTCGAAAGCGCGAAGAAATCTCGAGCCGGGCTTCCAAAGCTGTCGCAACACTTTTGAAAAGGTTTGCGTTACAAATCAATTGTATGAAAAATGGCAAGAGCTCTAAGCTTTACTGCTGGACAATTATTTCTGCGGCAGCAAGCGATGCATGTTGTATGTTGGCGACAGATCCATCGCTGTATGTCTCAGGGTTCTTCGAGGGGAGGAAGCCCGGGGAAGGGCGGACCAAAGCGTAAGGTAGCAGTATTGGGAGCCGCCGGTGGAATAGGACAGCCGCTTGGCTTGCTCATGAAGCTCAGTCCTCTTGTTACAGACTTGGCGCTCTTTGATATTGCAGGAACTCCTGGTGTCGCCTGCGACTTGAGTCATGTAAACACACAGGCGAAGGTCATGATCAGTCACAATTCTTCTCAGCAATTCTGTGCAAAATATAGATCTGTGGAAAGGTTTCATGATCATGTCAGTTTCTTCCACTAAAACTCTGACATGCGATGATAGACCGAGGATTTTAACATTATTGTATGCCTCTTGCAGGTGGAAGGCTTTGCAGGAGATGGAGAACTTGGAAAAGCATTGACAGGATGTGACTTGGTCATCATTCCAGCAGGTGTGCCACGAAAGCCTGGAATGACAAGAGATGATTTGTTCAAGATCAACGCCGGGATTGTCAAGAATCTCTGCAAGGCCATTGCTGAGCATTGCCCAAAGGTAGATAGAAAATCTTTACACAAATCATCATGTAGACATCTTTCTTTCTATCTAAGTGGAGCGGTCTTCATAAGTGTCCATTTAGAACAGGAGAACTTAGCATACTTCAAGCTCTGAATCAGAAAAAATCTTGCAACAAGTGATTTAGTCTTTCAGAATTTGCAAGTCATGGAACCTTTTCTGCATCCACTTGTTAGGAAGAACTGGTGGTCTACTTTGGGGACGCACTAAGGCCAATGATCAGCATTACATGTGTCTTTCATCTCATATCTTGGCAATTCTATTGAAGATTACTATGTCAAAACATGGCATTCATGACTAAACTACATCATTACATTTGGCATAAGTGATGATATATATATATATCTGATCAATTTCCTCTAGTGCTTCAGGTGCAGATGATGACTTTGCATATAGATTGTATATTTGATGACTTGAGAGACTCTAGTGATCATTTTAGTCTCATGGTGTTTCAGTAGAAGAGTCATTGCAACTTGGGAACAACTTAGTTGCTGGGGTGATCAAGGCGTTAGTGAACATCATAAGCAACCCTGTCAACTCGACAGTGCCGATTGCTGCTGAAGTGTTCAAGCAAGCTGGAACTTATGATAAAGCAAAGCTATTTGGTGTGACAACGTTGGATGTTGTGCGAGCAAGGACCTTCTATGCTGCAAAGAAGGGCATACCTGTTGAAGGTACTGAATCATTTTGGTGGTGCAGTACAACTTTGATGCAACAAAATTTCTATATATTATTGTGTCTGAGAGTGCAACAAAATTAAACATGATTTTCAGAACTCCATATGAACGTCGTGGATGCCTGGAAACCAAAAGTTCTCAAAAGTTCTGTGACATTGTAGTAATATGCATGGAATCTAACATGCATGTCAACTTGGGTGTCCTGGGATTCTTTAGGTGTGGACCTGCCTGTTGTAGGGGGCCATGCAGGCATCACCATACTGCCCCTTTTCTCTCAGGTAAAATACCATTTAAGCACTTTGCATGATCTGATTATTCCAGCTGAAGTTGTGGGCATGCACACTCTTTCACTCAAAAGGAAGAACCTGGCTGTTTGTTCCCACCAGCGGCCCAGAATGCTTTCCCCCAAACTTCAAGATTATCCTAGCAATCTTTTGACAGCAATGATGTTTGTGGATGCTTAGGCCACTCCTAAGATGGATATGACAGAGAAAGAAATTGATACACTAACAAAGCGCACACAAGATGGAGGAACGGAAGTTGTGCAGGCTAAGGCAGGCAAAGGCTCTGCAACTCTGTCTATGGCGTAACAACCTGCCTATAAGCCTTTTGTCTGCTTCTCCCTGCTCCCATATAGACACATTTCACTCTTTCGCAAGTACCCTACTTATTACTGAACTTTAGTCATCCTTTGCCAAAGAAAATCAGGAAGCTATGAACTCACATTTCTTTGAATGTTCCTCTGGTTTATCATCCACTCTTGGCATGGCAATGGTGGAAGAATGTGAAGGGTTATATTTTAAAGAACTGTTGCCTACACGAGTGACTAGGTATCAAGTCTTGAATGGAGGTCCAACATGTACTACAAGCAACATTTTGATGGGGAGATCTGATGTTCTTTTTTCTTGCATGGAGGTCCAACATGTAACCTAAGTATAATTGGTGGTGTGTTGTTCTTTTGTTTGGGGTGGTGTCAGATATGCAGGAGCACTGTTTGCAGAGGCTTGTCTCAAGGGTCTCAATGGTCAAAAGAATGTGATAGAGTGCAGCTATGTGGAGTCAACTATTACTGACATACCTTTTTTTTCATCTAAGGTACAGATTATAGCCAGAGGAGCTCTAGAGAAAATGTTGAGCACTTTCTGTTACAATGCAAGTGCAGTTGAGTGTGTGTGGCTTCTAAGTCTTCTGGTTAGTGTTCAGGTACGGTTGGGTCCCAAGGGAATTGCAGAGGTGCTTGGTTTGGGCAAGCTCACAGCTTATGAGAAAAAAGCATTGGATGACATGGCAAAGGAACTGAAGGCTTCGATCAGGAATGGCATAGAGTTTGTTAAGAAATGAGATGAGCTCCATATGTATGATTGCAAGGAAGGTTGCTGAGGTCTGTTGGCTTCAGGGTGCTCTCTCCAACAAATCTAGTTTTGCAAAAGCAGGTCAAATCAAGCTGGGCCAAGATCTCTAGTATTGTTTCATCCTTTCATGATTCAACATCACTGGAGTATGTGAAGTTAATTACTGAACTGCATTTGAGTGAATTTGCTGCCTTCCTTTTGGTACCACTTTCTGTCATGATGGCTTCAAAGTGCAGATGTAGTAGTTGTTGCTTTTGCTTGGGTTACTGATTTATTTATTTCTGGGGATCATGAGATTGGATGTAATGGAGTACATGCCCATTGTCTGCTTGGGAGAATGAAATCATTGACCTCTTTTTGCACATGGGTCTTCACTGCAAAAGGGAAGAAGACCATACATACTTCATGGTCTAACCCGTAAGCAAAGAAGTCAGTCTGTTCTCAATTTCCATGTTCGTGTGTGACTACAGATGAGGCACTGATGTTTTGTTTGCAGCAAAGATGGACAGCTACAATCAAGCAACAAATGACTGGTACATTTGTTCTCTGCAGAAGCATAAGTGTCTCCATAGTGTATGTATGTTTGGCAGCTAAAAATCACACACCCTGGTAGGGGGGAAAGGGTGGGGGGGAATCATCATGTATATGTCTGTGGAGGTCTGCTATTTGCAGCTGACACACGCGATCCCCATTCCAACAGCTCTTTACTTGTATCATCTTTGTGGCAAATCACTTCGATGAAACAAAATGAATCCTGGTTTACAGTTGTTGCAGAAGTAATTGCTGCAATCAATTCATCTTCATTTCTTACCTGCCCACATATACCACAGGAGACAGCCCATTCAGATCAAAGTTCTCTCAACCTGCAATACCTTGTTTCAAAAGGGAAGTGCAAAGGTGGGTTGCAAAGCTTTTCCTTGCAAAGAAAAAACCGACATGATGTGTTGTGTCAAGATTGGTTTGCAAAGCTTTTACTTGCCAAGAAAACAAAATTGATGAATGGGTTGTGTCAAGATGCTCACCCTTGTAGCAAATACATTTCCATCACCGTTTGTAAAAGCTTCCACTAGACCTATGTAGTTCCAATTCTTTATCACATTGTAGGGTCCATCATGGATTTCAACCTCAATGGTATACCCTCCATTATTCATGAGAAAGACTAAGCTAGGTTGATTGATGCGGATCATGGTTGATATATCTTGGCAAGTCACCTGCATGCACCAAATTTCCCTCTCCAAATGTTTCTTCTTATTCTCTCACTCTCTCTCTCTCTCAGAGATGGGGATCTGCATCATGCTCATGCAGCTCTCATGATTTCTGCTGACAGTCCTGCAATTTCTCTCAATGCCGAACATAATGAAAATTTGAAAAGATGAAGCAGATCCAAAGAAGCAGATCTGGCCACTGCAATTGCACAAACTATGCTGGAAAAGGGCTTTAGAAAATTTTACACAACCAATTTACAACAACTAGAGAACAAGGGTACTCTAGGGCAATCTCAATCTCATTGACAAATAGCTATTTTACATGCGACTGAAAATAAAATGAATACAAAAGCTAGTTTAAATCCTTGACTGAAATTTTATTACATGTGACTTGAAAAAAAGGAAAGAGAAATGATTTTTATGTGAGTTGTTTTGTGATTACAAGATTTTACCTGGAAACTTCCGTCACCAATGCAAGCAATGACACGCTTGATACCAAGGAGAGCTTGTGCATAGCCCAGCAACGCTCCAACTGACCACCCTATTGATCCATATTGCATCTGAAACTCATACCTGCAATCACCACAGTTCTCCAAACTTTGCAAAATTTCTTGAAACCAGGAAAAAGTGTGCAAAGAAAGTATATGAGCTTGTTGAGTATATTGCTAGATTTTATTACTAAATTACCTCAGACCAACACTGAAATCATCTCTTCCAAAACCAGAAAAATTGTACACAGAAAAAGTATGTGAAGCTTGTGCACCATAGGTTGGTAAAATACTACATTTCATTACTATCAGCTCCCCAGAGCAAAATCATCTCTCAGATTTGGCAACATGTTGTAGTACCAAAATTGAAGGACAATTGAAACCAGAAAAAAATATGAACAGAAAGTGCTATGAGCTTGTGCATACTTTGCTTCATTTCAGTGATATTAGACTTTCCCCATACTGAAATTGTCTCTTCAATTTGGCAATATTTTTGTAGGTCAAATATGAAGAAAAACTTAAACCAGAAAAAGTGTGCAATAAAAGATAGAAAGGCTACGTGATGTAGAAACCTGGCCCAGACTTCATTGCAAGAGAAACACAAACTGAAACCCAGAAAAAAAGTGTGCACAGAAAGTATATATAAAAGGCTATGGGCGATATAAAAATTAGGCTGGCAAACTTGATTGCAAGAGAAACACAACATGAGATGTGGAAGCTGAAATGGACAAGAAAGAAGCTGGTGTAAGAAAAGCTCACCCACAGTCTTCAGGAAGCTTCAGTTTCTGACAATTAAACCAAGAATCCCCTGTCTCAGCGAGCACAGCTGTGTCCTTTGACAACAGGGCCTGGCATTCATCACCACCATCTCTCTCTCACCCCATGAAGGATGGAACTTGAACAGATCAATTTGCAGGAGTGGAAAAACTTTTCTTTGTTTTTTGCAATAGATCAATAGGAGCTAGACACATAGAGACAGAGAATTTAGAGAGAAAAGGATGGGCACATTGAGAAAGTAAGTACCTGAATGTGCTTGAAGACAATGTTGACACGAAGCGGATCTCCAGGTTCACCCTTGGGAACCTCACCTTCAGGAATGAAAATGCGCTTATAGTTGTCAAAGGAATTGGGATTTCGTGTCACTCTTTCAGCAAGAAGCTCCAAGAAATCCCTCATCAACACACACCCAAATTCTTGGGTTCCTTGGATGAGAACCCGATCTGGATTGACAATTATCATGTGATTCTTCTTCAGTAGCAATGAGTATCCTACAGAGCTGTAGTCATTGAAAATGGGTCCTGCAAAAATGTATGCATCCGAAGACTCCACAATCTCCAGACAAAAGGGAGAGCTCACAGCTCCCCAGTATGTCCCTATGAAGCGAGGATGTGTCTCCAGAACTTGCCCTTTTGCTGATGGCATTGTTGCATATGCATATCCTGAAGCTTCTACCAATTTCTGGAATGCTGCTTTGGCTTTCCCTAGTCGCAATTTGGGTCCCCCGACCAACACTGGTTTCACAGATTCATTCAGAAATTTCACTGCTGCCTCAACTGCTGCCTCAAGAGATTCTTGGTTGCTTGTTCTGCAACAGAAAAATGAAGAAGAAGAAGAAGAAGAAGAGATCATCAAAAAAAAATCTTTGACCTCTGGAGTTCTCAATCTAAGTTCACCAATTAGCTCTTTTGTTTCTCAAATCTTCTTTGTTGACAAATTTTTTTTAGTATTGGTGGGTAAGAGAGGATGATTTTGAGGTGTGGGGAACTTTTCATTGATTCACATACTGTCTTGTAATTGCATATGGAATGGTGCTGCGTGTGAAGGATGGGTGCACTGTTCCTGCAAGGTTGCAGCTCACACTGATATACACAGGTTTGCTCTCTTTCAGGCAAACTGACACAGCTCTGTCAATCTCTGCATGTGCATCGTCCAAGCAGTTGATGATTGCCTGTTGTGCAGCAGCAGCAGCCATGGAATTGTGAATTGCCCCTGCCATGCTCCATGTAAGTTCCATGCTCTTATAGATCATTAAAGACAGAGACCATTCATCATAGTAAACTTCTTGCAACATCAGCCTCAGGGATACATCATTTTACATATGAGCTTACAGGAAGAGCATGTTTACCACAAGCTCATGCACCCAAGTACTACAATCTGGTGATTCAAGTGCTGATCATTACATTAAGGTGAGCACCAACATCATTGAGTGTTTGGGTACTTGCAAGGTCTCGAGAAATTCTATTGCTAAAACCCATCAAGATTCTTCTAGACTCTAGTTCCTGCAGAGAGTCGAGAGGGAGGTAGGCTAGCTAGCTGTTTGAGAAGTGGAGATGCTCTAAGAGTTGCAAATGAAAATGATGTCGTGCATCAGGCAAAAACAAATTGCCTGATAACATGTCACAGTCTGGAAGCAGCGAAACTCCTGACTGAAATCAGGAATGCCTATGGTGTGATGCAAGATTCGGTTGGTGCCAAAGTCGTTGGAGTTGGGACCACCCACGATGCAGATGACAGGGAGATTCTCACTGTAAGCACCAGCGATGGCATTGATGACACTGAGACCACCGACGGTGAAGGTGACCACCACTGCCCCCACTCCCTTCCATCTAGCATACCCATCAGCGGCATAGCCTGCATTGATCTCATTGCAGCAGCTGCATTTTGAAAAGCACCATAGTTTTGTTCGTGTTCCACCCTCTCTCATCCCTTATTATCGTTGTGTTTAAGAACAACTTTCAGTCAGAACAAGAATGTTGTAATCATTTTGAAATTATTATCTATAATTTTTTTCAACCAAAAAACTGTAATATGTTGCCTAAAACTGGAGATTTTTTTTTCCTTTCAAAGTTTTCAAGTAGGATTTCCACTGCTTAAGACACTGTTTTCTAGACTAAACCCTAAAGGGAGGAGGGGCCTCACCCAATGTTGTTCAAACCTGGCTCCGCCAACAGATGGTCCAACAAGATGAGGTTGAAATCCCCCGGCACTGAGAACACATCAGTGCACCCAATTTCCACCAGCCTGCGTGCCAGATGCCTGCCCAAACATGCCGTGGATTTGATGATCGGGTACACTGTTGGAGCTGGGCTTGCTGCATTCGACCTAGCAGCAGCAGCAGTAGCAACAGCAGTCGTAGTAGATTTACGTACTATTGTAGCAGATGAACCTGTTGCTGCTGCTGCTTCTGGATTTGGATTCTGTATTGACCCGGGGGTTGATGAAGCTGCTGCCGCTTCTTCTGCTGCTGGGTTTGGGTTCATTTTAGATGATGAAGCTGATGAAGCTGCTGCTGGTTGTGGCTTCAGTATTGAACCTGAAGCTGAAGCCGCTGGTGGTGTTGATGCAGATGATGAAGCTGACGTTGGGCGTGGTTTCAGTATTGAGCCTGACGATGAAGCTGATGTTGGGCGTGGTTTCAGTGTTGAGCCTGACGATGAAGCTGCCGCTGCTTGTGGGTTTGCTGTTGCTGCTGCTGCTTGTGAGTTCGGTATTGAGGCAGGGTCTGAGGTGATGATACTTTTGGTTGTGGTGTTGTTGTTGGCGGGGGAATTTGGCTTGCTTGCATCAAGGAGAAGAACAGAAACCTCTCTGTTGAATTTGGGAGAGCGTGTTGTCTTGAGATCTGCAGCACTTACAAGCCGACTCCCCCTCTGTGACGTCGGCCTTTGTGCCGTGTTTGCTTACAAACAAAGTAGTCGCCTGATGAGAATTGTTTTTTTCTTTTCACATACACCCACCCCTGCCATGCCTCACACAAGCGCGAAATTCTCTTCTCAACAAACAACACAACAACAACGACACAAGCTGCGATTTCTCTTCTCACCCACCACACTACAACAACCTACACTGCAATCAGCAGCAGTATTTTCCACTGCAACTTTCGTAATACTATCTCGCCTTTCACAACGACTGCTGAAATCTTTTGGCGCAGATCAGGTTGCTGCACTGCATTCTTGTGTCTGATTCCTGGAAGTTTCAGAAATTTTTGGTTTGCAGTGTCAAGTACAAATCCTCATACTGGAGAAGAAGTTCATCAAAATGAAGAACTTTGAAGGACCCAATTTTATTTTGCGCAGCTGCTGCTGCTGCTTCTTCTGTTTCCTTCCTGCACTGAAAACAACTGCCTGTTTTTTTTGGTGGGGGCCGGGGGTGGGTTTGGGTTGCTGATCAGAAACTTCGTCGTCCTCCTCCTCCCTCTTGGAACTCCCAACAGAAGAAGTTTTGGCAACTGCTGATCATATTCAACCATGAAAAAAATTGCTTCCTCTCAAGCTGAAGGACTGAAGAAGAAGAAAATATTTAACACCCAAGAAGTAAATTTGCAACTTCTTCTTTCTTCTACTACTAGTACTAGTCTCATCATCTCAGGTTCACCACCTCAGACTGGACTCGTTGCAACTGCTAGACTTGATGATCAAGTCCAACTGCATGCATTCCTTGAGCTGAGCAACAGCAGCAGATGCAAATTGATGCCCACAAGTAGCTTCTAGGGAGCTTTCTACCTTTCCATATCCCCACTTTCTCCCTTGAAATCACACCCCTTCACCACTA
Organism: Sphagnum tenellum; assembly: GCA_963921925.1. NCBI lineage: Eukaryota > Viridiplantae > Streptophyta > Sphagnopsida > Sphagnales > Sphagnaceae > Sphagnum > Sphagnum tenellum. The sequence goes on along the minus strand of OY998143.1, from coordinate 2,817,349 downwards.
CTGTCGCTGCAGCAGTTTCCTGCTCTACTGAAACTTGTGTCCATTAGCCCCCCTTGCCAAGGGTAGTTCCTGTAGGTAGGCAGGTAGGATAAAATGTGTTGTAAATGATAGGTCATGTAGGTAGGTAAGTAGGTATGATAATAAGTGCAAAGGATAGGTCATGTAGTATATAATAGGTGCTTTAAAGGATGGGTCATGCAAGTAGGTAGATAGGCAGTTTTGACAATAGGTCCTGTGAATGATATAGGTCACACAGGTAGGTAAGTAGGTAGGTAGGTAGAAACAGAAACTGTGATAACCATCACAAGTGGTTAGCTGCAAAATCAGAACCCAATGAAAAAATGTTTTCTATCCACCCACCATCCATCCCTTATTGTGCACTGGTGGGTGTTGGTTCACTTCTGGTCCCCAATTATCATAACTTCATGTTTCCATTTTCTGTTGTCCATCTATCTAGATTGATTTTGCCTACATAATATTTTTTAAAAATTCAATGTTACATAATACCATTATCTTCAATGTACACTAAGCAAAAATTGATGGATTCTATTCTTGACATGGCCTGAGAAAATGATGTGGAAAGAAGGAGAAAAAACCCAAAAACAACAAAAACAAACACAGATTTCATCACCCTCAAAGTTGGAGCTTTGTTCATTAGGAGGCCATAGTTTGCACAATCTGAAAATTTGTTGCAAGCTTTTTTGTAAATGGACCAATTTTGACATTCATAAGTTGAGCAACATGTGGGACTTTTAGGCCTTATGTGGACTCTGGGCACGTTTTATGCATACTATTGTAGACAGATTTGTGGACCATACATGTAATTGGTTTTGGCGTCTTATTTTGGTACATTTTTAAACTACTCTTGTGGATTTGGTGTGAAGCTTTGATAGCTTTAGAGGATTTGATGTGAAAGTCATAAAAAATGAGGAAAACTGGAAGATCTTAAAATAGTGCCACAAGAGTGGCCTGGTAGTGGGGTTTTAGTCTTCAGCAACCCATATGTAAGAAATTGACCAATTGTCATTCCACAGATGGCTGTCCATCCATGGATGAATGCATCTCCATGAATTATGAGCTGCATAGGTATAATTCATACTTTGTGAACTATGAGTGGATTACGTTGCATAAAATCCCTAACGCGTGAGTTTCATCCAATTCATAAGTGGTAAGTTGCAAGCAATCCCTACCTTGTGAGTTGGCTGCCCAAAACTCATGAAAAAAACTGGAAATAATATGAACAACTTTTGGAACATAATTTCAATGTTTTCTAAATTTCATTGACTTCCAGATGGATGGATGGATGGATGGATGGATACATGGAAGGATTATGGAAAGGAAACACTTTACCACGGGGTTTCAGTTCCCTAGCTAATGAGGGTGGTTAGCGAACTTGCTGTCTTGACTACCGACCTACTAACAACCAACTAGCCCTCACATATGTACTAACCAGTGTACAAATAAGTGAAACAGAGAATTCAATTCTGGGTCCAGTTCTTTCAAAAAATAAATCTCAATTCCAAAACAGTTCCAAATATTGGACCCAATTCCAATTCAGTTTCAGTTACTAACCAGAACCAGAACCAGAACCAACAGTTCAAACCCTCCAAACTGGGTACCTGGCCAACACTGGTTGGGATGTTGGGACCCATTCCTTTACCACTCCACAAGTTTGAAGACCAAAATTTAGTCTTAAAGATTGTATAAGGGACAATCAGGCATTGTGAAAACTAGTTTTCAGCAGGTATGAGGTGGGGCAGGTTTGGAAAATTCTGACCGACAACTGGTTATATATCCATACAACCAGTCTGAGACATGGTGAGTCCGGCCAGAGTGAATTAACAGCCACCAATGCACCAGTTGGCCGTTCTGTCCACTGGATGGGTTGCGTTTTTTCATTCGGCGCCGGATGGGGCTCATCACAGTCGATTTCTTTTTGCTGCTGACCACTGTACTTTTTTTTCTCTTTTTTTTTTTGTTCTTGGCCGTTTTTCCTGGACCTAACTTCACACATAGCTACCCTGCTCACTTTCCTACCCTCATAAGTATTGCACCAACCTACTGACAGAGTTACCTTAATAACTAGTTATCCTACTGACCTAGCTATTGTACTAACCACCTACCCTACTAACCTAGCTACTCTATTAATTACATACCCTACTAACTTAACCATTAGGTTTAGGGTTGAGACACAAATTAATTAATAAGTTTTTCACAAATGTATAGTAATTAATCTAAAGTAGGTTAAATTTGGGGGGAAAATTTTAGGGTTTACACATATGTGAAGTAATACAATTGCATTTTATATCTTCTTCAAAAAGAATGGAAAAATTAAGTTGGAAAGATCACACAAAGATAAAAGACATATCTTCTTGTTTGGTTTTATATGAAATTTATTTGATTATTTTTAAAGATTAACGTATTTTCTTTCAATTAATAAATATTTATAGTTTAAAACCTTTGAATTTTGGTTTTTAATTTTTTTCCTATGTTCTTTCAAAAAAAAATATTTTGCATTATACGATTTGTATAGCTTGTATAAATTTTTAGGTTTAGGGCATATATCACTAAGACTTTTTTTTGTTAAGGTTTGGTAAAAGTAAGTACAGGTGCAAGTATTGAAATTATGCCCCAAAATTCCAGTTGGTAAAAGTAAGTATGGGTGTAAGTATTGCAATGTAACCCCAAAATTCTAGTTGGTAAAGGTAAGTATAAGTTTGGGTATTTCAAGTTGAAATGAAAAAACAAACGTAAATGTAATACCCATATTTCAAGAAAACCCATCTAAATGGTTTGGATACCCTTAAATGAAGACCTAGCCCTAAACACAATATGCATATGCAAAGTCACTTTGAAATAACCCAACCCTAAATGCAACACCTGCACTTTGGGTCATTCCGAAATGACGCATGTAGGGTTTAAGCTTTCTTTATATGAAGATCTTATCCTAAATGCAACACTTGCATTTACGGTCACTCCGAAAGTATGCATATGGGGTTTAGGGTTTTTTATATGAGGATCCCACCCTAAATGCAATACCTGCATTTGGGGTCACTCCGAATAGCTACCCTACTCACTTTCCTACCCTCATAAGTATTGCACCAACCTTGGTACTTTATTTATTATCCCCTACTGACACAACTACCCTAATAACTAGTTATCCTACTGACCTAGCTATTATACTAACCACCTACCCTACTAACCTAGCTACTCTATTAATTACATACCCTACTAACTTAACCATTAAGTTTAGGGTTGAGAAACATAAATTAATTAATAAGTTTTTCACAAATGTATAGTAATTAATCTAAAATAGGCTAAATTTGGGGGGAAAATTTTAGGGTTTACACATATGTGAAGTAATATAATTGCATTCTATATCTTTTTCAAAAAGAGTGGAAAAAATTAAGTTGGAGAGATCACACAAAGGTAAAAGACATATCTTCTCTTTTGGTTTTGTATGAAATTTATTTGATTGTTTTTAAAAAATTAACGTATTTTGCATTATATAATTTGTATAGTTTGTATAGTTTTTTGGGTTTAGGACATATATCAGTAAGACTTTTTTTTGTTAGGGTTTGTATAATTAGGGTTGTAACAAGGCTTATAGCAAAATATCATTTGGATTTTTAAGGTTATGCTTTATTATTTAGTGTATAAGAATTTGGTTCATATATTTTAGAATTTAAGGTTTATACTCTAAATTTTGCTCATTGTATTGGTTTTTGATCTTTTCACATGTTTAAATTTATACCATAATTTGAATTTCCTTTGTTTCCATATGTTGCATAGTTGCTAGAGTTTAATATTTTCTAACCCATTTTTCTAACAGTATTTTTACAAATTAACAGTAAATAAAATAAATCTACAGTGCATTATAGGGGGAATTTTATATGCAAAAAAATGCAATACATATTTGCAAGATCATACTGAAAAAATACATAGGTGATTGAAGGAAACCATATGTGAAAATTTTAAACCCTAAATGCAATATTTGCATGTAATGTCATTTCAAAAGTGGTCTGGGTACCAAAATTATGTCTTTTTATATACTTAAATTAAATATTATTCTAAATTAATCTTATGACAAAATGTAAGTTTTACAATGAATGTAAAAACCAGCAACTATTATGGGACCTATATGCGGGTATTGTAAGAGATCCCAAAAAAAACCAGCGGTTATTATGGAGATTATATGCGGGTATTACAACGAATGAAGAATGTCAACGATTATTTGTGCCCTATGTGCGGGTATTGCAAGGAATGCAAAATGCCAGCGGCTATTATGGGACTCATATGTGGGTATTGCAAGGAATGTAAAAGGCAAGCGCCTATTATGGGACTTATATGCGGGTATTGCAATTAATGCAAAATGCATGTGGCTACTTTTGGACTTATATGCCAGTAGTACATATTAGAAAATGGTCTTATGGAGTTCATAATAAAAAATGATGTGGGTATTATATGTTTAAAATGTGTGGATTATTTTAAAAGTCTTCAGGTGATGTGAGTCCTATTAACTTAGATGTAAGTATTATATAATGTTCATTTTGATCTTTGGTTTGATTCTTACATCTCAAGTACTAAAAAATTTTATGACAAAGAAGACATATATGATTAACCAGATACACATCAAACAAGTGTGAGTAGAAGATACTATTATATTGATAAAAGATGTACAAAAATGAGTGCATGGAAAATTACTAGAGAACCCAATGAAAAAAAAACATTTGATCTCTATAACATATCAAAGGATCAAAGTTCAAAATTGGGTAGTCCAAAAAATAAAAGGGCTACAAAACCTTACTAATTATATAAAATGAAACCCTAACCCATATCAGTATCTACAATCCCGTGTTTAGTTCGGTATGCAGTTGTTGCATTTGCAGCCTTTTTTGCATGATGAATAGTGTAAAAATGGCGGCATTGCATCTCAACCTGAACTGCATCCCAACCTTCATCCATTCCTTGTCCTTCCGAGCTAAATTAGGTGGACAAAGAAGTGCAAGTGGCTGAGAAGCCTATTCAGTTTCCAGTTCCGGACCTAAACCCAAAAATGAAAGTTCAAAAAACAAAATGCAGGTGTTGCAAAACATAAATCATATATTCACATACTACTCCTATAAACATGAACTATTCTAAAGTATTGCAATAGAAAAAATTTGACAAAAAAATTTCCGCACCTTCCAACAAATGATGGAAGGTGCGGAAAGCCTTATAATTCTGCTGCAAAAAAGAAGAAGAAGAAGGTTTTTTTTTTGTTGCGCTACAGCTGAGCTGTAGTGCAACAAAGAAAAAGAAAGAAGAAGAAGAAGGCCTTTTTCTTTGCTGGAAAAAAGAAGAAGAAGAAGGTCGCCTTCTTTGCTGCACTGTAGTTGAGTTGTAGTGCAGCAAAGAAAGAGAAAGAAGAAGAAGGCCTTCTTCTTCTGCTGCAAAACAAAAGAAGAAGAAAGCCTTTTTCTTTGCTGCACTGCAGTTAAAAAAGAGGAAGAAGAAGAAGACTTGCGGGTCGCCTTCTTTTTCTTCTGCTACAAAAAAAGAAGAAAACTTCTCAAGCCTTCTTCAAACAAAACAAACAAAAAAAAACAAAAAGAAAATGTAAGCATCTTACCTTTTCGTGGGCGCGTGGGTCCCGCTCCAATTCTAGCCGCTCTAGCTCCAGCTCCCGCTCCACAACCGCTTGAGGTTTCTAGAGCTCTGGCGATGGAATGAGGGGGGGGTGGGGTTGGTAGGTGGTAAGTAGGAGGGTGGAGGTAGGAGTGGGGGGTGGGCTTGGTAGGTGGTAGGTAGGAGGGGGTAGGTAGGAGGGGGGAGGTAGAGAATTTCGGGGCAGAGAGGAGGTGAAAAAAAAAATCTCAACGATGTTCATCCGCAAAACAGGTTGAACAGGCTCATCCTCAATTGGTGCATTGGTGGCTGCTGGTTCACTCTAGCCGATGAGTCTTATTTAAGGACTATGTTTTGTCAAGTTTGAAACATAGCCTCCATGTATTGGATAGGACCTATTGTTGGATGATAGTGCCAATTTCAATAGTTTAATTCACATGTGTTTCCATGAATTTTTGAACAATACGTAATTAAATCTATTTTTTAATGATAAATTTTCAAGTAAATCAAATGTGTAGATTTCAACAAAAATAAACATGTCAATATTTTTTGAATAATATGTATTTCAAATCTTCAATGATACATTATACATTGAGTTTATCAAACATACATTTCTTTAACATCATTCCAAATGGAGTAAAACATATTTAAAAAAGAAGAAGTAATGCTATATAACACATTCAATATTCATGAAAATGCAACCTAGCCTTTGTTTATACCAAAATATATGTTTTTTGTTTGAAGAAGTTTTTCAAATTATATAGTTTTAATGATCAAAAACACATTTAAACACTAAAAATGGGCTATTTTGGATAATTAAAATAAAACATGTATTCAATTTTTTAATGATAACATGCCCTCATAATCATCAATATATGGTTATCCACAATTTTTCAAAATTAATGGTTTGGTTTTACATAAGACAAAAGACATTCAAAATTTTAACACCTTGTACACATTGAACTATCCACTCCTTACTATACATTTTTTAATCAATGAAACATATCAAAATTGCACAAAATTCATTTTGATGAAAACTCATAAATATACATTTTGAAAGTGATTTCATTAAAGTATAATCCTCACAATTCATGTAATCATTTTTCAAAATCATGGGGGTGCAAGATTTTATCTGTGTCCTTGGCTCCTTTTACTGTGAACACACCTAAATGTGATATCCACATGTATTAAAAAAAAAAAAAACAAATGCAATTTTTTTGTTTTTGTGACTGCAATTTTTAAGGGGTGTAGTGTGCTTTCACCTTTCAACCAAAATGTTATTTGCAAAGGCAATTCATAAAAATGTGCAAGGTGAATTCCAATGCGTGAAAGTTGTCCAACATGTTGTGCACATGTTGGGGGTGCCTCCATACAATTGTTCCACCTAAAGAGTATTACTAAAGGTAACCATAGATTGTTGTAATTGGTGCATATATTAATTATCAAAAGTGATGTGTTTTGGACTTTTTGATTTAATAAAATGAACTTTTATCAAGGATTCATGATGTCATGTGTGATTATATGTGAAATTTGAGTAGCACTTGGCTTGTCATTAAACACAATTAAAGTTTCACAAATTTTGGTTCACTTGCAGTGATATTATGATTATTTTTCTACACATGCTAAAGGCATAAATAATAGCATACATCCCATCATTTCATGTCCCCAAACTATTTCCTTGCCAATATATTGACATGTTGGAAAATGCATATGTCCATGTCAAAATACAAAATGTTTCAATACACATCAAATAATGGAAGGCAAAGACACACTAGGGTGTAGTACTCTTTGACATATGTGGAGTCCATACTAGTGTTCAAATGGTCAAAATAACATTGTAAATACACTATGAGCAAGATAATTATATTGCACAAGTCATATATGGCAAGGTTAAACAAATGTTTATTTCTTTTAAGACTTTATCAACGGTCCATAGTTTAGTTTGTTCTTGTTCGACTATTGAAATCTTTGACCACCAAAATGGGTTTGGTCTTTCGCTGTATGTGGCAATTGAATGTTGTTTTGGTTGCTAGTTACCCATGGCAATCAAATTTTATTTTGGTTGCCACAGTGTGATCAAATGTGATTAAGGTGATTGAATGACACAAGTTTTGGTCACCTCACACCATACCCAAGGCAATGCAATCTAGTTGTTGACCTATGTTGACCCTAAGTTTACCTACATTAGCCTTATTATAACATGATGATGGACAACATCAATGTCCAAATGGACACATTGTGTTTCAGTAGACGCCCAAATGCTATGACAACCCTATTCCATTTACAGGTCAGAAGAAGGGTTTAATAACATACAATACTACTAATGGGATCTCTTCTTTTTTAAATGAAATGAGTAGTCTTTTGACCATGACATCTACATTAACATCTCTTGTGTATTGTGAGGTTTTAAGATTGTTGGCACCTTTCTTAAGGATTTGTTGGGGCCATGCAATGTCCAAATGTTGTGAATATGCCACAAATGACTCCAAGATATATGTGGGCTTCACTTCAATCTCAATTAAAGAAGGGGGGTTTGAGGTAGGGTTTTTTGGAGGGATTATATAAGGTGTTTTTGTGTGGTTTGAAAAAAGGTCTTTTTTTGGAATTTCGAAATAGAGCAGAATTGGGGGTCATCAAACCATTCAAGGTGATAATTACCACATGGAATTGACAAGACAAAAAATTATGATCTTCTAGAAACATTCTAGTATCTAGATTTACAGTTATGAATTAGTCTAGTTTGCATTAGTTTAAGATTTTAATAACATTGTAATAACCTTATTTTTCTTGGAATCAAATTTTCGTTGTTATTTGTCCCATTGTACATTCTTTTCCTTTGAATAAAAATTCTGATTTTTTTTTTTTTTCCATTGTCCATTTTGATGTTGGAACCAAGAACAAAGGTTACCTGAAACTGAGGGTTATTTCGCTGAAAATTGAAACCAATTTTAACTTGAAATTAAAAAACACAACAGAAACCAGAACCGCTCCCCAAATTAAAAAACCAAAACTGGAACTGCGTCCATATTTGAGACAAAAAAGAACCCAAACCAAACTAGAACCGATCCCTTCAAAAATGTTAGGAACTGGAACCAAAACGTCCCCCTAGAACTTGGGGTACCAGCCAACACTGATACACACCTATTATCCTACCTACCTCACCTACCCTTGATGGTGCCCTGGTTCACCATCCATTGAATCCCTTCCTTGTGAAAAGCTCAAGTTAGAAAACTTCAGAAGTTGGCATGGGTAGTGACAAGGCATGCTCTCAGAGACCTCGGGGAAACTCTCTTGTTTCCCATAGTCTAGGCCATGAGCATGATGAACAAACATTACTATTTGGAATGGAGATGTGTATGTACCTTGGGTATGGAGTGAAGTGCAAAGGGTTCTCTCCAACAGTTGCTTGTCTCTGGCATCACACAGAACTTCACAGGTAGAATTCATTGCCAATTTGTCAAGTTTCACTAGGTGTATGCTATACAATGTTAGTCACTTGGGAAATTGTCAATCTGTCTACACACAAAGGTATTGGGGCATTGGGCAAAGTAGTAACAAAACCTCATTGCTGTAGTAGCCAAGCTTCGACCAGCAAGTAGCCTGACCTACCTCCACAGCAAAAGCAAATCCCACTTGTTGGAAGCTGTGCAACAATTCTTTCCATAAGCTTTTTTCAATCAACTCAAATTGGATGGAAATTTGGCTCTGGAGCTTACCAAGAATATGTGTCGATGCAAAAGCCTAGCATAGTCAGATAGATTTGGTGCACAAAATTTCACAAACTGCTGCACTGGCAAAAGCCAGATCACAACCACAAAAGGGAGAAATGTCATCCAAGAGATTTCTCACAACCTATCAATATTCATGGTACATGGGGTTAGCCAGTTATGGTTTCAAAGCAAACCTGATGCTTTCTCTCCTCTGTGTTGCTATAGTACTATGGCCTGCCTTGCCAGAATATTGAGACTTTGCAGAAATCTCGACATTCTCCAAACAGCAAGGCCAGTCTTTAGATCCCCTACTATTGCACAGCTGTTACTGAAACAACAAAAGAACTGAGACAAGGACCATCAGACACAAAAGTAATGTAAGAGAAACGGCCTATGTGTGATTCCTTCCCAGCAAAAGATGGCCATGGTCAGAAGTATGTAGTCAAGAACCTCCATAGCTACACAGGAGAGAAACCCTCTGCTTCTCATGAGACTTGTCTTGCGGGTTAGCACCATCCAATCCGCATGCGGCCCATTGCAACGACCTCTCCTCCACTTGATAGGAGGGAGCACCACCTTCTAGAGACACTTCTCTTTCTAGATGTGAGCAATAGCTTTCGAATACCCTTACCGTCAGTTGCAAACGGAAATCCAGTCGAAACAGAAACTCTATTTCCAATCTGTTCATCTCTGCCGTCGTGACGCCACCGACTTTTGCATAATAGGCATTGTTGTAGTATCTGCAAATTGGTTCACGAAATGTCAAAGGGACTGATTTCTCTCTAGAGGCTTCTTCTAGTCTTCAAGGAAGTGAAACTGTCCATGATTGGAAAGAACTTCAATGGAAAGACTAGGAGCTGCTAATAGAAAGCTCAAGCAACTACAATACTTTTGCGGCACATTCTTCTGTCATGAGAATATTGAGAAGGAAAATGGTATTTGAAAGACTCACGCATCGTCAAGAAACTTGGCGGCGACCATGACACTTGTGATGAGAAGGCGATGGACGTTCAAGGAGGTGATTGGAATACCGGGCTGCTGGCGAATGAAGCGACCGATGTACGCATAAGCCACCACAAAGCACGAGGGGCTGCAGTTGGCGTACTTGAAAATGCGCTCTAGATACTTTTCGATGCTGATGTTAGGAGCCTTGAAGCCATGGAACACCGTCATTTTCTGCGGGCAAATACTGTGGTTATGAGCCAGAATCTGAGTCTCGTTCCGTGCAACCACGCGGTCAAGCAGAGAAGAAAGAACGGAGATTACTCGAGGCCTTTCACACATATTTCCAGTCGAGTCAAGGTCAGGCGCTCCGGCATGATGGAGCTCCAGTGATACATACAGCTGGTCTGACGTTGTCGTCGTCACATTTCCTTGCGATGATATTGTATCTACCTTTGCGGCCACACCCGCCGCCTGCATCTGAGCCATCACGAGATGTATCAAGCTCCGCAGAGGCCACAGGCTCAGGAAAAGCTCCAGAAGCTTCACACCAAGCAACATCCGCCAGACGGATGCCGATCAGCACTACAAAGCTCGCGGCCGCCAAACCAGGTTGCAGATTCGCCTGAGCTCGCTGACCTCATATGGTCACATTCTCCACAACGAACGAGCGAGAGATCAGACACTATAAGAATACAGTAGCTGCAACCTCCGTTAATCTGGCCATGTCTACACGCTCATCCGACATCAGGTCACCGTTAGAAGTTCACAATGCTACCATTTCCGACCACAGAACTGAGCTACACCGTCACGAAAAACAAATTACATGACCCACAGTAGATATCAAACTTGGAGAAAATCAAAGAAACTCGAAAGCCACAAAACCATGTCTCTAGAGAGTCGAAGTAGAGCATGAAAGATGAGAATAAAGAACGGGAAAAAAATGACTTGTGATCACAAGATCGACCAAAACTATCTTGATGATGTCTCAAATGATCTTCAAAAACAACAACGTCCTGACATAGCACTGAACCAAAACCAAAACCAAAACCAAAAAAGAAAAAGAAAATAAAATCACACACACTGAGCTTCAAACTCCTTCAGAAGAGGACATAATCCGTGAGACGGATATGTTGAGAGTGGACGTGTGTGGGTGTGAAGAAGGGAGCGGAGGAGCGAGCGGGGACGGCGATGGCGGGCACGCGCCGCGAAAAACCGCAAGCGAATCCGACCCCCCTCTCGCAACACGAGGTACTTACTAAATGGGGGAAAAACACTTACTAGTAAATCAGAGAAGCGCACGGTCGCTGGTTGTTTTGCGGCCTCATGTTCTTCTGCGCAATGTCATTATTTATTTATTTATTTTTCTTTGGGGTCAATTTTGTGGTAGCCAAAAGTGGCGATGATCATCCATAGGAAGATTCAGCCAGATTTGGCTACAAGCTAAATATAAAAGTTAATTTTAAAAAAAATATGCTTCTTTATTTTTGGCTACCTTGCTTGAACTATATGTAGAAATCTGGCGATTTTCTTAAATTTTGTTCCAATTAGCATGGCTATTTGAAAATCTCAAAAAATACATGATTTTAACTATTTTAACAATCTGGCTGGTTGTTTTGTTGTGGGATGCAATAAATATATCGATAATTATTTTCTTTTTAAACATTTGGGTCAATTTTATTTTTTAATGTAGCCAAAAGTGGTGATCATCATCCATAGGAAGATTTAGCCAAATTTGACTAAAAGCTAAATATGATTTTTTTAAAAATAAAAAACCTCCTTCTATTTTTTGGCTACCCTACTTGAACAAGGTGTAGAAATTTGTTTTTTTTCATTAATTTTGGTTGAATGAGCATGGCTATTCAATTTTTTTTAAAGGCATTTGATTTTACCACTTTTTAAATTGAAATTTCTCTTTTTTGCCGATATTTTCCTTTGAAAAAAAGGTTGGTTCAACTTCTGCAGTTCTTGTGTGGCATAAAACTTACTTATTGAGTTATGGAAAACAATTCATCGTTTTTTTCAATGATTGGCCCTACAATAGGTGCTTATCAACCATTATTGAATGAAGTAAAATAAATTTAATACGAATTAGGTAATTAAAGAAATATTTAAAAATAATAATTGTAAAACTTTTTCTCGTTTTTTTTCCTTCTTTTCTTCTTTTGGGTTATTTTTCTAGTGAATTGTTAAATTGTTGGAAGTGATGTTGAACAACTTGTGTTGGACTTTGGAAATGTGTTTGTGATAACAAGCAAAATATGGTGAATTCCAATATTAATGCTACAATTCCAATTTTTGATGTTCTTGCACTCAACGAAGATTATGATGAGGTTTTTCACACTTGCAGTGAATTTTGTGTGAATAAATTATTATCCAATGACAAATATGACTTCATAATTGAAGAGAATGAAGGACATATGGCTATTGATGGTTGAAATGAACATTGTCAAAAGATGCTTAAAGCCTCCGATCTACACAAGGTGGAGATTGTGTCAAAGAAGGAAGGTGCTAAAAAAAGTTCAAAGATATGTATAAAGTGGAGAGACAACTAATTTGATAGTAAAAATTGAAATGCATTTTTATGTATTCATTCATAGTTAATATGTATAAAATGGATGCCATGCAACTTTGCAAATTGTTTAAATTACTCCTTTCTTACATGTGTAGAAGGACAACCATTTTTGTTTTGGTGAAATTGTAGGTCCTCATCTTAACATATTTATTATTATTTTTGAATTGTGTTTTCATTTAATATATTACCTAAACTTGGTGTAGATGTGTTCAACCTTGTGAATCTTATGTAAGCTATTGATTATTTTAAAGGTGCCAAGCTCCAAAAACAATCAATTGCATTAGTTAAACCTACGAAGGAATTCAACATTGTGTATGATGTTTGTTTCACATAGGTAACATGCACATTTTGTGGGACAATTATTAAGATATCTATTGATGTTAGAATTGGTCATTTAAAAGATGTACATTGAATGTTTTCATTTTTGAAACCAAAGTTGTGCTTTTAGCTAGCATGAGACTAGATGTGATACATCTCATGGTTGTCAATTGTGTTGTGCATTTATGTGTCATAGGAATGCTCAAGCATTTATCAACTTCCTAAATCTCCTCCAAGAATTGATCTTTTCAACAAGTTGTTGAAGAAGGATTGAGTGCATCAATTTTGTAACTAATGTAATTAGTTTCAAGTTGTAAGTAGTAGTTTGAACTTCAATTTAAGCAATAATTTATTGATAGTTTTGATGTATAGATTTACTTTGTTGTAACAATTGATTGAATATTAAACATTGCAACAATACCCAAAAGATTTTTAGTACAAATTGTTTTACCAAAACTTGAATCCACATTAAAGACATTTCACAATTTGAAAATATTCTAAATAATAACTTGGGATGTTGCATTATTCACATGAAACAACACATTATGCATGTTGGAATGATACATTTTCAAAAATTATGACTATTGTTGTCCAATTCCAATTTTTGGGTGATTCTATTTTTATTTTGTGCGCTAGTTATCAATTGTCTAAAATGTCGGTTTAAATTTTTATTTTTCTAAAAATATATATTGAAATTGAAATTGACCCAAAAATCAAAACCATAATTGAAATCAAGAATCTATTTTTAATTAAAATTGAACCCAAAACTAGAACTAATCCCAAAACCCATTTTCTACAAGTTCCAATTCACATATATATAATTTTGATAATATTATCACTTCCTGACCATACCAAACCAAAGATTCTTTCAAAAATAAAAAATAAAAAAGTTGAAACCAAGATGGAAGTTTTTTTGAAAAGTAAAAACTACACAACACTCGTTATGACCAATGTTGTGTAATTACATTATTTTAAACATATCCTTGAATATAGATATATAAGTTTTTCAATTTATTTACCCATTGAATAAGGGTACATTAACATTCAAAAAAATTCATCAAGCTAAAGTTTAAAATTACAAAAAAATAAGTTTCCTAGTAGACGGGTAAGGTTTGGGTTACCCTTATCCTATACCCCTTTGAGGGTAAAAATTGAATATGTAGTTTTCTTTAATTAATTAAAATAAAACAAGTTCACATTTTCAAAATTTTAAGATAGCTTTTAAATGCCAAATCCAATCTTAGAATGCAAAAATCAAAATGGTCGACGCATCCTTGACGAGGGTAATTAGGTTTACAAGTGAACACTTAGTGCATCAAAAGACAACGACATCATGGTCAACACTTGGTTCGTGATAAGGTCTAAATCTAAATTATAACTCATCTATGGATGTTTAAAGAGGCTTTTGAATCTCTCAATTCTGTTAAATAACGTGAAAGTTATGGCCCTCAAAACAAGGGAGTATTCCACTTGAAATATATATTCTTATCTCACACCTATAACTCCTATCACACCAGACCTCTTCTGGAATATAATCTCCCTTGAAAAAGGCAAATTACTCCAACAAAATCCTTTATGCTAGCCTAAAGATTCCCAACAAGAGATGTGTGGGGTTGGGGTGGTCGGAGAGTCTGGGAGAAAGACAAAACTTTAGCTCAACTAATAAAACATCATATGGAAGAGGGGAATCTAAACATGAAGCAAAACCATAGTAAGACTGAGAGTTTGAGAGTCTTATCCATGGTTTACATTGTAGATGAAGTTGAGCCTCCTCCCCCAATATTTGGTTTGGTTTTGGTGTACGTCAAGTTGATGTCAAGAAATAGACATGAATCTTGGAAGATCTAAACTATGCTTTAAAATCATGTTTTAAGTTTGCTCTGCTTTGTTTTATGATGGGTAGTAGAACCCATGGGTGCGGACATTCCCAAAATGCTACATATGATGTGCAAAGCCATCGAGTGAAGACAATCCCAAAATGTCAGGCCAGACTCAAGTATTGCCTCTTCCTCGGCCCCATATTTTGGGAATCGCCCTCGCCTTGGACTTTACCTCCCTATACCACACTATGACAATGAGCCCGATAAACCCTAACCCTAAACAAGTGTTCTAGGATAGAACAACCTACTGGCCTTCAAAGGGCCTTGTTGAGGAAATGCTTCTAAGGGCTCTCTAATATGCACAAACATTTCGATTCTAACCCCAACTATCCACACACTTGTGTGAACTTGAGAACACTACTGGATTGCTTCCTGTTTCATGGGTTTATCCTTATATTCACTCTGCAAGTTCTCAAGTCAACATTTCGCGTGTAAGTCGATGTCATCAGTCATATTGTTACAGGGCTCAAGACTCTTGGCTGCACAACAGCAAGTCATTGTCAGTTGGTTGCAACACACATGTTCATACTGTATTCTCATGAACTGATTGAATCACATGTGATACTGAATCTTCTGTGTTTGTATGAGTTCATTGTGGGTCCATCTTGTCCTAGTTCCATGCTAGCTTTCAAGGAAGAAACAGCAGTGCACCAACCAATGTAACCATGAGGCATCATTGTCAATCTAGAGAGCAACTGAGCATGGAACTTGGAAATGCATTACTTTACACATGCAGGAATCAGGTAAAGGTGCTTCATGTACCTTGTTCAGAAGACATAAGATTTGGAATCTTGTATGAGACATATCCAGAAGCCCAATGCATGGCCCGAGACTGTATTGCAGACAACTGCATATTGTGGTATATATGAGGCCATCTGTCATTATCATGTCATGATTAACTGCAACCTCTTTGCAATTCATGCTCCATGGAATATCCAATATCACTTGACCCACCTTTGATCACCTAATGATTTGCCTTGTTGCCTTGTGAAAAAATATCTGAAGGTGTTGCTCATATTCCACATCCCCATTTTACATTAGAGTACAATGCAAGTCCAGCAGCCATCACAAAGCTTACAAAATTCCAGAGCAACCTGACAACATGGTGGAATTCCAGTTGCAGTCTATACACAGCCTGTCTCAAATCCACAAATTCTCATCATGGTGCAGGTGAGGAGAGAGGGAGAGGAAATCAGATAGAGAGGACCACAATTGATGCCTGCCTTCATACCTTTTCACTGTTCAGATACACCAGTTCAACATAGCTGCAATGATGGAAGAACAGGAAGATTGACACCAAATTGAAAGGAGGGCACATCGGTAAGGCATAACCCACCAATACCCTCATGAAAGGTTAAAATTTCCTGATTGGGGGACAAATCCTGCAATGCCTTAAATCACATTTCCAACATGTTTTCCCAGAAACTGTGCTTCTAATGTTCTAACATCAAGGCAAGAACAATATGTATTACCTATAGGCTGGCTACTGCTCACAGAACTTCAGTTTTAACATGGTTTTACTCCAGGAATGATATTATGCTTGTGCATTGAGCCTACAAGAGGGGTTTCATCTGACAAGTATCTATATACATTGCAACAACCATGTACCAAATGAACACCAACCTGAAAGATTACACATACAACCCAAATCCCTAGCAGCCAAAACCCAGTAGGAGAAGCCATTCCAATGGGTGCCTTAGAGAAGCATCGTATGTTAGTGACTTCAATCAGATGAGCTATTACTATAGAATCAGGCTAGATGTGCCACAATAGAGCTGAAGGTCATCATTTGAAGGGTTAATCCAAGAAATGATTTTGTCACCAAATGTCTCTTGTGATGGAAAGTTTCATATTGCAATTACACTGGAGATAGCAGGAGCCCACATGACTTTACAACATAGCATGTCATGTTTGATGCAGTCCAAAGTTGCAACATCCCAAGGAAGACATAGTAGTGAAATTCAGACTTGGGACACAATAAGGGTTGTCTCACCTATGGCAATACTTAAGAATAACTCTCCTGAGAATTGAGAAATCTCCATACTCATGAGCAAGAAAGCCAGAACAAGGTTAAAACATTTCCTTGGAAGTTCCAGCAAGACTTCCAGATAAGTACTCACAAACCATGAAGAAGAAAAACACAAAAGGGGTGAACTAAACTGAAGAAGAACAAGACTAGCAATATCAACAACAATTAACAATGGAGATACTTAACAAAATACAACAATGCCAACAATCCATTAACTCCGTCACAAAGCTTGTTACGACAAGTTTTCAAAGGAATGTCAGACTAACAATGTGCAACTAGAAAATCCAAAACTCTCAAAATAACACAAAGATTGTTCTCTCACAAGGCAACAGGCAATCCTGGTTCAACTGCAACCCAGACTAAAGCATTGCAGAATTTTTTTGTTTCTGCAAACATGCAACAGAACTTTGCAATCTTTACTTTCTCACTCTGATGGTGGGGGCCACGCATACATGCATAGCAGCTGCCATGGACCCCTGTTAATCTCCTGCAGGTGCCATACCAGATTTCAGCCTCTCTCTCTTAAGCTTCTTCTTTGAAACTGGCTTCTTCTTCCTTGGTGGCAAATGCTTCTGGGCATAAACATATAACATGTAGTTTCCCACAGCAAAGATCAACACTGCCCCGACCACCACAACCAGTACTGTCAACCCTGGATTGAAACCCACCTTCTGGTCAATGCCTCCCTGCATGCAAAACCCATTTCATCTCAGAGACATTGATGCAGAGAAATGCGCAAGTTTACCAACACTTGTGGATGCCAAGTCTACATGATGCAAAATAGCTCTCGTGGCCTTAAAGATCCAATACAAACATGGGAGAGAGAGAGAGAGAGAGAGAGAGAGAGATGCCATAAGCCATACAGTTCTTGAGAAGAGACATATCATAGAACTAATCATAAACATAGTTTCCAAAAAGGGCCCCTGCTGCACTTTTCTTTTCATCAGAGAGTTTGATCCCAAAGCTTGATGCATTGCTCCTCTTGCAAAAACGCACCGCGGTATTTACAACAAGTCCCGTACATTGACAGAACTTCCCAGCAGACTCTCAATGGCATCAAAACTCCACGTCAAAAAAATAGAATAATAATCAATCTTCCCTAAGATTGTTTTTATTTCAGAGTAGTTTGCCGATGATGTTAGTAATAATATCAACGCACGATCCATCGGCCTCATCACTGATATTCCTACTCATCAATCAAACAAGAAAACAAAAAAACGAAAGAGACGCTTGTAACCCTAAAACCCCGAAAGAAGGACACAAAACCCCATCCCACCCCACCCCACCCCAACCCCAAAAAGACCTAAACCTTCAAACTAAAAGCTCTCTTGAACCACGAACTTTCTAAAGAGAAAAGCTGAAAGAAGGAGAGAAAATGCAGACTTTTGTACCTGACCGATAAAGGCAGATGGGTCGACATCTGCCGACCCGAACTCGTCGGCCATGGCTTTTCTCTTTCTCACTCACAACAATTGTTGTTGCCCCTCCGCTTCGCACAACGAAGAGAGAGTGCGGAAGAGGGAGGAGCGAGACCAGAGGGGACTCGTCCTCCTCTTCACCGCCTGGACCGGGCTACCGTCGACTGGAGAACCGGCTGACTTTGTCATCCATCTAATGTTCACCCTTGTGCGTCCACTGTTCATCCAATGTTCACTCCTCACCCTCCGTTTCTTTGGGTGGAGGACGACCGATTCTTTCCCCATGTGACATGTCCTTTCCGCTTGTCAGAATCATCCGTAGCTCATATACCCCATGCTTCTGGTACCTACATAATTTCGGAATTTTTGCATTATGTATACAATTATAATACTTTATGGGGGTGGTGGGGGTTGGGACGAGGGAAGCCTAGGACCAATGGGAGGGAGGGAAATTATTGTGTAAACAACACCCTTTTTATTTTTGTGTATATTTTGAGGGTTTAGGGTTTAGGAGAAGAACCCTAGGGCGTTATGCCGGGGGAGCTCGCCCAATTTCATACGTTCCCATGGAAATATTTCTTTTTTACAAAATGTGAAAGAAGTAAGGAAATAAAATGAGAGTTGTTAGGTAAGGGGAGGTTCCAGTACTAGCACATTCTCTTGAGGTTTGGGAACACACTTGGGCTCACACCTTCAGGTGCCCCTCTCTCAAGAAAACGCATTCGTATATGAGGAAAACGCACTCATATAGGAGGAGAATGCACTACAACTTCTCACCTTTCTTACATAAAGTATTTTTCCTTTGTCAATGCTTTACGCATTAGAGAATGTGCCCTAGGGTAAATCCGCCCACCATAACAATGGCATTGTGTCAATTATGCATCATGAAGACTCCCATACCTTAGAATGATCATTTCATGAGTTTGACAAAGAGAAACCCAACCCCTTACTAAAGGATCAACACTTTTGGATGAAGTCGACTTAAACATCCTTTTGAAGTTCCCAACATGTGAGGGTACTTTCTCACGAAATAGAACAAACACATCAAACTTGCACACACAAATGCAACAACACCTTTGAGCAATCTTGGGAAGACCACTCTCAAAATCCTTTATTTCCTCATCACCCCTTTAATCATCAACCCTCAAAATTGTATTGCTTGAGGCACATGGCACGGTGGAGATCTCACTACTTCAACACTTAGAAGCCACATTACATAGTCTTCTATTTTATGTCTTCAAAATTCAAAAAGATTGCAACTTATATTTTCCTTCTCCTAAAACATTTTCTTGAGAAAATTCGTTTTGACTATCCTCATCCATCACTTTCTCAATCCAATACTTATCTTTTTGAACTCCTTTCTAAAAACCATCACCACAAAGGGATGAGATTTCCATAATTCGCAAGAGTTGAAAAACCAACCCAACATTAGCCAACTCCCCCACATTCAAACACAAATGAACAATAAACCCATGTTGAGCATTGTCATATATCACAACAACACATTTTGAGTTTTGCGATTACATCCTAATTAGGAAAGAAATATGCAACTAATCATTCATGAGTTGTTAAACACATGTCATTTCACCCATTTAATCATAAAGGACATTTAGTCGCACAACCCAATCATCTTATTAATTTTTTTATTCTATTTTGGCTTAATATTGAAATTTCATATGAATGATAACCTTGGTATGACATTGAAAATGCATGTCATTTGATCAATTTAATCGTATTATTCAATAAGTGTTACAAGAGATGCCTTGATGGATGGATGACATTTGTCAAAAACCTATAAACACGTTATGAGTCCTTACACGTAACCAAAAATCAACCTAACATAACCTAACTTAACTCACCTAGCCAAAAGTTAACCTAACTTAACCTAGTTTAACCTATCTAAAGTAAGCAACCTAGTTTAATTTGCCTAGCCAAAAATTAACCTATTTTAACATATCTAGGCTACTTACTTATGTTAAAAAACCTAAGCTACATGGTTTAAATTAAAAACAAACATCGAACTCCTAACCAAGAAACTAGGAATAGGTTACCTAATTTAAGCCAAGTGGTTTAAGTATCATAGGTTGCAAGAGTGAGTACTAATTGAACCCTCACCTTCACTTTGGGATTCAAGTCTTCATTCGTTGCACTATCACATTTTTTTTATTAATTATATTTATCACAATTATAGAGTTCAAATGTTTTAACTTTGAATTAACCTTAGCCACCCTAGGTTGACCTAGGTTAACCTACCTACTACCTACCAATTTAGTTTAGACCTAGACCTCCCAAGGTTGACATAAGATGAACCAGTTTGTCAATCTATATTATAATTTAGGTTAACCTCAATATTCTTAAGCTTAAAAAAACCTAACATAATTATGTCGCATTTAATTGCATTTAATCACATTTAGTCACATCATAATCATATTTAGTTGCACAAACTTGAGGTGGTTACAAACTTGATAAAATATCTTGTAATGAGGCTACTTAAGTTAATTTGGTAAAAAACTTAAAATTGAAAACCTTGGCACCTAAGCAAGCCTACC
The DNA here is from genome assembly GCA_963921925.1 of Sphagnum tenellum. NCBI lineage: Eukaryota > Viridiplantae > Streptophyta > Sphagnopsida > Sphagnales > Sphagnaceae > Sphagnum > Sphagnum tenellum. Next base: position 2,796,321 of record OY998143.1, on the reverse strand, counting down.
TATGTTAACCTATTAATAAGGTGACATATTCTAGGTATATTAAACATACTAAATGGAATAAATTTCTTATGAAATAAGTTACAAGGTAGCTTATATTACGAAGTAGGTTTTTATTAAGTAGCTTATATACATAGGCTAATTTAATAAGTATGTTAACTTAAGCTAGTGTGTTAAGTAGTTAAAAATCAAGGAGTAATGTGTCATTTTTGAAGTTTTTAATCACATACACATGCATGTGAATTCATGACTTCAAAAATTTCATTAAATACAAAAAAATATGGCGCACCATGACAAATATTGATGCCATAAATTCAAAACACATAAAAATTTATGGTGTCAAAAAAATCATGGATTGCCATGAAAATTTGTGACACCTTGTTGCCAAATGGCATGCCATGTCATCATCACACATAAGACCAAATCATTATTAATTACAAAGGACAATAATATTCTCAACTTATTAATAAATAAGATTAATTCATCAAATCAATGACATGAATCATGTTGTGAAATTAACATCACAAGTTGTGAAGTGTTGCAACGACTAATAATCAATCTCGTTGCCATGTGGCATGCCACATCAGCATCACACTACCATAAGTTATTATTATTCACCAAAAGTTGCAAGAATGAATGGAATTAACAATTACTTAATTTTGGATGATTAAAAATACATTAAAATACATTTTTGAAATTTTGATATTTGTGTAAAAACCATAAAATCATGATATCAACTATAGTCATAAAACCATAATGCCATGTGGCACCACAATATGAACTTGTAGTTATAATTGTAGTAAAAAATACAATAATTATTTTATTAACCAATTGTAAAACCCAAGATACATTTGTTATGCATAATCTGCAAAACAACAAACATATAAATGCAAACCAAAACAATGAAAATAAAGCACCTCCCATTTACATTAATCGTCAGAATTTTGTCACAATTGATGGGATTTTTCATCTTTTTAAGGTTTCATCCACCCGCAATTTTTCATCACACATGTGTTGATTTTATGGACAAACACTACAAACTCAATAAGAATACGACAAGTGAATGCTTCAAACAATTTGTGTGCACCATCATTGTGTTTGTTTGGCCAATGTATTTGAAAGAGTTGATTCAAGCTAACATTGAATAATAACTAAAGACCAATGCAAAATGAAAATTTCCAAGAATGTTTACAAGCTTGGACTATATGCATTATGAATGGAATAACTACCATGTCAATTGGCAAAGATAGTTCCAATATAAGGATGGAAATAGGTCCATCATATTTGAAGCAATCATGGACCAATCTCATTAGATTTGGCATGTTTTTGGCTTTTTCGATGGAATAAATGATATCAACATTTAGAGTGATCATTGATAATTAATAATTTTTCAGTAGGAGTTGGCATTGATTTTAATTTTATTCTGAATGGAACAACATATTTTCATTATTATTTCTAATAGATGGAATTTATCCATTAGGGGTTTCTTTTGTATAAACCATTCATGAGCCAAGAGATGGAAAAGACAACATTTTACCAAAACACAAGGTGTGAAGGACATTGAAAGATGTTTTATTGTTTTACAAGCTTGTTTTGTAATCATCCAAACTCCATGTAGATTATGGCAGATGGATACAATTTATGAAGTGATGGTTGTTGATGTGATTTTCCATAATAATGATAATTGAATATGAAAAAGATGATCATTTAAAGCCTTTGTTTCAACAAGCAAATCTTGGGCAATTGAGGTGAGGGTTAACATTTGATTCATTCAAGCAAGGCATTCAAGAGATTGAAAACTCATAAACCCACTTTAATTTAAGATCTGACCTTGTGGAACACTTGTTGGCAATGAAAGGCTTCAACTAATTTACTTAATTGAAATAAAAATCTTCATTGAAATTAAAGGCCTTGGTATCAAAACTAGAATCGATCCTACCTTCTTCATCTTTCTCTTCACATACATTGGGTCCATTGTGCATAATTGCAAAAGCACCCAAGTTTGGGTCTTTTACCAAAATTGAACAATCTGTTACAAGTTCAAAAACTATTACTAGCAATAAAACTTCCAAAAGTGATGGAAGTAGTGGGGGAAGCCAAAGTCATCAGTGTAGTTTGTTTAATTCTTTAAGTGTCACAACTTTATGTACTTGTGGGCCTCAAGGTTTGTAAATTCATTTGGTTGAATTTGGAAAAACATAAGATCATTTTGATCTTCCATTACTGCACTTTTTTGGTGTAATTACTAACATGTCGACCATGGTTATTACTTGTGCTTTGAATGCACTTTCTTTCTACTTTTGATTTTTTTAATGTTTTTTAATTGTTCATGAACCTTGTGGCTGTTTCAAAACTTCAGCCTTGCCACCAATTTCCCTATTTTCCTTAATCTATAATATTTTTACAGTTTTTTCCATGCTTTCAACAAAATTCATTGGTTCAACATTACTTTCCTCTTCATGAGGGTTAGTTAAATCCTATTGTCCTCTTTAGTTTTTTCCCACCTAAAAACGTTTTTACACTACGAAAAAATCATGTCCATTGCAATTTGGTTATTTAGTTGCAATCTAGTTTTATCAGACACTTTTTAGTTGCATCTAACAAGTTGCAACAAACATAATTTTTTCATTTAGTGTTAAGAATCAACCAACAATGTATGAAAATGAATAAACCTTATTTTGGATGTTTTGCTTTGAAAAACTCTAAAACTTTTTGGAGTGTATTTTCAAAAGATTTTTTGCTCTTGTTGAAAATAGCCATTGCTTAATAATTGCCACAAAAATTTATCAGATTGTGTTTGATCATTCCCCATTTGGTTTCCAAGTTTTTACTTGGATGTTTTGCACAATAAAAAGGTTGATTATTGCTGTAGTGTGTGGTAATCTTCTCCCAAAAAACTTGATTTTTTTTCTTGTTTTTTATGATAGGATCTTGCAACAAATGAAACATTGATAAACATTATTATTTTTCTTCATCTACCATAGGTTCTTTTCCTTTTCTAGGTTTCTTCCACATTGTGCCAACGTTAGGTTATTGCGTGTCCATGAAAACTTTCAACAAACACAAAACACACAATGGTCAATGTTGTTTGACCATGTCTATGAAACCTTTTGTTGAACTTAGTATCCTCCACCAAATCGCAAAACCAACTTCAAAACTTAATAAATTTCAACAACTTATTTGTTGTCATTAGTGATTGTTAGGGGTTGATAAAACTACCAATTTTTTTTACAATGATATAATGTTGTTGTAGAATGATATATAAGCATGGTTGGAGGTGTTTTTTAATAGCTTTGAAGTCCTAGAACTCTTGAAAAAGAAAAATCTACCTTAATGTTAGTGGAATATTTTTTAAAACAAAGGGCATAATAAAAGTGTCTTTCTTTCAATATTTCACCTCTAACTATTAACATGAATGTGCCTCAATGCAGTTTAGTCATATAATGGTCCCTTTTTACCATTTCCATTGGTCTTTTAAAATTCTCACAAACCTACCAAACCTTATTACACATCTAACTATAAAAATAACTTAGAAAAAATTTCAAACTAACAAATTAAACAATTTTATATTGGCTAGAACTCTTTTTTTTTTTTTTTTCTTTCTCCTGGTGGTGTGTTTTGTAAAAAAGTATTAGCTTAGGCAAAAATGTTTGATGACAACCATGTCTAGGAATAGTATATTCCTATATCCAATGAGACAACTAAATATACAATCAAGAGGGTTCATTTTTTTTCCTTGGAGGGGGCAAGAAGGGGGAGGGGTTTGAGGTGAGGATGGAATTTTTTTAATTCTTTGTGTTCTCATCATGTTCCCAATTTGTTCTCATAGGTTCTCAATTCTCAATAGGTTTTTTACGATGTGCCTTAGGTTCTCAATATGTTCCCCAAAGGTGTTCCCAATTCCACCTCACTTTATCCAATATCCTTTGCCAATGTTCTTGCCTTCTCACCTATATATGCAAGCCAAAGAGAGGCACTCCATCTTCACATAGAATCTTTATTTTGAGAGAGTGTCCCAAGTTTCCATAGTTATTTATTTATTTATTTGGGTGACATGCCAATCAAAATGACCCCATTGCGAAAAAGAAAAAGAAAAAAAGAAAAAGGGAGGCAACCCATCTAATGAATATGAAAGGGTATTAATACACAAGCCTATTCAACACCCTCTATACATATTAGTAAATATAACCCTTGGAGTGCTTTACATACCGTTGTATACCTATTGTCTATTACCATCTTACCTAGTTAGTACACCTACTAGCTATAGCATTGAAAAACATGGCACATGAGGGGAGGAATGACTAGGTAGGTAATTTAAATAAGGTGGCATATAATGTAGCTAGTCAACCTATACCTAGCCAGTAGCCCAGGTTGGTTTAAACCGAGTAAGCCCTGGTTACCCCCCTAGTTGTAAATCTGACCTTGTACTATGGATGAAAACATTGGGTAGAATGGAATTTGCAACAATTGGCAACTGCTGCCCGAGTACTGAAAGCAATAGATGAAAAACATCACGTGTAGAGAGTGTGGTTGATTTAACCCTGGTTAAGTTAGAGAGCCAGTTTTTGACTTTTTCCTTTAACCACGTCTTTCGTTTTCTTTTCTTTTCGTTTCCTTCTCTTTTCTTTTTCTTTTTCTTTTCTTTTTCACTGTATGCCCTGTTGCGACGAGCGTTGCTTTGTGGAGGAACATCGTGCGTGCGTGCGTCCGTGCGTCTCTGTCTTCCCTTGCGCAGATTTGGATGCTCGCTCATAGTTTTCACAAGCTCCATCGATCTTGTCGAGAGCGTAGTAATTCTCCTCTTCCTTCCCTTTCTCCCCGTGGGGTTGCTCTTTATCCCTTGTCTCCCGCCTGCTTGTTGTGGGCATTTTGTAGCTGCCATCAAGGTTGTATCAGACTTTCGGGAGCAAGATCTGAAAGAGTGGGGGAGATCAATATCTCGGGGCCTTGAGGGGAGGAGAAATTGAAAATCTTGCTCCACTTCTCCGATTTGTTGATACCTTATGTGAGTGTCATCTCCATTTCTTCGTTTTCGCATTTGATTCCCTCTTGTTTCTTGGCGTTTTTTGAAGCTGTGGTTTTGCCTTTTCTGGTTCTTGCATATGGGGCCAAATGCAGGTCTGGGTGGTGTGTTTTTTTTTTAGGGTTTACCAAACTCTTGAAAGCTTAGTGCTTGTAGAGATCTGTAGTGACATCTGATGTTTGGAAGATCTCATCTAGAGCCTGCGTGGGTAGGGGAAGGGCTACTAAAATGCTATGAAATGGAATCATGAGCTGTGAGAGTAATGGGTCATGGCAGAAAGAAAATCTATTCATCAGATGTCAAGGAGGTAAGACCTTTCTTTTCAAAATTGGTGCTCTATCCCGTCATTGACATTTGGTTCTATCATGGATTGCATGCAGATCAGAAACGTAGGGGAAATGGAGAATGGGGCCAAGATTTATGTGGCTGGACACCGAGGGCTTGTAGGGGCGGCCATAGTTCGAGCTTTAGAGAAACAAGGATTCAACAACCTGTTGTTGAGAACACACAAGGAGCTCGATCTCACACGACAAGCAGCAGTTGAGGATTTCTTCCACAAAGAGAAACCTGATTATGTCATCCTTGCTGCGGCAAAAGTGGGTGGCATCCATGCCAATAGTACATACCCTGCAGAATTCATTGCAGTGAATTTGCAAATACAAACAAATGTCATTGATGCTGCCTACAAAGCTGGGGTGAAGAAGCTCTTGTTTCTTGGCTCCTCCTGCATTTACCCTAAGTTTGCCCCCCAGCCCATTGCTGAGGACTCACTTCTGACAGGTCCATTGGAGCCCACAAATGAATGGTATGCAGTGGCCAAAATCTCTGGAATCAAAATGTGCCAGGTGAGTGGTTCTTCCAAAAATGCACAGGTGGATGTCAACCTAGCAACTCCTACTTCAATTGCTGATACTTCTTTTGGACTCTTTCATGAAAAGTCTCAATTGGAAATAGCTCTTCACTACTCCATGGATCTTATAGCTCTAATAATATGTCTGACTGATTGATCTCTTTTGGTGAGCACATGAACTGTACCATTTTGTGATGCAAAGGTGTGCACAGATTCACTATTAATGTTTTCTTTCAGTATGAGGTATTGTGGTGAACATATGTTTGATCAATTGTGTCTACACCACATAAGGAAGTTGTGATGCCAGTTCCCAGTTTGTTAAGCTGTATGATGCTCCAACTCTTTTGTGGAATATTGTCCATGAGTGAAACAGGTTTCTGTGATTTGATCCATCCCTGCTGGGCCTGTTGTAAATAGCACTCCACTACCCCATGGATGATATATAGTCTTTTCAAAAGTTGACTGCAAATCATGTGCCTGCAGGCATACAGATTACAGTACAAGTTTGATGCAATATCAGGGATGCCAACAAATTTATATGGGCCACATGACAATTTCCATCCAGAGAATTCACATGTGTTACCAGCCCTGATCAGACGGTTCCATGAAGCCAAAGTGACAGGGGCAAAAGAGGTTGTGGTATGGGGATCTGGATCACCTCTTCGGGAATTCTTGCATGTGGATGACCTAGCAGATGCCACTGTTTTCCTGATGCAGAATTATAGCGGAATCCCACATGTGAATATGGGAAGTGGCTCGGAAGTTACCATCAAAGAGCTTGCAGAAATGGTGAAGGAGGTTGTTGGCTTCCAAGGGGAATTAAAGTGGGATCTATCAAAGCCTGATGGGACTCCACGTAAGCTCATAGATAGTTCTAAACTTGCAGAATTGGGTTGGGAGGCTAAAATCCCTCTCAAAGAGGGTTTAGTGGAGACCTACAAGTGGTATGTTGACAATGTTGCATGCTAGCCTGCACTTAGAGTAATCACCATGAGGAATTGGTTTTGGGTCCAGTATTATTACCCTGTGGTATAGCCTGTGTGTTGCCAAGCAGACCCCATCGCTGCTTACACCATTTTCTAGATGATCTCCATTTCTACACATTGAGCATTTCATTGATCCAACACATATAATGGGAAGAGAGACAGAGACCCTGTTATAAATAAATTTTCAATAGAGTACGATTATTTATTTTCACCTCAAAATGGGTTTATGATCATGACATCACATGAAGAGATTTCTATGTAGGTGATATCTCAGTTGAAGGAGCTGTAAATATAGCTCATATATGCACTCTTTGTCATTTGCTTAATTTCCCTGTAATAATCTAGTCCAAATTTGTACACCCGTCAATGTGACAAATGATGGGATTAGTTAGGAGATGACACAATCACCAGGTTTTCTTAACAATAGAGGCATGACACAAAAGGAATTCCCAAATCATATCATAGATTAAAACACAATTGCTCCACATATGCAAGCTTTTGGAGGACACCCACGTCATCTTGTGGTGCAGTTCCTATCAAAACATGTTGAGAAACGAACAAGTGTGAATGATGGCAACAAACTCATTTGGCAATAATGGTGCACGTTTAGAATGATGGAAAACCCATGTTTTTGGATCAAAACATGTTCAGAACAAACATGACCTATAGGCTACATTTGTTGAGAGTTAAAATTAGGATTCCACATTTTTAATTGAACTCCTAGTTCTGGTTTCAACCTAGGTTGTTTTCACACAAAGCTTTTTTTACTTTCTAAATGCCTACATGACTAATGAAAAATAATGGAACAAGTCCCAAAACTCAAATTAATTTTTATCATCAATCAATGAGAGGAATCAATATCTATCAATATAATGCCATACTTGTAGGGTTTGTTTGACACCATATCCCTAGACAAACTATTAAAAATAATGTTAAGCTTCCAACCAAGCTCAAAAGGAGGCATGTTCTTTCCTAGGGTGAACAACCTAGTGTGAAGTTGTATGCCTAGTTGATGGGTTGTGCATAACATATTTCAAATACAACCTTTTATTTTGAATTGAATTTTTTTTTGTTCATGTGATTATGCATTCATGTTGACGTTACTTCAATCTAGTTTGCAAGAATATGCAATAAATTATAGACTCGAAGACCTCAATAGTATGAGTTCAAATTGTTTGTGCTCAAGATGACAGACCTCAAATAGTTGTGTGCCAATTGGTATGTATTTGGATAAAATGTTTAATGTTTTAGAAACACATCCTTATATATTTATACACCTCCTGAAACCAAAGTTTTCAAATAGGCTTGTCTTGGAGGCTTGGATTTTTTGGGGGCACGCATCCAAAACTAAAGTATGTGCTTGTGTAAAAACTACACCGGTTTCTAGTCATTTATAATTTGAGATTCTTATTTAAAGTTTGATGAATCAACTATTTGTTACTAGTTTATTTTGGTTTGATGAACTTGCCAAAAACTCAATTTGATGTGAACAAGGTTTTAATTTTTTCATGTTGGGCCAATATCTTTAAAGAGTTGTATTGGAGTGTCATCTTTCATGTTAGGAGTTTCTTTAGCATATTAGAAGAAGAAGCATTGGTTGGTACCATCATTTTCATTATCATATTTGTGTGTGTTGTTCCCACCTTGGATTTTCACAATGAAAGTGAGTTTAATTCTCAAGTTTACTTGATTTAATGTTATCTCTTCAATTTTTTATTTGTGAAAATATTGAAAAGTTGCTACCAAAAAATTTATCGGTGTAGTCCTTTGTTAGTTTCAATATTCTTGAATGTTAATTTCTTGTTGATATAAATAGCCCATGATAATATGTGCCTAAGAACTTGTCAAAAAGGATCCAGGTACTTATTTTGATACAATGCATTGCAAAAGACTAATAAGTTTTGGATGCACTTCTTAGCTCCACACATTGGACAAGAAAGTTTTATGGGAGTTATGAGATAGGACTATGACAAGCTCTTTAGTTGAACTCATGGCCATATCAAATTGCACAATCTAAGCAAAGAGGATGATTAATGCATTTTGGAATCAATTTGATGTCCCAAAAAAAAAATCATGAACTCATATGGATTCACAAGCCTCCACATAATCTAGACTTGAGAGAGAGTCACCATTATCTTTTCTATAATATATATTACAAATCACCATGACATTTACATCAAAATGGCAAAAGTCCTAGGATTCCCTAGACTCATTCCAAACTTTAGGACAAAAAAATTCTTGAAACTTCAAATGGTTATAATTTGTTCACAATGCATCCAAATGAAACAAGCAAACTCATTTTCTTATAATGCTTTAAAACATCTTTCCAATGCCATATCAAGCTTTGTATTTAACAAAAATGCACATGAATTTGAAAAGATTTAAAATCCAATAAGAACCTAGTTGCAATTTGAAAACCTTTAACACCCCTTTCATTTTAAGAAGAACACTTTGTTGCCCATCTTGGGAGTTGGTTGCACATCCAAGTTAACGGATGTAACATTCCCTTTGAATTAAAAAAATAGTCACATTTTCCAAGTCCTGCCACAATCTTAAAATAAAAGTTATGACACATCATAAATATATATTCAATTTTTAAACATATGTTTTTCCAATTTTGAAAATATTTTAAATTTAATTTGGTTCTACTTATACATACATTAATTGAAATAAAATTATTGCATGTCAACATCTTATCAAGTTACTTTTACCGGATTTTTTTTTATGTTATGTATTTGTGCTTCATGCACATAACATTTTTGAACCTATGAAATACTTGAGTTCATGTTAGATATTTGAACATATAACACTAATGATAGTAACATTTGCATGTAAGATGTTCACATCCCATTTACAAATAACCCAAAATTTGAAATAATTGCACATTAGGGTGAATAAAAAATGAAATAATAAGGAGTCATTTTTGCACAATTATTAGTGTTATCACATTAGTAAAATTTAAAAACATTTGCTACCATCAATTTATGATTATTTTACAATTAGATTATAACTGTTGAAAATTTCATCGTTTTATGCAAGGGTGAATGCAAGTTATAGTTGATATACTCTCAACTCTTTGAAGGATTGAAAAGTGAGTTTAAGTATAAGACATCGGAAGGGGGAAGAGTCAAGGCACGTTCCTTAGCTCACAACATTTTGAGGGGTAGAGGGGCATGGTGGAGCTCCGAGATGGGACGAGGGAAAGTTGACAAGCTTCACTCACTCACACGGGCTTCCACACAACCCACACAAGGTGGTTAGTGCATAGTTGAAGCATTTTTGGTGTTATAACAAGCCATGGGCAACACGAACACACAAGACTCACCATGGTGTGGACTTGGGGGAAGCCACCACCTTCCCCCTTATAATATACTCTGCACCTTTCCACATGGCCCACATCTAGATGGTTTTTCTCTCTCGGGATTCCCGAGTGGGAGTCCCAAAATTGTGCCAACAGGGATTCTTTCGACTTTGGAACCCCATAATTTTGTGAGCAGACCTCAGATTGCGATGCGGTCTGAAATAAAGTTGTAGCCCTTGTCGAGGGCTTTCCAACAGTATGTTTCACGTCATCTATTACGAAGTTAATCAGGTCGATTCTCGACTTTTTATAGTCAAGAGTCAAATTAATAATTTGACTATAGACCCCTCTTTTGGCCATAACTTGCGTTTCAGATGTCCAAATGAGCAATGCGAGCCCAATTTAAGACATCTACATTCCAACAGTTTTCCAATGATATAAATAACGTCACAAGCCATTGAGTTTTGACCCCTAAAATCGTTTTCTGAAGTTTTGAGAGTCCATCGGGACTCCATTTCCCAGAGTGGGAATTGCCTTGGGAGTGTGAGGGTTCACTCCCTCACACTTTCTTACAGTCCTAGGAGTAGGTGATGTGAATCCCGAGCCTTCTCTTGGCCCGCACCCTTGCAACCCCTTTGCTTTGGTTGCAAGCCCAAAGCTAGGGTTGTGACAATAACAGTTCATTTTATGTAATGTAAAACTCCCAAAAATTCTTAGCATGTTTTTGTATATTATCCATACGGATGTGGTGTTAAATTTCAAAATTTTATTAATGTAATATTTAATTATTACAATTTCATTCATTTATGAAACCTTTTATAAAATTTTGTTGTTAGTTGATATGGTGAAATCATTTTGGAAACCTTAAATAATAAACCTATAAAGTCTAGAACAATAAAAACCCATTTAGATATTTCAATTATGTATTCATTATGCATAATTTTTTTGACAAAAAAAAAATTCATTTCAAAAGGAATTTTGAAAATAAGTTCCAATTCTTAGCCTTCAAAAATTCATAATTACCATTTGGTTAAAGTTTCATAAAAAAAAGATTTGACATTTAACTTTATCATTTTATTTTTCAACCCATTCTCAATCCTTATAAATAATTTGGAGTGAAATTTAATATGAATTTAATTTTTTAAAAACAATCTAACCAATTCACCAATCCATATTTTTTATTTGAAAAATCCATTTTTTTTATAAAAACGTTCCATTTTGAAGTCTATTGTGTTTGAAACATTTAACTATGATGAATAAAAGCAATAAGATGAAAAATATTCATGTATTGATTTATGGAAATGATTTCACTTAAACTATAAAACTTAAAACATGTTCTGTACGCAACTCACCATAGTAAAATTGAATGAAGAAAATTCAATATATGCCATTTTGATTCAAAGAAAATGGTTATGGTTTAATTTGTGACTATTGGTAAAAGACATAATAAAGTTGCACACATGTAAAAAAAGTGTAATAAACATGATTTAACTATTATTCATTGTTTATTATTGGCCAATCATAATGAGTGGTCCAAATGATTTTATAAAAATAAAAAAAATCAAATCAAATTTATTTTTTCTATCAAATAGTGAAAAGATATTTTTTCAATTACATTTTAAAATATAAATATCTTAAAGGTTACATAATTATACCCACAACGCACAATTCAATAAATTTAGTGTTGCTGAATCTTTTTGGGTAGTATACTCTTTTCTTTCAAAATAGGAATAGGAACATAAAAGCAATTTTGTTTTGAATTCCTTAACAAAAAACATAAAAGAAACAAATTAAATTGATTCTTATAATTAAGCTTAAATATTATTCTAGAATTCAATATTATTCAATTTCATGTGGTTACCAAACAATTGCTTCACCTTTAGGCAGGTGCTAATTTTGATTTTAAATTATGTGCATACCTTTGTAAAAGTCCTTATGACCATTCTAAAGAATCACCATCCAAATCTCAACTAGGTAACCAAAGAAAAGTTTTAAACCTTCCTAAATCAATAGACCAATGGCTACCAATCTTCAAAGTGTTCAAAAATTCAAAAATATTCTTTCTCTTAATATAAAATAAAATAATAAAATTTGTTGAAATAAATTCAAATTCAAATTTGGAAGTATAAAATTGGGAAATTGTGTTGCAACAATTCCAATTCTAAAAAGCAAGTGTGATTAACGGATCAAAGAAAAGCTTAAAACCTTCCTAATTCAATACACCAATCGCTACCAATCCTCAAAATATTCAAAAATTCAATTAAAATCCAAGTGTGCTTAAGCGACATGCAATTGCAAACCCTTACAAATCAACTTGCAAACCCTTTTTTTTTAACCTTCTCTCAGATTTTGACAAAAGCATTGGTGCTTTCAATTTGGGAGAAACCTTAAACCTTTGAACCAAAGCATTGGTGCCTGAATGTTTGGGCTCAATTCAAAGGGAACAACACAAGTTGATTGGGAATATTTAGTGTGAGAGATGTGTCAAGTGTTTTGATGGGTTCAATGCCACGACAATCTTGTAAATGCCTTTATTCACTTGTGACCTAAAAGAGACCCAACAAGGCACCCAACAACATACCTTTACAAGGTTCTCCCAAATCTTTAGTTACTTATTTATTTATTTAAAGTCTTTATTGGTTTGTGGTGGGCCACAATGAACGAACGACATAGACCAACACATCATTCATTGGATGCTCATTATTGCTCAATTGTGGATGAACTTCAACTGAGTTAATATTTGGTTTCACCTTGGTAACCAATTCTATAAGAGAAGGTCTCATATATAGATAGATAGGTGAAAAAGGAGATAACTACTAGGTAAATAGATATGCCAAAAAATACCCATTAAGATATAATGAATAGGTATTAGTTGGAAGGTAGATATAAGTTGGGGCCCCCATACATCCAACCCAACCCAACTTAACTTAACCTAACCTAACCTAACCTAACCTAACCTAACGCAATCAAAGCACACCTTCCCAAAAGAGCCTAGCCAAGGGCAGTCCAAAAATTGGGTATTCTTTTAGTAAAAAGGTGAAAGAATAGTTCACTTTGCAATGACCATGAAGGTGGATTGTATTCTAATAGGTAGGCAAACCTTCAAATTTTAATGGAAGCTTCACCTCTTCCCAGACAACAACTAGAACCCCATGGCTTAGGAAAAAGCTCTCGATTTATGGATTGTATTCTAATAGGTAGACAAACCTTCACATTTTAAAGGAAGCTTCACATCTTCCCAAACAACAAGTAGAACCCTATGGCTGGGGAAAAAGCTTTGAAAATGCAATGCAAAACAAAAGCTCTCAATTTATGGATTGTATTCTAATAGTTAGTTAAATCTTCAAATTTTTAAATTGAAGCTTCATTTTGAAAAAGCAAAAAGAAGAAGAAGAGGTAAGATTAATGGGAAAGGAGATGGACTTGAGGTTTATCAATTTAATAATATTGTCTTCCCCCCCCCCCCACCTTCTTCTTGTTCTCCCTTTTATTATTGGCCTTTGCCTACCAAGGTAAGGATATTGTGTTTAAATTCATTATAGAGTAGAGTAGCTTAATGGATTTTGGCCCCTAGGTAATAGTAGTAGGTCTATTTTTATAAGAGGATTTGTGAAAGATGATATATTTTGGCTTGTGTTCAAACTTGAGATTAGTTATAATAGAGTTATGATATTTTGAAGGATTTTGGTTTCTTTGAGAGAAGTTTTTTGAAGATTGTATTTTTGTCATGGTGAAATATTTGAATTTTCATAATTCTTCTTTTTGCCTCAAGATACTTTGTTAATGTAAATGGCAAGGCCAAAAGTGCGACACACCCCTTGTTTACATAACACCCAACTCAACCTTAGTTAGGTTAGCACTCCTTCTCAAACAACAAACATCACCCATCTCCTTGCACGACTTGCCTTGTTCTACTCGTGATGAGTTTAGGTCCGAGGTTTCGTGTTTTCTCCTCTTAGGGCTCCCCATTGTTCATTATGCATTTTTGAGTGTGGTTTTTTGTTTGGACTTAGATCCTTTCTTTTTTCTTCTCTTGTTCCTTGGTCGAGTGTTTTTCCTGTATTTATTTATTTATTTATTTATACAAACAACACAATCATCAACACCTTTCTTTTAAGAAAAACTAAACAAATTAAAAGTAAAAAAAAAGGTTAAGTACGTAGTAAGTGAGAGAGTGCAATAGGAGAGTGACACCTGGCTACGGGAGTTTGCTGAGAGCTTGCACGTATGCACACTGTTGCTGCTTCATTCCCAAGTCCCATGCAAAACCATAAGAAACCCTAAAAACACCCACAACACTCCTCCCCCCTTTCCACACACACAAACACGCTTGGATCTGCTTTTCCATCGTTTTCCAAGATCTGTTACCAAACCCATTGCCACAGATTCTTGGCTCGCAATCATCATACCTCAATCCCAGTGTTACTAGGCTACTGTTGTCAGTCAGTCTGTCTGTCTGTCTGCAGTTTTTTTTTGGTTTTTCCTTCTTCTCTTCTTCTTCTTCTTCTTCTTCTAATTTTGTCCATGAGATAACAGTCGTAGCAGTTTGGACTTTGCTGTTTTTTGTCCGGGGCTTGTAAGTGCCTCAGTGAGTGGGGGACTGGTACTAGGATTGGAGAACATTTCGGTAGTTTAGAGGATTGATGGGTGGGTAGTAGTTTTGAAGAAGATCGGTTGAGGAGGATTTGGGGTTTCTTTTTTGGGTTTTGGGTGGGGGAAGAAAAAGGGGAAGAGGAGGGAGGTATTTAGAAGCTCCTCCTATGCAGTTGGGAGTTTGGTTTGGTTCCCGATGTTTGGCAAGAGGAACAGCCGTGTGCCACGAGCGAGGGTGGTCACGAACTGGCTCCATACCTGAAGGTAGGTAACAATCACCCAATTTCTCTTATCTTTTTCTCTTACTGTCATGAGATGAGGGAGCAGAGTATCACCTGCCCTTCAGTCTTTGGGTTTTCGTCGGAACTGGCATAAAAGGGTTGATTGGGTTTTTTCCTTCCAAGATTTGTTGTGGTGGTTTTTCTCTGCAATCGCATACAGAAGATGGATGTTATTAGAGATGGGTTGTCATGATTTTGCTTTTGTTTTGTTTGGGATAGAGTAAGTGGCCACAGTTTCCTTTTGCACCCATGGTACACCTTCCCGATTTCATGGAGTTTTTCCTTGTTTTGGGGTTGTGGGTATTCTTGCAGGATAACCCTTGCAGTTTTGGGTAATAGGATTAAGAACTGCGGATGTTTATCTGGTCATGGCCCTTTGGGCACCCAGCTAGCTTGAATTTTGCAGCTACTCTCTCTCTCTCTCTGTGTTTCTGCATGTTGTTTGACTCTTCTGCTGCTGTCCAAATCTCCTATCTTTGCCCCCTTTCTGTGCAAAGGGGGGCAGACTGTGCAACTGATTGTGGAAAAACAAACAGGCAGCGATCAGAGCTTTTGACCAGGTTTTCTTACAGGGTTTTTTCTGGCTCTGTTTTTAGACCCACCCTTGCGGCCTTTACATCAATGTGCAGAAAATGCGGGCTGAGGGATTTTGGAAATTCCCTTGAGATCAGCTGTTAGGGTGGTTGAATTACTGGACGTCCAAAACGGCTGCAGCCATGGCCAAATGGTGGAGATGGGGAGTGACTGCAACTTTCATTGTTTCGATTGCAGCAACAGCTGCCATGGCTGCAACGGGATCTGGTACTCCGGCTGCTGGATGCAATTGTGAAGAAGATTGGGGCTTGCAGGAGCTGATCACACGATGCCAACTAGCAAGTGATTTCTTGATAGCGCTAGCATATTTCTCCATCCCCCTTGAACTCGTTTACTTTGTCAGCTTCTCGCATGTCTTTCCGTTTCGTTGGGTTATTATCCAGTTTGGAGCCTTCATCGTGTTGTGTGGCTTGACACATTTCATCTCAATATGGACATATGGGCCTCGTGACAAGGACCTTGGGCCTCAAGAGAGAGACGTGTCATTCCTCATCATATTGGCTCAAACCATTCTTAAGATTGCAACAGCATTGGTCTCATGCGCCACTGCAATCACATTGGTTCATATCATACCAGAGCTTCTCCATGTCAAGGTCACTATCAACTATCAACCTTTGAGTGTAGACTAGAGAAGATGTCACCTAGGTGCAGAAAACTTGCTGTGTGTGTCTACCAAGTCACTATGAGCTACGTTCCATGCTTCATTGTTTTCTCATATGATTGTATGACTCGTGTTCCACCTTCACATGCTGGTTCTGCTCAACACACAAATAAGGCAATGGGTAAAATGTGAGTCTGAAGTTTCAGCAGCTAACATCAACTCATTTTGTGATCCTGGAATTGCACAAGTTAAAACTGATCTAACAAGTCAAACTCATGTAGACCACGTGCAACAACTCTTTGTACTTTTGAGTTTGGTGAGAAGTCTTCTTTGGCAACATTGTTGGATTCTAGTTACCATACAACGAGTTCTCAGACAGTGATGCTTGAATTGTGAAAATGAAGGTACGTGAGCTTTTCCTGAAGCACAAAGCAGCAGAGCTAGACAGAGAAATGGGTATCATAAAAACACAGGAAGAGGCAGGCCGGCATGTACGGATGCTGACGCATGAAATACGGAGCACTCTGGACCGCCACACCATTTTGAACACAACTCTTGTGGAACTGGTCAAAACTTTGAACCTGGAGAACTGCACTATCTGGATGCCTAATGCAGAAGGGAATGCCCTTGAGCTCACTCATGAACTTGAGAGACGTCTTGTCCAGGTCTTCCCTCGTCTTCTCTTCCTCTCTTCATCTATATAGTAAGAGTTTTTCTGTACTTTGGTGAGAAAATTTGTTTCCTTATCTTGGAGACTATGGAGGCCTTGGAGTTTGTACAATCCTAATGAGATCAAAACTCTCTGTTGTCTGGGAAGAAATGCATTTATGACCTTGGAAATCAGCTGTCCATTCAGACAATCTGACAATATTAGCTGGGTCTGAATGTCTTTGGGCTCCAACTTTTCTTGCTCCTTACCTGTATTTTTTGGTGTTTATTCCTGGTTGTGATCTCTCTCTTGTTATGTGAGTGCTGATGTGGACTTGTGGGTACCTGTGACAAACATCTCTTTTACCAGGTGCCAGTCACTGTATCTGCAGCAGATCCAACAGTGCAGAAAATAGTGCGGACCAGTCAGGCAGTAGTTATTGAACCCAATTGTGAACTGGGGAAAGCCAGCAACCACAGGCACCTTGCAGGTGCCATGGCAGCAGTGCGCCTGCCTCTACTTCATGTTTCCAATTTCAAGGGAGGGACTCCAGAGGTGGTAAGTGCATCTTATGCCATTTTGGTGTTGGTGCTACCGGGTGAAAGTGGACATCGACGGACTTGGAGGCCACATGAGATAGAGATGGTTGAAGTGGTGGCTGATCAGGTAGCTAATGCTCAAATCCATTAGTAGACTGATGGCACTTTCATGTTTTTTGGATTGTTGAGTTTCTAGTGTCTTGCCTCATAACATCAAGTGCAACTTCCAGTTTAGTTAGTCTGCTTTTGTTGATGGCAGGATTTATCAGCCGGTTTACCTTCCTTATTGTCAGCAACCTCATGTGCATAACTAACAATGTCTTGGAGTTAATGTCCTCCATATGCAGTTCTGATGAACGTGGGCTGGAGTCAGGTTGCAGTAGCTCTATCACATGCAGCTGTGTTGGAGGATTCGCAACGTACTAGGGACAAACTAGTGGAACAGAACAAGGCACTGCAACAGGCAAGGCAGGAGGCAGAAACTGCAATTAGGGCCCGCAATGATTTCCTGGCAGTAATGAATCATGAGATGCGAACACCAATGCACGCAATTATTGCTCTTTCCTCTCTCCTTCATGAAGGAAACCTCTCATCAGAGCAGCGGGGTATGGTGGACACTGTGGTGAAAAGCAGCAGCCTTCTCTCCACCCTCATCAATGATGTTCTTGACTTTTCGCGTCTAGAAGATGGGAGCCTCCATTTGGAAATGCAGCCATTTGAGCTTCCAACAGTGCTCAGAGAGGCAGGGAACCTTGCTAAACCAATGGCAAAGGGGAAGGGCCTTGATTTCTTATTTGATGTTGCAGCTGATGTGCCTACATATGTCATAGGTGATGAAAAGCGCCTCCTGCAGACCATGTTGAATGTGATTGGCAATGCAGTCAAATTCACCAAGACAGGCTCTGTTTCAGTGGTTGTCTCATTGGAGCGGCTTGATGGATTTGTGAGGCGTGACCCCAGAAATCCTGGGTGGTGTCCAGTTCCATGTGATGGTTTTGTTTATATACGGATTGTTGTAAAGGACACAGGCTTGGGAGTCAGGGAGAATGACATCCCCCGACTCTTCCAAAAGTTTGTCCAAGCTGACAGCACGACTACTCGTCGCTATGGTGGCACAGGATTAGGTCTGGCACTTTGCAAGAAGTTTGTCCAGGTGGGTCATTCTCATGTTCTTGTGCTTTGGTTATTGGCAGGTTGGTAGGGTTGACATATGGAAAGAGGCATGAAAGCTGGTGACCCACTGCTTGAATTCACTCCTGGAAATGGACCTAAATCTTGAACCATTGAGTTACTGTTGGCTACATGTGAAGCTTTTTAATGCAATCTAGTTTGCAATCCAATGATGAAATAATGAGGCATAGATGGACATAAGGTCATGCCTGCACTTCTATGAGGCATATGTACTCTGGCATTATGATGTTCTTTGATGCAACCAGGACCATGAACTATCCTTGACAAGGTCAGGTAGTTTGGGCTTGTTTAGTAGTAATAAATGAGTGAATGGAGCAAAACCTGGCTGAGATGTTTTTTGGGTGCCTTGTTGCAGCTGATGAATGGCCACATTTGGATCGAGAGTGAGGGACTAGGCAAAGGTTCAGTGGTGACCTTCATTGTGAGACTGCAGCGGCTGTCTTCTTCAACAAGTGAGATAGAAAGGCCTATATGGGAGGAAAACCTGAACAAGGCTACTTTGCAAGGCCTTAAAGTTCTAGTGACAGATGACAACAGTGTGAACCGTATTGTAACTCGAAGGCTACTGGACAGGCTAGGTTGCAACACAACTGTAGTGGAATCTGGACACCAATGTCTTGCTGCACTGTCCCAACCCGGCAGTGGCTTTAAGGTTCTCCTGCTTGATTTGTGCATGCCAGAGATGGATGGGTTTGAAGTTGCAATGCAGATAAAGCAGAAAGTTCGTCCAGAGGATCGCCCCCTTGTTGTTGCATTGACGGCCAATACTGATAAGGGAACCTGTGATCGTTGCTATCAGATTGGAATGGATGGAGTTGTGTTGAAACCCATTTCACTTGCAGAAATGAGCAACACACTCTGCAATCTTCTACAGAATCTTAAGAGCAGTTCTTATGGC
Organism: Sphagnum tenellum; assembly: GCA_963921925.1. Taxonomy (NCBI): domain Eukaryota; kingdom Viridiplantae; phylum Streptophyta; class Sphagnopsida; order Sphagnales; family Sphagnaceae; genus Sphagnum; species Sphagnum tenellum. The sequence goes on along the minus strand of OY998143.1, from coordinate 2,776,818 downwards.
CCCCATAATGGGACCGTTCGATAGCAATTCCTTTTTTCTGTCTTGGTCCACTAAAGCATGTATTTTACTTGCTTGTAGCATACTTAAAAATCTGAACAAAATCAAGGGAGATTTTGCCTAGTTATTTTCTTCTTTCACCATGGTTGGAATTGTTGTACATCTTGATGGCTGTATCATTCACTTGCTTGTATTTCTTTTACAGCAAAGATGTACAGCTGAGGATGTTGCTCTTTGGCCCCACTTTTTAGATTTCAGAGGCAACATTTTGATAGAGACACAACCGAAAACTTGTAAGAGAGATGATTCAAAAGTGATGATCTTGTCTTTTACTGAAGCTTTTTGAATATCAACGACACCTTGCTCATTGGGATCAAAAGTCTTTGCCAAATGTCTGCATATCCTGCGCATGTCAGGCACATACAAATGACTCCATCACAATGTTGTCTTGAGCTATTTCTATGAGTCTTAACTGCTAGCCAATCTCATAACCAAGTAGTGACAAGAGTCACCACAGGAGTTGCAAAAGTAACTCAGGACACAGATGTTTATATACTGGATCACTGTATGATGTATTACCATCATTACCTCTGGAGGTGATGAATTTGTTAGGGTGTGGAGTGATGGCAGCTCTGGGCTGCTATTCATTATGAAGGTTATGGTCTGACACATTGTTGCATGCAACTCTGTTCAAGTTTGTGATCGCATTTTTCAGCAGTGGTGTTGTGTGGAGTTTTCTCTGCAATCTGCAAAGTGTTTCAGAGTTTTCTTTGCAATCTTCAGTGTTGTCACTGCAATCGGCAAAGTGTTGTTGCAGAGTTGTCGCAGCAATGTGCAAAGTGTTGTTGTGTAGTTGTCACTGCAATGTGCAAAGTGTTTTTCTGTAGTTGTTGCTACAATCTCCAAAGTGTTGGTTGTTGTGGGTTGTTGATGCAATATGCAAAGTGTTGTGGAGTTTTCTCCAGTCTTAGAAATGAATCTCTTTGAAGATTTTAGTAGCAAATGAACAGTTTGGATTATACGGTTGTTTTCTCATGCCATGGCTGTCTTCGTACAGATTCTTCAGTAAAGTAGCATGGCAAGTACAAGCTATTTGAGATGAACATAAGCACTGAATCATGATAGGTTACAAGTAGGAAAGGGAGAGAGGAGGGAAGAGGTAACACGGATATTGTGACAAAAGGACACTGGAATTGTCACCTGTTTCAGATTGAAGCTCAACCTTTGTTCTTTCAATACATCTTTTTGGAACCTCCAAAGTGCTTTCACAAGAACCGGGGTGTTGCACTGCAAGATGGTGTCAGATTTGAATGTTGCAGATTGATTGAGTGCAAAAGATCAGTTGCTTGAATGGCATGCAATTGAAGGAAAGAAAGCTGCGTTTGCTCAAGAATTGATTAGGATGTAAGAAGAATGAGGAGGTCTACAACTTTCCTATTGGTCAAGAATCTGACAAAGAAGATAGGAGCAGAGTGATGTTCATGACATGCGAGAACTGGCAACAAAAACAATCTCTGGCATGCTCTAACCTCTGAGGTTCCTTTTCCCCTTGGCTGGTGGTGGTATTTCGTATTGAGTGCATGCAATTACAATGGGGCTGGGGAACAAGAGCAAACCCAATTGACATGCAACTGTTCCAGGACGAAATGTTGAGTATCTGGTGATCATCTTCCAGATGCTTTTTACATGGCTTTGTTTGGGTAGATGGAATATATATATATATGTGATTGAGTATGATGAGGTGGAATGGACCAAAGAGCAAGTGGACATGATTCAACAACGCGTTGTAACAAGGCAAATTTCCTCATGATGCTCAAGTGAACCACTTATGAGGTAAATACAAGCAAACATTTTCCTCCCTCAATTTCCTGATTCTTCTTACATCCTAATCAACACTATATCCTCCTAATCAAAGAAGTAAAAGGTTCAGGCTTATCCTTTATTTGGTATGAATTTTCTGTTTGGGATCATATAGACAGTTGGTATACACTACCTAGTGTGTCTAATTAATGGACAATTTGGTTTGAGGTAAACACCCATCCGGAGTTTATATAGCCAAGGGTAGTCTAGCTCTCTCATAAGAAAAAACTCTATTCATTGTAATAGAACCCAAAAACCCAGTTTTGCTATGCAAAAGAGATCATGACTTCAGGACTAATTCTACTACCATTTCTTCCTTAAGTCTATGTGATTATTGTTCAACCACCAACATGAGAGCTGATATTTATGCTAACAAAATCAATTCCTAGAACAAAACATTTCCTTACACATTGTTATCTCTCTCTCCATGTAAACAGCTCAATCACAACTCAGTTTGAAAATGTTGGTATTTATTAATGAGTCATGCTAAATATTGTTGTGTGGCTTAGTTATGGCAAGAATTTAGCATTGTATTTACATACATGACTTTATCATATTAACCAAACATCCCTTGATTTTTTTCCTTCAAAATATTTCAAGTTCAACTAAGCTGTCTTAGATTTTCTCAATCCAACTAACCATCCTTGTCTTCTCTCTCTTTTAACTTTCTCTATTGATTTAGTTCATGATTAGTCTTTGGTCATGTATATGTACATATACACATACACATGCACAACACACGCATACAGAGGCAAAGTGTCTCAAAATTGGAATCTCTAGATGTTTTAAGACTGATTTGTCTGTTTAAATTATAGGACGAATTGCACTTTTCCAGGGCATGGATACAATTTCTACACCCCATGAAGAGAAAAACGTTCCTACATTTCCCTACAGGTACTTCAAAATACCAAAGGTTTGATGCAGCTTACCAGGATGCTGATATATAATAAATGTTGTTAACAATCATGTACACGAAGATCTTGTGAGAATCCGCACTCCAGATTTCTGATTCAATAAAGAGTTGTTGTCCAATTATAATTCTGAAAAATTTGCAGAGTGATGATCCGATAATATAGATCTCTTTCCATGATTTCAGCCATGGTCTTGAACAAGCCTGCCTTCTGAGAGCAAGAGTCAACTAGACAAAAATGTTGATTGTGAGTGTTGCAGCTGGAATAATTACTGTTAGAATAAGATATGTTCATTTAACCAACATGGGAAAATCACATCTCCAGAATTATACAAACTGTTTGCAAGCTTTGCAGTCCACAACTAATAATGTGAAAAGCAGTGATGGAAATTTAACCAGCCTCACAGGTGCAGTTCACTTCTTGTAGTCTGTCTGTACACCAAAGTTTGTCTCACAACTTTAGCAGAGAAACATTTGACATCCACAAAACAGTCTTTTCTGAACAGCATGCTTCACAAATTTTGTACCTTGAACTGGACCCTTAAATGCAGAATTGACACAACTACCCAAGTCTAATCGCATGAGTTTATATTATGTGTTAGTATGTACTACATTGGGAAAAAAAGAGAAAAACCATCAATGTTGTGACGATCGATCAACTAGATCCATGTTGAAGCTGAAATTTAGAAGATGCCCAACAAGCAAACGAAGTTTGAAGCTCAAAAAAGTTGCAAATTTGCTTGAATCCCTGCACATGATTTAGCTAGTTGCAACTTGCAAGACCCATTTAAAAACTCCACAACCTGTAAACTTCTGATTGGAGCAGATGGTATGTTGCCTTGTTTACACACCTGCTGCAGCTGCAGGTGTTCCATGCTGATGCTTCTCACCAGATTCTGAACCAGTGCCTGTGCCCGTGCCACCCCTACTGGTGGGAGGTCCATACCTATCAAATAGGAGGCCAGCATGCAGTGACAGCAAGTAAAGGAGCTGGGTGAACGCCAATATGATTGTGAAAGCCTCCAGCACTCTCTGAACCATCCAAAAATACCCAGGAATTACCAACCCATAAGCTTGAATCAGCCCCCAATCAGCTGCACATCCTTTGTACTGACAGTTCACTGCAACCTCATGGGTTTAGGGTTTTGGCAGTTTTATCATCATTGTCAAATCTGCTACAGCCAGAGTTCACTACAAAACCACTCATCTAAAGATTGCCTGACATCGAGTTTCCATGCAGGATATGGCCCAATTTCTCAAAAACTTATTCAGTGGTTTCTGAGCAATGTAGGTCACTCTGATGCTACTTCCAATTCTAAAGAGTCACTCAAGTTCATAATTAGTCACCCATAATTTACAAGGGCAAAAAGTATCTTTGGGTGATATCACTAAGAATGTCACACCTTCATGTTAGTGAACCGAAATCAAACTTTAGAAAAATATAGGAAACACTTAAAATAGATAGCTACACATTGAGATTCATTGCATTGTGACCTAGAAATCAATATCATTGACAACCTTGAGTAATCTCAGGCTGAACATCTTTTAGCATACAAGTGGTCACAAGCCATGTGCAACGAAGAAGAATGAATGCATGTCCAGCAATAGGGGCACTATACAAACAGGTTTCATCAAGATATATAATAAACCTACCAATCTTATTGAGCGATGATGATCAATGTGAATTTCCTTGCAAGCCAATCTGCATAAACAGGCAGGAGAAAATCAAATCAAATCACATCACAATCCTTTGGTATATACAAACTGCTCTCCAATTTGAACATAAGAAGTGTACCCTGCAGCACCTTCTTGCAGATCCACTGCTGGGTTGGACAACTTAGAACATCGTTGATGAGGAGACACGATTCTCTAGTGCATCTTCTTCTTTCTTGTAGAAGGATTCGAGAACAATAGTTACAATGACTTCACAAAATCGTGATAGAGAATCATGACAACTGGTGCTGCAACGCTAGATATTAGGTACTACCCGAGAGCAAGGAGAGTGAGCAGCCATGCAATCAAGGCTGCAGTGCCTGCGCCTGCCAAGCTCTCGCTGCGCCACACACGGAGATGATGGATTCCCGCAAAGCAGGATGCCAGCCCCACCATGCACGCCACCAGCACCAAAGGCAAGTAAAAATTGGTCGCTCTATTACCTGCAATAACACATGCATGCAGCAGCAGCTCAGGGTTTCAAATCATGCTCTAATCAAGAGCTGCACAAGCTTTGAACCCTTGCTTGTTCTTCCCACATAGCTACATAACAAGATCATGGCCCTCACAACATTGCTGGTGTTAATGCATCATCAGCATGCTCAAGATCTAAGGTCTCTGGTTTCCCGCCAACAACAACAACATGATCTCTCTCTCTCTCTCTCTCTCTCTCGCGTTTCTTCTTGGTTTCAAGATCGCTATATCTGCTAAGAAAATTTCTGCAAAGCAGATATAACCTGAATTCTTGTAAGGATGCGGGATCTGCATGTGCGGTGTATCCTACCAACATAGTAGCTGCTGCCGACGGAATGGTCAATGTTGTGGTTGAGGGCCCAGCCAGCCAGACAAGCAGCGATGAGGTACAGACAGAAGTTGAGTACCAGCAGAGGCAAGGTGAGGCTCCTTCCGACTCCCAGTGCCATGTTCAATCTTTGCAGGTCGCGCTGCAACTTCTTCGACTCAGTCTTGGATCTTGTTCTTGATCCGGACTGTTTCTTGAAGCTCAGAGCTCGATATCTAGACTGGCCGGTTCAAATATCACTGTAATGATTATATGTCCAGCCGCATGCGCCAGGCTTGCTGCTGCAAGAACAAAATCACAAGGTTCCGCGCGATGTTACGACATGCAAGTACGTGGGATAATTGCGAGTAATCATTCTTTGTGTCCTTGACAAAGAAAGAATCGACAACCAAAAGTCTATCGCAGAGCTTTGCAAATGTTTCAGGACTGGAAGCCTTCAATACACCAGATCTTCTTGTTCAAGAACTCCAAGAAAACATTGTCCAAAGCTGATCTTTAATGTAGCAAAAGAAAGAGAAAGAAATCTGCAAGCTGTTCCTAACATTCTATGCAAGCAGCAACGGCACTTCTCATAACATATCTAGTTCTAGCAAAACCAGCAAGGTGCATGCAAGTAGGTCATTACCTAGCTACTTGTAAAACAACGTCCAAATTCTCTAGTGCAGACATGCAACGAAGGTGCAACAACGTTCGTGTGGCGGCTTGCACGGCCCTGTCTGAAAGAAGACTCGAATCAACAAATTAGTGTAATTGAAATGCTCTCCCCTCCTCCACCCCCCGGCGTGAACAAAGTTATTTTCCACTACTGATGATGGCACATGCACACAGTATCAGATCATCAGTCAGTCTGCAAACAAACATGAGATCTCGCTTTAAAATAATTTCTGCAGCAAAAAAACACCGGTCGGATGATCGGCTTTAGAAATCATTATGCCTATGTGCCAGGCGTGAATATTGATCTTTCAAAGCTCTAGACATCCACTAGTTTAGTACCAGAGATCATATTTTTTAAGATGGATGGTTTGTCTCTACTGCAAGCTGGATTCAATGGAGCGAAGCGGGATCAAGAAAACCATAGACAAAGCAAGCGGGAAAAAAAAAACAACACAAAGTTCAAAAGGACAAAAGCAAGCAAGAACAAGGAGTGTTGCAGGAGTTTTGTACAGTGCACTTGTATATAACTGCTGGTGTTGTTGCAGTGTCCAGCTGCAGATCCTCCTCCTCCAACTCCTCCTCGTCCTCCTCGTCCTCCTCCTAGTCCTAGTCCTCCTTCTCCTCCTGCTGCAGTGGCAACAAACAAAGAGTCACGTGAAGAAAAGCGCAGCCTGTGGAGACATGCACGGGAACTGGGGGGCATGCAGCAAATGCAAACAGAGAGTGCCAAAGTTGTTTCTATTTTTTCTTCCTTTGCAATTCTCTTTTTTGTTACTCAGAAGTTTATTATAATCCTTTTTTTTTTCTTTTTTTTTTCCAAAATGGGTTTGCACAAAAACTTCAAAGTTTCTATTTTTCCTTCGCCATTTATTTATTTATTTATTCCTGAGGAGGGTTTTATTAATTTTTTTCAAAAATTAATTCATTTATTTATTATTTTTAAAATTTTAAGTTTAAAAAAAAACCATAATGGGTTTGCACAAAAACTCCAAAGTTTCTGTGTTTCCTTTGTAATTTTGTTGCTGATTTTTTTTGGGGGTATTTTTTCCAAAATGGGTTTGTGCAAAAACATCAAAGTTCCTATTATTCCTTCCTTTGCAAGTTTTGTTGGTTCCTCAGGAGTTTTTTTTAAAAATAAATTTGAACCAAAATGGGTTTGCACAAAAACTCTAAAGTTTCTATATTTCCTTTGCAATTTTGTTGCTGAAAATGGGTTTGCACAGAAACTTACACAGCTGCTATTTTCTGTAATTGATGACCTCTAGTGGGTTACCTAGTCCATACTATTCATCCATAAATCTTATTAACTTGGGCTTTATGTTGTCACACACTACCAAGACCATGAAATGATGAAAGCAAAATGAAAACCAAGTTTCATTCGAATGAAAATACAGAAAGACATATTGCATGCTTGATATGAATTGAATTCCAATTCAATTCAAATTTAATTAATTCCAATCCAAATTCAATTGAGGTAAGATTCAATTAAATTGAATTGAATTTCAGTTGAACAAAACTCAATTTAAATTCAGCTGAATTTAGATTCAACTGAATTGATTTCAAGTTCAATTGAAAAATGGGATGTAAAAAATGTTAAAAATTTGGTCATCATTTTCATTTGTCATGACTATGGTGATAAGAACATAAGTAGTCTCAAAAAATAGTTTTAAAAAAACATCTTTCAATTTAATTCAGATGAAATTTCAAATCAAAAATCTTCTTTGGTAGGATGAAGTAATTTAAGATCTTATAATCATCCCCCTAAATTAGTTTTGATGCAAAGAAACACCTTTTCATTCTATTCAAAGCGTATTTTTTATTGAAATTTATTTTGGTAAGATGAAATAATATAAGACCTAATATAGTCATCCTCTAGACCAATTCCAATGTAACCACCATCACTAGGATTAATCACTAGCGTGCCCTCTACCATTGGCTCAAGTGTGAACATACTTGACAAACAATTAATTTTTCCTTCTTCCAAAACCAATCTTTGTAATATAGTTGAATTTCTAATGACAAAAAATATTCAAAATCCAATATCTTACATACTTTTGGTCTAATAATTACAAAATTTATTTTGTTAAACCCTACTCATTATTTAGGACTTTCCCACAAAATCTAAACGCACTCCAATTTCCCTAAACCTTTTAATTTTGATTTTATTGAATTTTCCATGAAAAAAATGTTCAAAATTGAATCACTCTTAAACCATATCTCTAAACACTATGAATCCACCTAGGTGATACTATGGCCCAAAAATATTTCCTATTGTTTTCCAAGGTTCACAATCTGAATAGGGATTGTCTATCTTTGTCTAAGTGTCGACAACCAACTTGTATCTTGTCATTTATCATTCACTTGAGTGGGATGTAATTCGTGGAAGTTGTGATAATGAAGGCGCAAGTTATTAAGGAGCAAAACTTGTCGGATAGAAGTTAATTGGTTTTTTTGTTTGGTTTGTTTTGGTGTGTGTGTGTGGTTGTAAAGACCTTGGAGTTGGAGTTGGATCGGTGGAGATTGGGCATAAGAATTGAGATGTTGAGAGACTAAATATCAATTTTCCTAACTTTTTATCAGAGTAGAAGGCTTGAAATTGTAGAAATGTTGTTTTGAATGTTTTGTTTTTTGGCTTTTGCATGTTGAAGGGAAGAATGCCTTGGTGTGTTCATTTTTTTTGCTCATGCATTAGAATTTCTAATTTCCACTACCTAGAAGATGTCATGCAAGGTGGATGGATTTAGATAGGTTTAAGGACATTGATGGAGATGATGACAGGTTCTAGAGGATCAAGAAAGGGCTAATCTATTTGTGGCAAACATTGTTTAAGTTTTGTTGATCCCATTATGTCAGCAATGGTGTTTCTATGAAGCAACAAGGGATCGAGTACCTAGTTTATGGTAGCTTTGGGCGTACTCTTTAGGTTATTTGGGAAAATTTGGGGTGCCAATTTTAGACCAGTTTTGAGGGTTCCAATTGTTTGAAACTTGTGTTTATTAGTGTCGTCTTGGTTGTGGTTATAGGAGAAACAAAATATCCTTTTTGCTTGGGATGTAATGGAGGGAGGAAAGGGGGGATTGTCTATGGATGGTTCATAAGTTTTTAGTGTTGATTGCTAAATAAGAAAATCATAATACCCCAATTGAAAGGAGATTTGAAGGGATTTGATCCATCTAATGTCTTGAGGTCAAAGTCTATAGTTTGCCTACTTGCAAATTATAGAATGATTATTTTACACTGAACAAGTCCAACATTGTAACTTCTACATGACATTCCTATGCATATGTGCTCATGGAAAAATTCATGTGTTGTAATGAGTGATCATGTTCTGCCCTTCTTTTTGGTATCAAATTAGTTTTTTCTAGGGAATTAAGGTTAATGATCAAACTTTGAACTATGTTGGGTGTTGATGTCTTTAGATAATTCAAAATGCCAATGGTATGGCTATGGACCAAAGAAGGAATGATCTTCTGGAAAAAATTTAAATATAGAAATGAGATATATATATATATATATATATATATTAGGCTTGTTCATTTTCCATTCCCCACATTTGACAAAGTGAGGTTTTTCTTTCTATGAGTAGATAAATTGTTTGATGTTGGAGACAAAGTGGTCCAAGTTGAACATTCAAACATTGAATTTAAGGGTTTGATTTGGAGATTGGGAAGGAATCTTGAGGGAGAGTGGTTATGGAACTTCAAGCATGAAAAGAAGATGCATTATGTATTATAGCAATTATTAGTTGTATCTTACATTGATAATGATCAAAACCAAGATGATCAATCATGTTTAGGGACTCATTTTTAAAGTTCTATGGTGAGTCCTACTAAGGATAACAATGCATGGTCAAGTTGGGAGCAACTCCAGTCAAGATAATCTTCTTGATCTTTCCATTTTGTATTTTGAAATCCCTAGTTTTGAAAATGGATTTCAACAGTTGCAATTATAAAACAATATTACATTAAGTTTTATATATTTAGTATGGAGAAGATGTTTAATGAAAGGCATAGAATAATCAAGATTGATCATTTTGGGATAGTGTCAAAAATGTTAAGTTGGAGGTTGGATACAATAAGGAAGTGGGTAAAAAAGAATTTAGAAAGCATTGATTTTGCTAGGGGTTCATATCAAGAGGGATTATCCTTTGATCAAGTTATATGCAATAGAGGTAGAATTTTAATTTTTAGAAATTCAAAATGTGCCTAAAGATCACAAGTCTTAAGGGCATGGATGAGTTGTTTTGAAGACATTCATGATTGGGTTGAAAGGTTAAAGATGGCAATTGAAATGAAAGGTATTGATGAGTTGAATTTATTCAAAATTGGTAGGCGCAATTTGAGAAATAAATCTAAGGAATGGTTCAAAAAGCTAGCTACTACCCTACTAATTGGCAACCCATGAAGGAACCATGTTGTTAAATGGAACAATGGATAAGGAAGAAATTAAAACTAAGTCGGTTTTATTTAAACAATAGCCCAAGCAATGGGTCCAAGCCTTTTACGATAGGATGGAAAAGTTGTTTGTAAGGGGAAAGTTGGAAGATGTGGGGTAAAGGAGAAGGTTTCTATTCTGATTCTGTCTTGAGATTAAAAAATTATTTGTGATGAGGGACTATGCAAATATGGAAGAAATGTTCATTGCAACATTAGAAATGGAATGCGTTCTAATAGGGCTAGTGAAACTCCTTTTGACCATTAAAGGAAGAACAAGATGATGGAATGACAAATGAAATGGTAGTAGAGAAACATGTCAGTGCTTTCAATGACTCATTCATAAAAAAATTTAAACAAAATGGTTTTGTAAATCATGGAAGAGGTTATATTAAAACTAATAACTCTTCAACATGTCAAATATGAAATTCCATAGAACATGTTGCTATGATTTGTCCAAAAATTAAAGATTTAAAACCCAAATGTGGTAAATGTGGTCTCCCTCACAGGATAGAAAACTGTAGCATTCAATGTGGATATTGCTCAAGAATGGATCATATCAAAGATAGGTGTTGGAAGAAAGGGAAGGATGTCAAGACCCCAACCAATAATTACTTATAGTTTTAGTTGATGATGAGGCGGCTATTTTGGAACAATTGAATAGATTATGTGGGACTAAACATGACATTTTTTGGAACTTAGATGCCAAGGAGGAGATTGCATGTGGAAATGCAAGTATTGAAACAAATGAACAAATGATAAAGCTATGGAATTAGAGCCAATGGATGATACAAAGGAAGGCTCCTCTAGGTAAAAAAATTTCACACACTTCATCAAAGGCAAGATTTCATTGTCTCTTAGGTAGACAATTATTTCTATCCGTAGTGAATTAAAACATTTTGAGAGATTGGTGAAACTTGCAAGAAGGAAGAAGGATGAGAATTTGAAGTTAAGTAATGTGATTAGAATTAAAGGAACAGTGGGATTTTTGCAACATTTGCATCATCAAAAGCCACTATAATAAAATTTAATTGATACAAGAGCCTCCATGTCTATCATTGCAATTGGTGTTGTTTAAGAATTAAGGATCATTCACTTGGTTATTGGTACAAAATCATACAAGATTGCTTCAAGTGTGATTACCCAAGTGTTGGGGAGAATAAACGAAATGCATGATGCAAAGGTTGGAGAAATCCAATGTTTTATGATGTTCATGGTTGTTGACACCAACAGTTATAATTTACTTTTAGGGTTGGGTATTCTTATCAAAATATGAACTATCATTAATGTGGAGAGAAGGATGATTCAACTTAGACAATTAGGTCTTGGGAACAATATCCAAATGCTCCCACTAAATGCACGGTTAACATGCTACAAGTGGTCAAAGATAAAGCCTAGCAAGGTTCTAACAAAACAAAAATGAATAATTAAGGTTAAAGCATATGGATCTCAACAATGTACAAATTCTTGATTATTCTCCTAAGAATAATCAATCTAGTGGAGATTCTTGCCAAGATATTTCTAAGAATGGAAATGATGAAACAAAAACAATGGAACTAAATGACTCCAATTTTTTTGAAAATCAAGAAGTTTTGGAAAAAATTATAAGATAATAGACTATATAATTTTGTGATGCAAGAAAGGCCCAACCAAATTATAAATCTATTGTTGGAGGAACAAATTGATAACATAATTTTTGGACAACTTTCTAATTATGAAGATTTTGAAAATTATATGAAATGTGTTGTGAAAGATGACAATATGTGGAATGAGGCATTCAATAAACAATCAGGAGAATGTTTGGTTGTGTTCCATTAGGGAAGGGAAATGATAAGGAAGCACAAGGAATTCCAAACGCACACAACAAAGTTGATGTTAAGCAAATTGGAGATCAAGTTCAAAATTAATATAAATGCAATGTTGGATCAATGGAGGGTTGATCAACTATGGGAATTACTAGAACAATTTCTTGATATGATTGCCTACCATAAAAGTGAATTGGGTTGTTACAAAATTGGGGAGCATATTATGGACACACAAGGTTTCCCACCCTATTGAACTACCCCTAGCATGTTGTTAGTTCATTATGAGAAAATTGTGTCCATTGCAACTTGTTTGAAGCAATTCAAAAGTGTCCAATACAACTAGATTACAACTAGATAAACAAGTTGCAATGGACATGATTTTCGCATAATGTTTTGGGAAGAGGCAAAGGTCAAAAGGCAAATTGATGTTTTGGTGCTATTGGGAAAGATGAAGCTTAAGACATCCTAGTATGCATGTGAAGTAAATTTACATGTTAAGAAGGATCGTAATTGTAGATTTTGTGGGGACTATAAACTATTAAATCAACAATCCAAACATGATGCACTTCCAATGCAATTGGTTGAAGATGTCTTGATGTAACTAGGGAAATCTTAATGGTTTTATGCATTAAACTTATAGTAAAGGTTCTATCAAATAAAGATGATGTTAGAAAACGTACGAAAATTAGCCTTAATAATGTTTGATTAGAGTACATGCCTTTTGACACGATACATGCAACCACAACAATGACTAATGTATTCGAAGCTTATATGGACAAATTCTTGAAGGTGTTTGTTAACGACCTCAACATACACAATTTGACATGAGAAGAACGTTTGGAACATTTGTGTTTTGTAGTAATGAAGTTTAGGGAAGTAAATCTAAAGCTCAACCCACGCATATCTGAATTTTAAAAAACTAACATTCGTTTTTAAAAATGCATTGTTAATAGAGAAAGAATTCAACCATATTAGAGAAAAATTAAAGGGATGACAAAATTTCCAATGCTTACATCTATCACTAATGTTTGTACTTTTCTTGAGCTTACTAAATATTATTAAAACTATGTGAAGGGGTAATCCTTAATGGCAATACCACTTTTTAAGTTGAGAAAGAACCACTATCACCTCCAATAAGAACGAACACAAATCTATCAAGAATCTTGAGGTAATGATAGGGCAACAAGGGCCAAGCTCCCAAGATAAGTTGCCAAAGCAATAGCCTTTGAAGCGATGTCACAATGCAAAATAGAAAACCTAAGTGGAAACATCAAAAGACAAAAAACATCTAGAAGAAAGACAATAAACACAAAGTGCCTGGCAACTTGCAACCCTAACCTTAAATTGGAAACTCCACTAGTTATTTAAATACTTCGATTAGGTTCTCAGGTTTTTTGGCTAATATTGGAATTGTGAAAAAATATTTTTGAAAATAGGGTAAGGATATATATATATATATATAATTTGATTTTTTTCAAAAATTAATAAGTCGACTGAACTTTGTAATAAAATATTAAATATAATTATTTGTTCAACTTTATTATATTTAAGACAGACTATTATTTTAATTTGTCATAAAACTTGGTACTGACATAATCGTTTAGCATTTGAAAATGTGTAGTGTGTACATAGAACCAGGGTTTTTTTAATTATAGATTTTTAAATGTGCATGAGTGACATTAGGACTGCCCACCAATATGCCCAAATTGGCTTCTCATGTAAAATTGATGGAAGGAAAGGTAGCTTCTTGGTCATGTGTGGACTGAGTTTTTGTGGGAACATGAATCTTTCAAAATAGGCCCAAGGTGTTTTCGATATAAAAAGATTTAGAACTCAAATAGCACCTCCAAGAAATCGAATGCAAAAATAAAAATAAATGTTGAACTTACTTCCTAGATATTTAATACTTAGGTTGGAGAATTAGAATTATATTGAAAAGAAATTTGTTGATCACACTATGTAAGCAAACTATTTCACATAATTATTACTTGATTTCAAGTGGTACTTTGGTCCAATTTTAAGCAAGAAATTATATATTATCTGCAAATTCCCCTTGTATATATATATGTATATAAATTCAACAACATAAATTCACATTGTCCAGTGTTGATATTATTGCTTCAGATAATATATATATATATACATTATACAAATTTTAAAATTCTTCAAGAGAAAGAAATTACAAATTAAAATATTAGAAGTAAATCAAAATCCCAAAGAACTAACTTATTTAACTTCAGTGCCCAAATTTCCCAACTGATATTTAAATTTCCAACCCACTTGAACTAGTACTCGAGCTAGTTCAAACAAAGTCCATGATCAATATAACTTGGGAAGCAATTAAGTTAAGTAAAAAAAGGAGTTGCAAGCTTTGTGATTGGGAATCACAGTGACCAAAGTTTTTGAAATTTCTCATTTTGTAATGACCCACCTTCACCCAACAAGCTACTCACTAGATTGCAACAGGAGCAACTGAACTGGTGGTGAGTCTAGTATATTAATTAAGCTTCTATGAGCTTGCAACTTCAGAGTTAAAAATTTTAAATTAAAAAAAAAAAAAAAACCATGAGAGTTTTGATAGAGCAAAAGACAATGTATTTTTATATATTTAAGGTTTGAAATTTAGAGAGTCTGAAACTTGATTGTGGAGATTTTGGGAGCTTTGTAATGTAATGATGACCTTGAGCAGCAAAACTCTAGAGCCTGGTTGAGCTCTCAGCTGCTGATCAGAGGAGCTTCTTGCGGTTGCCTCCTGTGCAAGGAGGGAGGGGATGGCCACAGAGGCCAGGGTTACCAGGCCTGAAGGAATCAACACTAAAGTTGGAGAAAGGAGCACCCTGAGGTATGGGATCAGTGAGCTTGTTGTTCTCCAAACCAAGAGCTGCAAGACCTGTGAGCTGCTTGGCAAACATGGGAGGAATGGGACCTGTGAGCTCATTGTTGGCTAGCTCCAAGTTGAACAAAGTAGCACCGATGTTGCCAATGGATGCAGGTATCTGTCCTGAGAATTTGTTGAAGGAGAGATCCAGGAGAAAGACTTTTGTCAGCTTCCCTAGTGTTGCAGGCAAGAAGCCACTGAAAGAGTTGGAGGAGAGATCCAGGCCTGTGAGAGTCGGGCCCAAGTTCCCCACCAGAGGAGACAAAGATCCGCTCACATAGCTGACTCCTAGGAAGAGACTGGTGAGATTGCTCAATTGGAAGGAGAATTGGGAAGACTGCCACTGAGAGAAGATTCGCCCAAGTAAATGTAGTTCAAGGAAGCGCCGATGGTGCCAATGCTGGAGGGAATGGATCCGTTGATAGGGTTTCCTCCCAAGCTCAACCAGTTGAGCTTCTTCAAGTTGCCCACACTGGAAGGAATGGATCCTGTCAGTTTGTTGGTTCTGAAGTCCAGATGCACCAGATTCTTCAAGTTGCCGATGGTTGGCGAGATGGGTCCCGTCAGGTTCTGCATCTCACTCAAATCCAGCAATTCCAGATCCAGGAGCGTGAAGAGCGAACTCCCCAAAGGACCCGTCAAGTAGATCCCGGAGTTATCGAATGCGTCGTCTGGGCGCAACTCCAAATCAATCACATGTCCATTTTTGCAGAAGATGCCAAACCACGTACAACAATCGGTAGTAGCCACCCATGTCGTTAGCTGCCCTGAAGGATCTTCTGTAATCCCAGCCTTGAACGCAAGCAACGCATCTCTTTCAGCTGCCGGACATGACTGCGCCACAACTACTGCAATATTCTGCAATGAAATCATAAGAACAAAACCGGAAACAAAAATAAATGAAAACTTCCCCATGATGATCATGAAGCTTTTAGTGCACTTACAGCTGCCTTCTTATATATCTGTATATATCTAGATCACTAAGCTGACAGCTTCTTATCTAACTGCTGCAAATCCTGAAGCTCTAGCTCTCAAACTGATCAAAGAAATTCTCCAGGAAAAAAAAGCTTACAACTTTGTACTGAATGGAGAATGCTACTGCAGAGACAGTACTGATGAAGCTGATGGAGTTGAGATCAATGGGGGACACTAGTTTGAATATTTATAACAGCAGCACTGGCAAGCAAGCAAGCTAGCTAGCTAGCTGCTGGGAAGAATTGCTAGGAACTGCTGCTGGGAACTGCCTGTTGTGTGCTAGAGCACAACATTCAAAGCTGAGCCAGTCATGGGGGACTGGTGGATAGGATGGGGCAGCTGCTTCTTCTTTTTCTTAAACTGGAATAGCTGTAGAATGAGAAGGGCATGACGTCTGTGTGTGCGTATGTATGTGTGTATGTGTGCGATGGGTCCCTCCCAAATCACTGTAACTACTACGGTACTGTGATGTCAACCAACAAGCAAAGAGAGAGAGATAGATAAGAATTCCAGCAGCTGATCTTGTGGGTGGCGAAAAGAACAGTAGCCTAGTGTGTGTGTACTCTTTTGTCTCTGTGTTTGTTTGTTGGACACTTACCTACTGACTGGCAGCAGGAGCAAATAGACAGGCAAGCAAGCAGTCACTGAAGGAAGGAAGGAAGCTTTGCTTGCTTGTGAGGCAGTTGGTTTCAACTGGAAAATTAGTAACTCCTGTGGCAGCAACAGTA
Source organism: Sphagnum tenellum (assembly GCA_963921925.1). Classification (NCBI taxonomy): domain Eukaryota; kingdom Viridiplantae; phylum Streptophyta; class Sphagnopsida; order Sphagnales; family Sphagnaceae; genus Sphagnum; species Sphagnum tenellum. The sequence goes on along the minus strand of OY998143.1, from coordinate 2,760,063 downwards.
AAAATAGCTCGTTTGCCAAATTTGGGATGTGCAAAAAAAAGATGGGTTAAGTAGTAGGAGTTTCCAGTTGGGGGGTTTGTCCTCAGGAGTCTACTACTGTCCTTTAAAATGGACATTTTTTAATGGGTTTTACAACTTTTGGTGCTTTTGTGGTAGTCAATAATAGGGGTACAATATTTGTCCTCTCACCAGTCTACTATAATACTATTTCAGTTTTAAGTAGTGGACATTTGAAATATGGGGTTACAAGTTTCAATGGCTGATTTTGTTCATAGCCAATAGTCAACCAAGTTCTAGATCATAATTCATGAGCATTTTTTTCCATCACAGTCAAAATTCAATCAAAGCTCCCTATAATGGATTGTTTGAGTCCCCAAGGTTTAGCAATTTATCTCTAAAATGAGCATTAAATTCTACTGAGAGTAAAAATAGCAGCTACACCAGCCATGACCAGAATGAAACCAGGGTCTAGCACCCACCAAGCACACCATGCAGGATGGGTGAATGGATGGATGGTATGTGCAAACACTTTTTTCATTGTCCCAGAGCTAAGCATGGTGGTTAGCTATGTATTATATATCCCACATGTATCTACTATGTACCTTCATAGTAGCCATCAAGTGCCTTGCCTACTTGCATTGCCTTAGTACTGACCTATGATACTTGCCCACTTACGTAAGTGGTTTGTTACCTCTGTAGTGTAAGGTGAAAGTAGGAGGGTTTAAAGGATAAGTTTCTGAGGGTGGACTTAACCTTCCTACCTTAGTTGTACTTCATCCAAAAATGAGTCATAACAGATTCTCAATGGCCAGTGCACTGGTGGGTTTGCTGGGTGACTTAATCCCTACACCGACACGTACTAATCGACACATACTAATCGGGTCCTTGGGGGTGTTTGCCACATTCAACATAGAGTGATATTTATTTCCCCTTGCTCATCCATAAAAAATTTAAACTTGGACACTATGAAGTGAGAGACTATTAATTTAAATGCCACCACCTGTGCCAATCATAATGAGCAGGCAATTCAAAGTAGTTCGTTTATAATTGGGCATTGTGAAGACCACTGTGTGTATGTGTGTATGTATGTATCGTGTACAAGTTTCTAGGTTCCACCCAATTTCAACCTATGTGAAGTAGCTACTTTATCTGGAGCACAGTGAGATGTTCTAAGAGCAGCTCCACCAACGCTCACTCTCTCACCCTTTCAAAATATTTCTGACGTCCAAGTTAAGTTACTTACTGTTGTTTTCCAACCCCACCCGTAAAACTCAAACTGGGACTGAAGTGGGTGAGCAACCCACTTGGATCAATCAAACTATCTATCTAATCAGAAACAGGGAGTGATTTCACTGGGTTTATTAGACTCATCCAGAGATTATAGATTGGGTTTTGGGAATCAACACCAGCCTCCAGGGTGCAGCACAGACATCTAGTGGACTGTGAGCATGAACTTCATGTGGTGAATTCTGGAAGCAAACACTTCATGTTTGGTAAGCACTAGTGTAGGTGGAGAGCACCTTATTGCACAAAACTTTTCCCCCACGAAAGGCAGGCAGTTTGAAAAATCTAAAACCCACTCCTGTGGTTGTTTCATTTTTTGAAACACTTGCTATCTTTTGTTTTCCCCTCAACACTTGGTGAGTAACTGCCAAGGCAATCATAGGAACACAAATTTTGAGTAAGAATTGCCCGATGTTTTATGCTCGATAAATACCCTCTTGCAAGCACAATCTGGGTAAACCCCACAACCAAGGCTTTTTAACCCTACATTTAATTTCTATACATGGATTTTGAGTCGCATAATGACATCAGATTTGTAGTGCACATCAAGGGTGCCTTAAATCCTTAAGATTCACTCCTATGTCATGAGGTGAAATTACATTTTTTTGACAAACCTCTTACATTTCGTTTGTAATGGCCCATGGGTGTTTTTTCCACGCATCACATACACTAAAGCCCTTGGACAGCCATGTTACCACAATTTGGTGCTAACATTGGCTACCATTTCAAGCGGGCATTTTACCCCATTAACACTCCCATCCATGGGCCCTATATATTGCTTTCAAATTTACAAAATACTAAGATTTCTACAATGGACCATTAGGGGTAGGTTGGTGTGAGCCCACCCAAACTAGCCTATTTAAAATGGCTAAAAACTTGAACTTGGGAAATGTCTATTCGGAATGAAGACTCTAATCTACTCTTATCTAAATTGTAGAAAATAGTCTCTAGAATGTTTTAAAAACTTTTGGGGGAAAGGGGAAAAGGCAAGGGGGGCACATTGGATTTTATCATCTATTGACAATTGAAATGTTAATGCCACTAAACACTTGTAAACCACAAATGGGTTTAGAATTGAAATGTTCCTTAAAATCTTTATGATCAAAGTGAAAGTTGAAGTCCATGATAAGGAATCAAATGATAAGGAAGTTATGCACTCAATTGAATCTTAAAAGAAATAACTAAAACATTGATTTTTTTTTGAAAGCACATAAACATAAGATTTCTTCAAACCCTAATTAATGCAACATGAGTCAATTTGATGATTCCAAACATGATTTGGAAGTTGCATACTACTTGGCTACTAGTATTGAAATGTAGCAAATCCCACATACAAACATTTTAAAATGGTTGCCCACATTGCAATAAGCATGCAACAAGGAGCTGTTGTAATTAACTTGAAAACCTATGCAAAAGACAACAATATTGGGTGAAAAAAGAAGGTCAATGTGTATCAAATATGAAGTTTAGTATGAGAATGTTCTTGTTAGCCTAGTATTGTCTTTTTTCGGATCTTTTAAATTTTCATACTAGGTATATTTTACTTTGGACTTTAATATCACAAATTTTGAGACCAAATTACTATGGTTTTAAATATCATTGCTTATATGATTGAAGATACCAAGTTCATGCCTATATATACCTAACCATGTTGGTGTTTACTATTTACTCTTTTATGTAGTTAAAGGTACATCTAATAAAAGATTTACCTACCCAACAATGGACACTATGGATATGGTTTTGGCTTTGAATTGGGAACCACTTTGTGGGTGACAATTGAACATATAGCAAACACCTTCCAAGCTAGCCATATTCTTTGTGCAAAATTTTGCACAAATGGAAGGAAAAAAAGGAATACCATTTCACATATTCTTTGGTTTTCGGGGGGGGAATTCGCCAAATGTTGAAAAAAAAAATGCATTTGTTTTGTCACATTTCTTCTTGGGTTTTAGAGAAAAAGGGAGAGTAAGGTGGGGTGGGCATGTTTTTTACTAACTTTTTAACATTTTGGACATGTAGAAACCTAGTATTATAGATCACAAACGAGTTTAGGACCGAAACTATGTATGTTTATTACATAACTATGGAAATCTATGTTCTTGGTTGGATCAATATTTTTTCACATTTCTATTGTTTATGTATAACTAGTATGCCACACCATTACTATACCACAAACTTCACATAAATTACACCAAAACCTTTATAAACAAAAATCTCCATTTCTTTCACTTTATTCACTAAAACTTCACATTCATACAACAATCTATTTCTATCAAGTAAAAGTGTTTTCAAAAATCACAAACACTTATTTATATACTAACCGAAAAGAAATTAAACAAGAAATTTCTTAAAGTTTACACATCACATGGCCCCCCATATGATTTCACAAGCATAATAAAATGCAAAGACTTTTCACATGACTTTCACATAAATTAATATGGGAAGGTCAATGCACCTGCATCACTTTCACATAAATTTTCATGTGGAAATCAAACATTATGATCAAATTAAATTATGAAATCCTATTAAAAAATAAATCATCAAACGTACATGTTAAATAATTACATAGGTAATAGTTGAACTACATCAAGTTACTATACCATTTAATGCAAAATCCTTCTTTGGATGCTCACATATGACACCACATTAAAAGTTTGAAAAACACGAAAAAAACACAATTCCCAATATCCAAATGTTCTTTTATCAAATTGTATTATTGGGCTTGTCTACCAAAGCAAAGATATTGTGTTTAGATTCATTATGGAATATAATTGTTTAAGGGATTTTGAATGCTAGGTTTTGGTTTTATTTTTATATGAGGATTTTTGGAACATAATAATTTGGCTTGTGTTGAAACTTGAGATTAGTTGTAGAGTTATAATATCTTGAAGGATTTTGGTTTCTTACAAAGTGTTTTTTCTCAAAGATTAGATATATAAATATATGGTGAAATATTTGAGTTTCCATATTTCTTTTTTTGCCTTAAGATAAGTTTTAATGTAAATGGCAAGGCCAGATTGTGGCACACCCCTTGTTTAATTTGGTATTACCTAACCAAGTTAGAGGACTTGATCATGTCATCAAATCCTTCATGATTTCACGTGAAGTTCCTTCCAGAAATGGTAAAAATGCGTTTCAAGACGAGGCACAACCGTTCAAAAAAAAGCACGTAAGTAGTAGGGAGTTGGACTTCGTACCTCGCACCACCTGGGGTGGCGGCAACAGCAGCGGCAGCATCGCTTGAGTCCTGAGCAGGGACCTGTAGTCGATGCAGCTTTTAGTCGACTATAGTTTCCAACTATCTACATAGATAGTCGACTAGACTACCAGGCAATGGTTAGATAGTCAACTAGACTACCGGGCAACGGTTAGATAGTCGATTAGACTACCGGGCAACGGTCATAATCGACTATTAGTCCGTTGTAGCCGAGTCAATAAAACCTCAAAATAAATGTAACTTGCGACCGGTTGATAATATATTTTCAAACAACATTACAACTTCAACAACCAGAATCCACTGTCCAAGTGCCAATGGGTATTGTTCCTGATGGAGCTAAGTGCATTGTGATTCATGTGAGTAGTTGAACTAATATCATATAATTAGTGCTGAAGCCACCACCAAGGTATTATGAAGTTGTTACAAAAGTCTACAATTGACTAATTCAAAGCCAGAGTAGTCGACTATAGTCGACTATCTATCCATGCTAGAGGCTATGTAGTCGACTATAGTAGACTATCTATCTATGGGCTAGAGGATAGATAGTTACAACTACGACTATATGTAAATAAGGACCGACTACAGGTCCCTGGTCCTGAGTCCTCACCTGTCTGGTCCCCAGAGCGACGGCGTTGATTGACAAGTACCAAATGGAGCCCACGATGCTGCTGTCACCTGTTGCTGATGATCCATCCCGTTGTCAGAAACACGGCGACTATTACTGACAAGAAGCTGCTCCCGGCTGGAGTGAGTTAGAGTGGCGGAGAAACGCAATTAGGTGATGTGTAATGTCGTCGTCGTCGTCCCTCCTTCCTTTCAGTTGTTGTTCATCTTAAAGGAACAGGAAAACGGAACTTTATGCGATAATCCCGAGAGCTGTTTGTTTGGACCACCGATGTGCCTGCAGGCTGTATTCATGGCGTCTACGATCAGTGAAGTAGCAGAGATCTATGAACCAGGTCAATGGGGGGTTTTTCCAAGGTAGCATTAACCTTGTTGTGTGTTAAGTAATAGGGGATGAGGGAAAGGAAGAAGCAGAAGAAGAAGGAAGGAACTTCAAGCAGCAGCAGCCCTTTTCTAAAAATATATTGGTGATGTAGTACTACTGGCAATCGTCCCCAAAAAGATTTAGCATTGATGGCCACAAGCTTTGGGAAAACTGTCGACAAGACCTGCCGTAACATTACAAACATGTCCAAATCTGGTGAATTGTTTTTTTAGGGTGTGACCAGATTTGGCGAAATTCGACAAGCGTTTGTAACAGAAGATTCCTTTTTGGGGAGGAGGTCGTAAAAACACGTTCCAGTTTGTTTGTTTTAGTGTATTTGGAGCTCGCATTGTAATGCGCAATTTTACTTCCACCAAGATGCGGATATTTTGAAAAGCAAAATGCCTGCTCCCTCTATGCATTTTGCTTATCAAAACACTTGACTCTCGTTTTCTTTCCATGATACTTGATGGGTATCATGAGAACCACTTAATAAATAAGTGGATCCAGTGTTTATGTTTGGTAACGCCGTTGGCAGCGGGCTTTCACTGGAATTGGGTCTATCTCAGCTCCACCTCACGGAGATCCTTATTCCAGTAAAGCCAAAGACATGAAATTTTGCCCCAGTTCGCCAGGAAAAGGAGCAGGACTCGAGGAGAGAGAGAGAAAGAAAGAAGGAAGCAGGGGGGGAAGATTTTCAAGCAGTCCCACTAAGGAATTCTGTCAGGTAAAACTGACAGACAGGAGCACCTGCTTACCAATTGCGGACGCTGTTTTATCCTTTCGAAGTTTGAACAGCTTTTTGGAACTATACAACAATTTAGACAATGACTAAATTGGGAGAGATGAGGGTTCAGGCCGCTTCGCTTCAGGCGTAGACAAAACACTAAGTACATAGCCATGAATTCAGCGCGTTTTCCCACACTTTCTGTTTCCAGCGGAATGTGCCAGGTAGAGCACGCTGTGTCTGTTTTGTTCAGAAATTTTGGCTCGCCTTATGGAGCTTGCCTATATTCCTGGTAGGCACCTTACCATGCACAATGGCATGTACCCAGGATGTTCCATTATACAAAAGGTTGTGTGTTGTTCACATGGTTATATGTCAATTTGGGTTCCAACAATATGGCAATTGTGTAGACAAAATATTCATTATGCATGGTGATGTTCATTTGGGATGGATAGAAGCAAATGCAAACATAATTTTGAGTTAGGGTTTAGGATTCATACTACTACTATTTAAGGTTAGGGTTTCATGTTGTTATTGTTGTTACAAAACCCCACCACCCTCTCTGCCTGCACATTTGAAAAATGAGCTCAATGAGGAGTAAACTAAAACATCAGTGTGTGTTGATAGTCACCCCCACATAAGTTGTCATGTCCCTATGATGCCTAGTTTTGTAGATTGGTTTTGAGGGCCAGAGTGAGAGACAGCACCCACTGATGCACCATGAATGATGGATGAGAAGTGGTCACGAAACAATTTTCTGTTGGGTTCTAAATTCATTAGCTCATTTTCATTTCTTACTACCTATCTATCTACTCAAAACCTGTTTGTAAAAACAGCCCTTACTTAAGTGCAAGCCATCTATTTTTACTTAATAGTGACCTATTTTCATACCTATCTACCTAAATGTATAACCCATTTCTTACAGAATGGGTTAGCAAAGTGAAACCAGATATAACTTGGTTGAGGTTCATTGACAACAGAGTCATAAGGGGCATCCAGTGGATAGTGAGCTGATAGGTGGTGTTTCACTCTTGCCAGTTTTGAGGTTCCAAGGGTTGCTGCAATACAACATGAGGTGTTAGATGCATAGTCTGAAGATATAGGCATGTATGTATAGCCTATTCCTATGACTATGAAGATGGTTCAGCACTGAATGAAGAACATAACTTTATGGATGCTGGCCCCAGGTTCAGTTTTCACCTTCAAAGAATTGGGGGCAAAGGGTAGGGATGTTCCAACCTGGAATTTACAAACACCCCCAAAGTACTGCATTAGACAATCCATACTTATGGTGCATTCACACTTGATGTTAAGTTGGTGTTAAATGAAAATCTAGGTGGCATCCTAAGTGGCACCCAATGTCAAATGGGTGATAGCTTAATGTTAAGTCAATGTTAACTTAACATAAAATGTTCAGGGTAAGTAGGTGTAAGTCCTAAATGACTAGCATGGTGTTAAGGAACTCAACACTAGAGTCACTAACACCAAGTGTGAATGTACCTCTAGGTAGGTTTCACACAGCCATGAAGGAAGTAGTACCTAATGTCAAAGGTTGGGGGAACAAGAGGTCCATGGGGGGCTTAATCTGTATTGTAGGTGTAAGGTGAAGGTTGAAAATGGGAGCATTACTAGAATGGGAGGGGTGAGCCAAGCAAGTTTGGAATTATGGGAATGCCTTGTCCAAGCTAAAGGGTGTTAGGTCTAGTGTTGAGACAAAGGCACAATGTCTTGATGATCAAATGATCCAAATCAAAAATAAGGAAGGCCGATAAAGGAACTTGTCGTCCTATCAAGGGAACCTTTATTCTTTGCTTTAGTGCAAGAGCCTTAACATAAACTTTAAAATTGAAACAAGTATTGCCTAGTGGATCACAAAGACATAGTTGTTCAAAATCAAACTATCACGATTCAAATGTGACTTGCAAAAATATAACACTTGTTTTGACAACTAGATTGGTTACAAGCCAAGTATCATGAGAAAAACGATCTCTGTTATTTCAAAAGAAATGGAATGCCCGATGAAATTTTCAAAGCACGCATGGGTATCTTCTTACTCTTAGGTAAGCATTTGGTTTTTGAAAACACATGTATGTTTATTACATACTTACAAAAGTTTATGTTTTTTTTTGTACAAATATCTTTTCATCTTTGACACACTCCCAAATTCCTTCAGAGACTGAAATGCGAGTCTCAAAATGAAAACAATGAAAGAAAAAGGAATTGGAGTACATTCCTTCACTTGCAGCACTTCGAGTGGTAAAAAGGATGTGGTGGAACTTCAAGATGAGATTAAAATGAATGACAAGTGGGTCAATTATTCATATTGATCTACACAAACCAAACAAATTGATTAAGTGCATAATTTGACCACTTTTGATGCATGGACGAACCATGGGCATACACAAATTCAAAGGTTCACCACAATGCAAACTTTTGGGGAAGCCGCCACCTTCCCCCCCCTTTTATAATATTCTATGTGATTTGCCACAAGGGCTGCATCCAAATGGCGTTTTTCCTAGGACTCCCAAATTGAGAGTCTCCAAATTTTTGAAATTAAAACTCTCACCATTTTATACGCCCATAACTTCTTATGTAAACCTCCAATTGAAACGATCTCTCAAGAAAAGTTATAGCCTTCATTGAAAGTTTTCAAAAGATATGTGGCACACCCCCTAAATGTACATAAATCAAAGCGATTCTCGACTTTTAGTGGTCGAAAGTCCAATTGACACTTGGAGTCATGGCCTTTCTTTTAACCATAATTTATATTGTAAATATTCAAATGGATAATGTAAATCCATTTGACATTTACATTTTAAGAATTTTCAGATGGTATGAGGAAGTCTTCAATTCAATGAATTTTCATCCTTCAAATTGTTCTTTAAATATTCGAAAGTCCATCAAGACTCCAACTCCCAAAATGGGAGTCCACTTGGGAATGTGTGGGCTCATCCCCTCACTCTCCCACATTCCCAGGAATGTGAATGTGACTCTCAACTTACATTCATGGCCCACACCTTTCCATGCCTTTGCCTTGGTCCTGAGCCCAAAACTAAGGTCGTGATAATCTTTTTATTTTTTATGTATAATTATTATGCCACACCATTCTCTTACTATACATTCCACACATTCATAAACTATGTCAAAATGTTTCAAAATAAAAATTTCAATCCCCTTCACAATTCTATTTCATGAAATTTGCACTCATACAAAAACTTGTTTTCATCGAATGAAAATGTTTTTAAAGGTCCCAAAACATTCACTTATATACTAACAAAAATGAAACTAAATAAAAAAATTCCTAAAGTCTTTCACATCACATGAACGATGTGATTTAGCATGCACATTAATTTGTGCAAAGATTTATTTGATGAATTTACATCCTTGAATCATGCAAACTAATTTGTGCAAATACTTATTTTATGAGTCATCATCCTTGAATCATGCACATTAATTTGTACAAAAACTTATCTCATGAATCATCATCCTTGAATCATGCAAATTAATTTGTGCAAATACTTATTTTATGAGTCATCATCCTTGAATCATACACATTAATTTGTATAAAAACTTATCTCATGAATCACCATCCTTGAATCATGCACATTAATTTGTGCAAAAACTTATTTTATGAATCACCATCCTTGAATCATGCATATTAATTTGTGCAAATACTTATTTTATGACTCACCATCCTTGAATCATGCACATTTATTTGTACAAAAACTTACCTCATGAATCACCATCCTTGAATCATGCACATTAATTGAAATTATGACTATTTTGATGATGATTCACCCCATTATTAAATTATAAAACCTAACCACCAAATAAATTACCAAATTTAACCCCTAAGTATTTACTAAATAACAAACTATTTATAATAAGTTTTGAACCCATTTATAATTATTGTGTTTTATGAAATCACCTTAAACTACCCAACTTTGGTGTTAATTAGCTTTTTTTTTAATGAAATAATTATAAAACAACAAGTACATGCAAAAATATAAAATATAAAATGAGTAATAACCAAATCATATAATGACATCTAGCCAATGTAGCCAAATGATTTTTCAGCAATTGACCCTATTACCATCATTTTTCAATTGTCCAAAGTTATCCATCACCATCTTATGTCGTCACCACCATAGGATGTAACCATATTGATTAATCATGGCCATTCATAGTAGCTAACTATGGTAGGGTTTAAGATTTGGTGTCGCTAGCTAGTTTACTAAAAATAGGTAACATTCATCACCATCATTCCCACTTTCCAAATAGGGATTGTCACCCACCTGTCTTGTTCAAGTAAAGAATAATTCAATGTTTACAAACTTAATGTCACCATTTTAAAATTAGGTTATTCAATTAGAAAAAAATTAGATTTCAAAACAAAGATTTGTAGATCGTTACATTTACTAACAACTAGCCACGATTGTCATTGTGCAATGTGTAATTTGGGGGAATGCTTTCAAATTTGTTTATGTTGAGACCGTGAATGAATACCACCACAAAATGAAAAGGGATTTTTGTTGAAAGATATGGAAGTTGCTTTCAAGTTGAAAAGGTACATTTTCAAGTTCCATTTTTCTAAATTTCAATTTGCAATGCACTTAAAGTTTTGCATTATTTACAATTGGAGGTCTTGTGTTTTATTTGGGTTCAAGCTTTCATATCGTGTTTTATGGCATCTTCCTCGTGTTGTGTTTATGGTGCATGTGGTTAATATGACAATAAAGCGAAAATTGTTGGAATTAGTAGCAAAATCCATATCTAAATCCAAGCCTACATTGTTCTAATACTTCTCTAATGGTAGAAATGCGTCAAATGCAAAAATTTGTGGTCAGTCTACGATTCAATGTCATTTGGTGAATGCAAAATTAAGGGTCTCAAATTAGCAAAAATTGCATTCCATATAAGTCCATACAAAAAAAATTTAAAGACTCAAATGGACATAGTTGTTACTTTTTAAAATGTAGTTATTCTAAACTTTGAATAATCCATGTTCAATCACTTACAAACCTTCCCAAATCTATGTGAAAACTAATATTTAATGTAGCTAATGTCATTTTTTTATTTGCAAATCCTTAACAGAAAATTCACAAAGTCTAAATCAAATAATAACCCATGTAAAGCTTTCAAAACATATTGCTTTTGAGACACAAAAACTGAAAAAAAAACAAAAATTGGAACTCATATGGACTTATGAAAATATGGTCAAATTTTAACTATTCAAAAAAAAAAATTTATCATATGGTTAAATTTTTCAAATAAAATATTCTTCATATGAATTTATCATCTTGTATAACATCATATATTGAATCCCAATAACAAATTTGGAATGTGAATCAATTTTTTTTTTTCATTTTGTAATCGTCAAATTAGACAACCAATTTATATTTTCAATTTCAAAAGTCCATTACTACTAACAAATGAGTTTTTTTATCAATAAATGACTACACAATTTTCTTCATAATGAGATTTTCAGTTTAGATTCAAGTCCCAAGTAGTAAATTTAACGATATATTAATCACAATATGTATTTGAATAAAGGGTACCTAGGAAAAAAACATCATTTTGTCAAAATAGTGAGACATTCAATCTTGCATTCACCCCATTGCCTTTTGATGGTAATGGCTCATCAAAATCTTAAAGGCCACATTCTCCTAAACCTTCCACTAATGCATTCCCTTCAATTCTTGCAACCAATATCATTTCACCTTTACCATCTCTTAAGACAATTTCTACTAGTGGGCCTTCTAACACTTTTGTTTCTTCTCAATTACCTTTTCATACAACAATTTCTCTTGGGTTGATTTCTAATGCAACCCCATTGTGCCCACCATTTTGTCAACCTAGTGCGAATGATAACTTACATGTCAACTTTCCCACAATGTCAGATATGGTTGTCAATTTGAATGATATTTTTAATATAGAGTTATATTTTGATTTGTTGCCTTGTCCTCCACCTCATAAGTTGAATCTTATGATCGTACCTAGAAGTTTCAACTTTAGTGGTCTACTAAGTTGGCTTGGGTTGAAGGTATCCTTGCCACTAATGGTGTTTTTCACAATGTTAGATGGAAGGTTTGTAGCACCATTAACAAGAACCCATGTCTACTTGCTACCACATGGGATACATTGATGAAACATCAAGGCAAGAGGAAGGTAAAAAAGGATTTCCCAAAGTTAAATATTAATAAAAAATATTGGTATAATAACAAGACTTGTAAACACACAAAAAACCAAGCTCTATTTTTTGTCCAAACACCTACTATTGAATTAGAGTAAATTAACAAGAGTACTCACTTGGAGATGGAAAGAAAAAATGTCCAAAGTATTTTAGACCATTTCAATTCTAGATTCCATAATAATCATCCATAAATGTGTTTTTAATAGTAGAAAATGATTAATTAAAAAAGACAAAATAGGGTGACATTGTGACAAGATTTTAATATACCTTAAAACATTTGGACCCAATATGCATTAGTTATGGCACCTAATTTGATTTGATTAAATTTGATTAAACCTTTCATTTTGGATGTCAATTGGTCAACAAAGGGAGTGGGAGCTATTTTGGCCACAAAGAGCGAAAAAAAATGAATAAGTTGTAGCATACACAAACAAGGGCCTTTGACTTGTTTGAGGAAAGTTTCACCCAATGGAAGGTGAATGATGTGCTTTGATTTGGCTTGATTGATGATGAGCCAATGGAAATCAAAAGGAAAATGTGGGGAACAAACATGATGATCATGTCTTCAAGAAGAGAAGGAAAGATCTTTGAAACACTCTAATACATCTACAACTAATTATTGAAGCACAAGCACTTGTCAATGCTAATAATGTGGATGGGAATAACTCTAAAAAAGAAAAGGATGGTGAATGGGATCATGCTAAGAACATGGATATTTGAGATGATCATCAAACCATGGTGCTTTTAAATGGAAGATGGGTTCCTATAAATTGTAGTACAAAACAAAACACCATAATCAAGAAAAGGATTCTACACTACAAATAGAATCATAACAAGTTCATGTTTAAGGATTTGGTAGTTCCAAAACTTGAAGAACGTCATTAATTAATTTTGGACCTACATGAAGAGATTGGACACTTTGGTGAAAGTTGTATACTTGCTAAAATAAACAAATGTCACTTCTTGCACAACAAGATTGAAGGTGTAACTTTTGGCAATTATTCATTCATGTAAGCAATGTCAACTAATCAAAAGAACCAACAATATTAGGTTAAATGTTGAAGACCTCAAGAACATACCCATTTGGGATCAATTCTCCAAAGTTCCATTAAATAGAATTGGTCCATTATCAAAAACCAATAATGGGAACCAATACATTCTTGTTGCCATCAACGCTAGTTAGGACTCTAAAGCATGGGTTGATAGTAATGTCTACTATTATTAAATATGCTTAATACTAGGACAACCATTTGCCCAAGAGTTTGTTTGGGTAACGTTGTGGCACCCAAATAAACACAAGAGTTTCTCCACATATGATATTAACAAGTTGCACTCTAAAGGGGTGGCAAATAATTTCCTAAGTTCCAATCATTAAGACTTTTGATGAGGATGGTGATCCTATTATATTAATTGAAAAAATGATTGAAAAAATGCAATTAATTGCCATGATGTATAATGAAGTAATTGAAAATGTGGATCAAACACAAATAAAACATAAACATGTTTATGCCTTATGGAAAGGGAGATAAATGTTTATTGGATTCATTGAAATGTAACGTTTGTCAAGATGAAAAAACATGAAAAGAAAAGGTCTTTAAATTCAAGTTGGGAAATACCTTTCTTGTTTGTGAAATATCTTGATGGAAATGGATTGTTTGATCAAGATGAAGGAATAAGGATATATGTGACCAAGGATAAAGATGAACAACTTTGCAATTGCCCCAAAAGGGATCTTCAATTGTACCATTCTACACCTTGAAGGGTGATGACTAAAGGACACAATCAAAAGTATCAAGGAATGGTTACATGTGGCCTAAAAATATCTCTTATTGTTTTTTTAGGTTCACAATGTAACCAAGGATTGTTTATCTTTGTCCAAATGTCGACGACCAACCCATCATTCACTTGAATGGGATGTGATTCATGGAAGTTGTGACAACGAAGGTGCAAGTTATTAAGGAGTAAAGTTGTTGGGATAAAAGTTAACTGATTGTTTTGTCATAATTACAAAATGCAACTTACTACAAGGCCTACTTGTCTTGAATAAGTCACATAAAATTTTAGTTACAAAAGACAATACATGGCACAAGTTGCAATGGCAGTGGCATAATGATGCAACTTTTCATCCATCCAAACCAACATATGCGGCATCATCATTTTGTGACTAATTTTACAACTAACTAATGTAATCACATTATTTATATATATATTAATTTTAAATATGAATTATTATTATTTTTTATATATTTATATTATTGTTAATTTCATTAAGTTTACCATGTACAATGTTGACATGTGTCATTACATAGGCTAAGTTTTAAAAACTAATTTAGGTTGCTAGGTAGGCCACTTATTGTGCCTACCTAGGTCACTTAATAGGCATAGGTCACAAACTTGCCCCCTCCATGTACTTGTGTTTTTATAGCACTTGAACAATGTGTTCAAAACTAAATGTTAATGAAGTGTTGATCAATCATCACTATTTGTTACAATGGCATCACAACATCATATTAATGAGTGTATTAACATTTTGTTAGCACTTAACCTTGAACACATTGTTAAAGTATTGTAAAAACACATGGAGGGGGCAAATTTGTGATAAGTTAAATTTAAGTTGTCTACACGTGTAGGGAATATTTAACCAACATCCCACCGTTGATCACAACCCATGTCATTTGTGGGAATTGATCTCTGAACCCCAAGGATGGAGATCAATTCCCTTAACATTAAGCCACCACACTTGTTACAAAAACATAATGTGCATTACGTTTACTCTATTTCATTTAAAACATTACATGAAACATCACTTTTGATCTTTGATATCTTATTAAAATTTTATCCAAATGACAAGATTAAAGTTGAAAATTATTTTTTTTTCAATAATGTACACAAATTTATTTTTCTTAAAAATATATATTTATTTGAAATATATATATTTGAATCTGGTTATAAAATATAATTTCAATGTCCATTCCATGGAAAAGAATTTTGATCACATGATTTTTAAATGGACAATATAATAATAAATTAGAATATATCTTTCATATCTTAAACCTTCATTTGATTTTTTATAATTATATTATACCATTTTTCTTTTGTTACATCATATTTTGCTAATAAAATTTAATTTAAATGTGCAATGTATAATTTATTCACATATAGTATTTATAAATGGATCATAAGAAAATTTTAATAAAAATATAATAAAAGATCTTATATTAGCAATATTATTTTATGTAGATTATTAATTTATATAATCAATTACAGTTTTTAAATGCTAATTAATTCCATATAATTAATTATTTTATGGAACTATAAATTTATTACATTTACACATATAATATATTAAGTTTTACTTAAAATATGATATATTTTTATTTTTAAATGTCTTATGTTTTTCACATCTCAAACCTCTATTTGATTTTTAAAATTATATTATAAAATTTTGCTTCTAATGTATCATAATTTTTCCAAAAAAAAGTAATTGAAATGTATGATATATAATTTATACACTATATAATGTTTATAAATGGATCATAAATTACTCTAACCAATTCAATATATAAATTACATTGCCAACCTAATTATGTAATTAATTCCAAAAATCACATATCAACATGATAAAAAACCTATTACTTAACTCTCATACATATGACCTACTAATTATTTACTAACTAATACCTATCCTACTTATTGTCTGTTTTATAGAATTAATTGCATTGCCTACCTAGTTAATTAATTACACCCAATATTTAAACCCTAACCTATTTAGTAAATAAATAATAATTAGACCTACTACTTACTACTAATTAACCCACTTACATACTACTTAAAACCTATTACTTAGCCTACCTAATTAATTAACTAATTAAAAAACACTATGACATGTCATCATGATAAAAAACTTACTACTTAACCACATACATATCACCTACTACCTAGCCCTATTTCTACCAATTATTGCCATGGGTCCTATGACATTTTCACAAACCCTCTACACATTTAATGGTTATTTCATTCAAAAAAATTAAAGGAAAAAAATAAACAACTAAATCCAGCAATTTCATTAGCCAACATTTTTTTTCACATTTAATTTCATGTGCATTTGCAACTAAGATTTATATTCGCAAATCAAGTTGAAAAGATGCCACATAGTATCCGATGATGGCTTATGAACCACCTTCACGATCACAAAAACAATTACATTTTCATCTATTTTGGGATGTCATTAAAAATGGATGATATAAATGTATTTGTCATCTTATTTTCATCCAAATCAACATTAGTTGCAAGTATAAGTTGCATATGCAACTACAAACCATTTTGTAAACATTAATGTGACTACAAGTTGTTCTTACCAAGTGTCATGGAGGACAGTCGTAAAAATTGTTGATTTGGACACAAGTCACAAATGCATGGGTTGGAATGGACAAAATTCCTTGTCATGTGTTTTGATGTGTGTGATTGCAAAGACTTTGGAGTTGGAGCCAGATTGGTGGAGATTGGGGATAAGAAGTGGAACGTTTATGAATTAAGCATCAATTTTCCTAACTTTGTAATGAAGGAGAAAACTTGAGGTCATAGAGGTGTTGTTTTGAGTGTTTTTTTTTTTTTTGGGCTTTTACACATTGAAGGGAAGAATACCTTGGTGTGAAAAGAATTTGTTCATGCATCAATCTTTTTAGTTTCCGCTACATAGAAGATGCCATGCAAGGTAGATGGATTTAGATAGATTTAAAGACATTGATGGAGATGATGACAAGCTCTAGGGGATCAAGAAAGGGCTGATCTATTTGTGACAAGCATTGTTTAAGTCTTATTCATCCCATTGTGTTGGCAATGGTGTTTCTAATGTGAAGTAACAGGGGATCGAATACCTAGTTTATGGGAACTTTGGGCATAATCTTTGGGTCACTTGGGAAATTCTGGGGTGCCAATTTCAGATCAGTTTTCAGGGTTCCAATTGTCTAAAACTTGTGCTTGTTAGTGTCCTCTTGGTTGTGGTTACATGGGAGGCAAAATACTCTTGTTGCTTGGGATGTAAGGGAGAGAGGAAAGGGGATTGTCTGTGGATGATTCATACTGTCGAGTGTTGATTGCCACATCAAAAAATCATGATACCCAATTGAGAGGAGATCCATAAGGATCTTATCCATCAGATGTCTTTTATGTCAAAGTCTACAATTTGCCTACATAGATTGTAAAGTGATTATTTTACACTGAACAGCTCCAGCACTGTAACTTCTACATTACATTTGTAGGCATATGTGCTCATGGCAGACTTTACTCGTTGCAATGAGTGATGATGCTATGCCCCTCTTTTTTGGTTACAAAACCACCTTGGTGCACCCTTTCTCATTGAGGATGGAAGGAGGGGGGAGAAGGGTGAGAGTACACAAGGAGGGTAAAACCCTTCTTGGGCCCATTGAATTTGACACTCCTGACCCTTTGGCCAAATAACTTCATTATTTAGTGTATCATCGAAAGTCAAAAGGTAAGTTAATGTTATTTTTATTGCTGGACAAAACTCAATTAACTAATAATCAAGCACCTTGCTACCCAACTAGCAGAGGTACTACTGGCTGCTGCTTCAAGCATTCAATGAAGTTTACTCAAGTTGCAAGAAACATTTCAATTATCAATGAAATCCAACATTGTCAAATAATGAGTGTGATCCAGTGATTAGAAGTTTTATACTTTTCTCTCTAATTTTTCATTGATGGTGTAACTTTTTAATCAATATTTCATCCTTTGTGCACATTGTTTTTCCAATTTTTCCTCCATTATGCAAGCTTCCAAACATGTTATAATCTTTTGCCCAAAGTAATGCTTAGGAAGTTAATGTTGCCCGGACCATACCCAAGCAACACTAGCTGACCTTCCCTGGGGGAACAACACTAGTGCTCCCCAACTAAACTTTCACTACTAGGGAAGGTAATGTTGCCTCCCAGGGAGCAATAGCACTAGTTGTGCTTCCCCAGGAAGATAATGCTATCTGTGAAAGGTGGTTGCCTTCATCAGGGAAGAATGCATCTAATGTTCCTTAACCAAAGTTCCCCTTGGGATTGTAATACTGCCCCCAAAAAATGATTTCCTTCCAAATGGTGCATGCAGATAAGAATAGAGTTTATCCCCCACCCAAAAACTCCATTATTCTCTGGATCAGAAGATGCTGGCATTGCCTCATTTTGCATGTCAATTGCTGGAACTACTGAGCTGCAATTTGCTCCAACTTCAGCTCATGTTGCATTTCCTCGTAATCAGATAGCAGTACTAAGAGATAGTCATGTTGCTCACCTTGACTAACTTGTCAACCCTGGCAATGATGAATCAAAGTACAAGAGGAGAATGGCTGTTGCACGTGACAACAAAGCATACATCCTGAATCTGTCAATCTACACAAGTTCGGCATGATTCTGTTGTATATGTGAAACTCTAGCCCAAAATAAAACCAAGCAAGATTCTCATAAACTAGTGTTCATGTTTGCTGTAATGGGAGCATATGTCAGGTTCTATTCTAGTGTATTGACATTGCACACAAAGCAAATGAATTCACAGGGCTAGGTCTCATGTGTGATATCATGATTCTGTGGACACTATCTGACTTACCATTGAGATTTTGATAGGCAGTAATCCAACTGCCTTCACTTTGATGCTGCAGCTAAAGAAGTCACCCCAGGTTTGGGTGACTTGAATGATGGGCCTGTTGCCCCTCCTGATTTTCGTGTGGCTCGATTCCATTTGATGGCAACAACCAATGCGTCCCCCTGAGGACCCAGACCCCTCCGACCCACAAGCTTCACCCCTAACTTATGGCACAAGTAGGCAAACCTTGCCTTATCTCCCCTCACTTCCCTCAAATCATATGCCTGTTGACGTGTGACAGTTGTATACATGTACAGCTGTTGGTCAGGTTTCAGGCTGCTCTCACCCACCATTTTCTTGGTTGTCTCACCGTACTGGAGCTTCACTAATGCTATTGACTGGGGATCATTACTCTGATGGTCAAATATAATCGAGAAGCTTCCAAACTCAAGGTCTGGCTCCTTGAAGAGTTCTGCCAGTGTGGCTGAGTATGCAACCATGTCTTTCGGGACAATCCCTCGTTCCCCTTTCAGTGCTGCTAGTCTGGCAGCAGCTGCTGCTGCTATGTTGCCAGCCTCCCGTAGACCACTCATATAAGCTCCATGCATGGTGGCCGGGTACCGGCGAATTGTTGCCTCTCCAGCAAAGAAGAGGCGACCATCTCCCACACTCTCAGCCAGGATATCATAGTCATCTCCTGATGCACCAACAGCTACATTTGAATAGGATCCATAGCATAGGTAATCACTGCCCCATCGTGTACATACTGTCTGAACTGGATTTGGCACAGAAATTCCCCGTGGCTCATAAATCCCTGCACCCAGTGCACTATGTCAGGGCAACTAAGCTACATGTCTCTCTTCCCATACAGCATCAAGAGTAGTCCTAAATTTCCTATGTCCCATATATGGTCTTATACAAATAGTAAAAAAGCAAGTTATTATAAGTAAAGCACCTTTCAGAACATTCATCACACGGGTGACAGCTTGCAGGGGCGGGGTTTGCTCAAACTCAATTGCTGCCTCTCCTGCCACCAAGGCAAGCAGAAGTGGGCCACCAGAGACAGTTGCATAGCTGTAGAACAGGAAAAACTCGCCCCGCTTGCTGGGGTTCTCAGCCAGATGCCCAAACATGTCCAGCTCAGAGTCCCAAAACACTTTTGGGAACAACATAACCACCTTATTCAACAAACCAAAGCCCAGCCTTTTGATTGCATCCTGTTTACGCTGGCTCAGGTCTGGTTCAAACTTCACCATCCCTCTCTGCAGTACACCTAATGGCACTGTGCAAAGCGCCATGTCAGCTTCAAAGACCTCATTGCCCACTAACACCTTCACACCCTCACTCCCATACTTGATGGTGTGAGCAGTCTTCCCATAGAAAATGGGTAAATCTGCAGCCAAGGCTGAAATGAGTTGAATGTTCCCACCAGGTAGAAAGCAATGATCCCCACCCATCTCATATGGATCATCTTGATCCCAAAATGCAAGTGAGAGCTTGGTGAGCAGCCCTGCATTCGCATACTCCAGATTGGCCAAGTGCCAATCATACAACTGCCTCTCTGCTAATTTCCCTCCAACACCCTCTATCCCTCTCAAGGTCTCGAGTGTTGCACCCAATGAGATACTGTCGGCCACCTGTTCCATATCCTCTCGCCATTTGCTTGCACTGTCAAGTAACTTATTGAATTGCAATTCTACTTTGGCATCTACATCCTCCTTCACGAGCATGCCATTGGGTTGATGGATTGGACACTTCTCCCGAATCTTATGGAGGGGTAAACCCAACTGCCTTGCAAGCACCCCAAGAGGATTCCCTTGAACCCCTGTCACAACACTCCCACCAAGATCTGCTGCTGCAATCAAGTTGTCACCCTCCATACGTTTCGTGTACACTCTGCCACCCGGTCGCTGCCGACCTTCTATTACTGTCACTTTGTGGCCAAAGGCTAAGAGCTGTCGTGCAGCTCCAAGGCCAGCTAGGCCTGCACCAATGATTATCACCGATCCCTTGTTCGACTCCACTGGTCTTGCAGCTTTTATGGCTGGAGCAACACCAAAATTGATGTAACCATGCCTGACAAGAAATTTGTAGGCAGTGGACACAAGGCTCTTGTGCTGCATTCGGATGGACTCCATCACCATATCCTGTTTCAAATAGATGTTGACGTTCTCCCTCCACTTGGCCAGGATGTGATTTCTCACCATAATGTAATTTTCCTGTTCAATGCTGCCTACTGTTTGGACAACACCTGCTTCAATTTCTTCCTCAGTTAAAGCCTCTCTTGGGAAGCCGATTGATGCAGCAATTGTTGCCTCTATGTTGTACTCTTTCTCACTATTCCCCAACTTTTTCTTGTGCACCTGAGACTTTGATAGGCTTGTTCCAAGTTGCTCCTCTATTAATGCATCTGCCATTGTTTCATCATAGCTTGATACCCGCACCTGCTGCCTCAGTGTCCGTGTCCCCTTCCCTCCTGTACCTTTCCCTTTTTTTGATGTCACCCCCTGCTTTACCATAGCTATACTTTCTTGCTGCTTCTGTCTCTTCTTTGCTAAACCCTTAGTGGTGTCTTGTTGGCTGGATGGTGTTGCTCGGGTTTCTCCAAATGGATTTGAAGGTACAGGTTCAGTGTCCTGCCGTTTTTCTTCTTTCACCTTCACTTGCATGCTCATCACATTTGGCTTCTGATCAAAAACTTTTCTCTTTTTTGTTGTTCGCTCACTGATATCTTCGTAACTTTCTTGTTTCTGAGAAGCACCAGCAAGATTTCTTGCAGGTTGGTCAACAGAGACTAGACTCTTACCAGCAGCTTGAGACATATTATTTGTTGATATGCTTTCCATCTTCACAATTAAAGTTCCTTGTGCTATGCTTGGGTTTCCAAGATCTGACAACTTCTTTTCAGCTCCAAGTTCCACCTCACTGGAAACTTGGAGATCCTTAGCTTGCCCAATCAACCCTGATGTCCCCACCACAGTTTCCAGATTTTGTGATTTGCCTTCCACCATGCTTACTGGGCCTATCTGCTCCTTATCCAGATGTGTGAATTCCATATTCCCCCACTTCTTTGCAGGACTTCCACAATAGTCTTCACCCTCTTGTTGATTGAAGCTGCATCGAAGACCTTCCCAAACCTTCACATCAGGTTGCACAGAAGAAGACTCATCTGCATCCTTTTGTTGGTCAGAACCATACCCAAATGTCCGTTGCTTTTCAGCTTCCAAGACTTGGGTAATCTCCTGACTCGGACCCTTTGGAATCTCTTCACACTCTTGCACCACAAAAGGCACATTCGCAAGATCATCTGCAGGTTGCATGAGAACACCAACATCCCTAACCTCAGTGATGGTTTCTAGTGGACCACAATCAGCACTGAATTGTTGTTGTTCAGGTTCCAAAACATGTGTATCCTGAACCATAACATCCTCAATAATCTCTTCTCCCTCTTCCAGAAAAGGTGCATCAGCAAGACTTTCAGTGGTGGTGGCTTGCCCAAGAACATCATCCATTACATCTAACATGGTTTCCTGCAAGCTGCAATCTTCAATAAGATTTTCTCCACCTTCCAAGACTTGGGTCTCCTGACCACCAGAATCCTCCACAAAAACAATCTCCTCACCCTCTTCCAGAAAAGGCGCATCTGCGAGACTTTCAACAAGTTGCCCAGGAACATCATCCTTCACCTCCAATATGATTTCCTGTGGGCTGTTAGCCAGACCCATTTGTTGTTGAGCTTCTAAGAGGTCTGTTGTCTCACCTAAATTCTGTGTGATCCTGTCACCCTCACCGGGTACAAGGGAATGTGCATCAGCAGCAAGATTTTCAGCAGGTTCTTGTGCAAGAAGATTGTCCTTAACCTCCACCTCAATAGGCACCTCTTGCAGCCTGGAGGCTGCACTTGATTTTTGTTGTTTGGCCTCCAAGACTTGTGTCACCTGAACTAAACCCTCCATAATCTCAATGCCCTCTTCCACAATTGGTGCATTCGCAAGCTTGCCCACATCTGGCACATGAACATATTCCTTCACATCTGAGATGATGCCATCCTGCAGGTGGCTGCACCCTGCAATCAATTCCCGTTCACCTCTGAAGGGTTCTGCATCTGTGCCTACAACCTCTGTAATAATCTCTTTGCCCTCCTCTTCCAGGAGCCTCACAACATCCACAGCTTGCATAGCAACATTGTTATCCTTGACATCAGAAATGGTGGTTCTTTCTTGTGGGCTGCTGCACACCAGACTTGATTGTTGTTGATCAACTACTTCTTCTTTTTGAACCCGTGTCTCCAAACCAAAAACCTCCACAATCTCTTCACCCTCTTCCAGAAAACTTGGCAAATGTGCAAGATGATTGTCTACATGTTGTGCAGGAACCTTCTTACTAATATCATCTGATGAGATGGGTTTCTTCAGGTTGTGCTTGGACCCGCTCAATGGATGTTCAGCTTCTTCTTCTTCTTCCAAGAGTTGTTGTGCCTTGTGATTTGCAGCTACTAAACCCTGTCTAATCTCTTCACCTTTTTCTTCCACCTTACACACATCTGCTGCACCTTTGTTCTCCTCCTCCTCTGCTGGAACCACTTCGTCTTTCTTATGGTCCGTCTTCTTCTTCTTCACGCCTGCTCCATCTGCTGCTGCTTCCATGCCATCACTCAAAAGCTCCAAAAACAATTCTTCTTCTTCTTCTTCTTCTTGTATGTTCAGGTGTGCTTCTTCTTCTTCAGTGATGCTCATGAACACGTCCTCTACTGTGATCTCTGCAACTGCTGCTTCTTCTTCCATCGTTTCTTTCTCCTCACCTAATCATCATCCTTCTGTACCACGATCGTTATCATCATCAGCAGCAGAAGCAGAAGCAGAAGCAAAGAGTTGCAAAACACTCAAGTCTTATTGTTGTTGCCGCAGCATTTCTCCATTTCTACCACTGTTGTTACACTCCTTCTTCAGCATCTCCATTGCTTGCTCCCTGGCAGGCTCATCAGCCAAGAACTTCCCGACCGACGACAAGAACAATAGAACCATCTACTGTTCAGCACTGTTCCTTCTTCTTCTTGCCTTCTCTCTCCTCCGTCCACTGATTTTCCTCTTTGCAACAACTGCTACAACGACTACTAGGCTACAAAAGCAAGCTTCCCAAACCTGCTGCTGCTGCTCCTGCCGCTGCAAAGCTTCAGAGTTGGAGAAGCAAACAAGAAAGGAAGCAGAAGAAGAAGAATCGTAGAAGTGAGTGATCCATGGCGGCGGTGAACTCTCGAGGAGAAGAACAAGAACAAGAACAAGAATCAGCAGACATAATAGGAAGCGTTTTGTATTTTTCAAGGATCCCTCTCCATGTCTAGGGTTTGTGTTGTTTGTTGCATCGCTGCTGCTGCTTCTGCATAGAGTCTTTCTTCTTGTGTGTATTTCCCCGTCCTCCCTACTAAATCCTCCTGTAGTGTTTTGTGTCTTTCAAGGATCCTTTCCATGTCTAGGGTTTGTGTTGTTTATTTGTTCCATTCCTGCGCTGCTTCTGCATAGAGGAGTCTTTCTTCTTCTTCTTGGACACTTGTAGCTTGAGTTCATGTAGGAGGTCCAAAGGGAGGGAGGGATTTCAGATCTTTGTTTGCAAAAAAGCTTGTAAAGCCTGTGCATTATCTTCTTCTTCTTCTTCTTCTTCTTTTGATACTTTTGGGGATGATGCCAGGCATGCGAAAGTGTGGTTTTACTTGAAAGTTGTCTTTCTGTACATTCTGAGAAGAATTTGATCGGACGTGATGGGGATGATGATGATACTTAGGCCAGGATCCGCCTTCTTCATCTGATCATCCTGGAACCACACTCCAGCAATCTACAAGAGGTACGAACTTTGAAACCCTGATCCGTGGAAAGGGTTTAGGGTATAGTGCAACATAAAGACGGAAGATACCTATGAAGGACTTCTTCGGTTTCAGATTTATTGTTGTTATGAGAGAGGATGGATTGGAGGAGTTGCTCATGAGATTTAGGCTGCATCCATAAAGCTGACGAAGGTGAAGGAACATTTGGAGCTTGCATGTGTACAGGGGATGTTTACTTCTCTGAGAAGATCCCGCAAGTTGGGAGTTTTACTGTTGATTCTTAGCTTCTCAGGAATAGCACTTACTGTTCTATTTCATGGTTATAGTTCATATCAAAGGAGTTGAGAGTAGAACATGACTCTGAGGCAGTCTCAGTATTAACTTTATTGTTTGGATGAATCTAGTTTCAGAATGTAATATAGTGAAATCAGTGACCATAGTGTGGAGCCTATTCACAATTGTACACTATTGTGTAATGGTTCTTCACAGCAAAGATTCAGTGCCACCAAACAACACATTCTTGTTGGAAGTATGGAGAGGAGGGATTTTACTGATCCTGGAGATTATGTTTGTGGAGGGCCAGAAGGACAGCAGTTGTGCAGTATAATAAAGGCATTGGAGACACAGCCACATGAGCTGAAATCTGCCATGGCTGGCCTGAAGGACATTTCTGACACAACAGGCCATCCTCAAAGTGAATCTCTTTCCTATTCCACTCTACCTCTTTTTGTAGTTTCCCCTTTTTTAATAGAGGAAGCACTTTGTTACTTTGTCTGGCTGATAAGCAGAAGGTGGAGGCTTTAAGCAAAGGCAACTAGTAAATGATTCATGGTTTTTGTTGCATGCCATTGAACTGATGTCTGGTGCACACCAGAGATGCCACATCCCACAGGTACCAAACAACATCTTCTTTAAATTCCGGCTGTGAGCATGTGATATTTGTCTGGCCTTTTCTTATCATGCTGTCACCTCAACTGGTTGAAGAACCAACATGGCCAACATGAAATTTTTATGGGGATGATCATCTCTCATCGTGTAATTACCATCAAAGGCTTACAACCTCAAAAAACATAATTGACGTACTACTGAATGATACTTGATAATAGATGCATGAAGTGCAGCAAGATCATGAATTCCAAGTTCATGAAAAAGCTATTAGTAATGGTTGTTTTACCCATAATTAAAATGGGCTTCATTAAGTCCATCATCAGTTTGTGAATTACAAATTGATTATCAACCTCTTCACTCTCTGATTAATTATTGAGTTCATTAAGCCCTTGACCAAACCTCACCATTCGCGCTCAATCAATCAATTACATCCTCATCCACCAAATTGAGATAAATCAACCACTTAGGCTCTAAGTTGCTCTGCACTACCAGTGAAAATGGACTGATGAGAAAAAAAAAGAAGATTCTATAATAATTAAGTTCCATTCGAATGAATTTGCATAATGTAACTTGAAATTTAAATTGAATAGAACTCAATTGAATTGGAATTGAATTCAAATTCCTAAATTGAATGAACCACAATGTGGCATATCTTATTTGTTTTGTAATCAATTTTAAAGCTCATATTCTATATTATATTATATGATCATTATTGGAAATCCTTTGCAATAACAAATGCAAGTCAATGCTTATTGTGCATCAATATTGGTAGAAAGGTATATGCTAACATAAATTAAATATGCATATATAAGTGCATGTAAAAATATGTTTGTGTAAGGATACATCTTTACATATGTATATGTGCGTCGATGTGTATGCATAAAACAAGAAAGAATAGATGAAAGGAAAATGGAGCTATTGTTGGTGGTAGGTACCTCCTCATTGGTTGCCTCCTACAAACTTTTCCTCCTTTTCCTTCACAAACAAAACATCCCCCCTCCCACACCCTAGATACACAAGCCACATTAAAGTTCAAACCCCTAAGAAGTGACTAACAAAAAAAAACATTCAAACACCAAAAATCACCTATAAAGCTTCTTTAGAAGCATACTAAGCTTGACATCTGATCACAACTTTGCCCTCACTACAACACCTTTTGAAAGAGTTGAATCCTAACATTATTGACCTTATTAAGGTCCCCGACCTTGCTAGCAAGAAATGAAGAAATGGAGGATCATTATGTTTTTTTTATGGGAGGAAGATGCACAAAGACAAGAACATACATGAAGACATCAAATTCAAAGGACAATGTCTTTGGCAAATTTGATGGCCTCCAACTTTTCTCTAGAATGTTCATTTGAGAATTTAGGATTTGATACAACAATTGTTGCACATGATAGTGAGCTGAATGGTTTAAAGACTTGACAAAACATTGGTTCAAAGACACAACAAGTTGATAATATGGAGACTCAACAAGTTGCAAAAGATGATTATGAATTCAAAAAGATCAACTTATGAGTTCAACTTTGATTCGAGGATATAGAACTTTGTCACAAACAACACCATCAATGTTGATATGTTCAAGTATGTGCAAGAACTCCAATCTTGTTTGCCTTTGGTTACATTGATGAAATTATGAATGAGAAGTATGCACCTACCAACTTTTGTAGAGAGCTCCCAGGACTAGTATTAGAAATGATATTTGTAAGCTTATTTTTATTACATGTGTGAGATCATGTGTGCAATGTGTGTAGTTTTGTAGAAAGACTAGTGCTGCTGGAAGGCGCTGATCATCGTGTTCAACATCGACGTCGTCCAACTGCTGCTCGTTGAACGAACCCTAAAAGCCCTAAACCCCCAACCCAACCCGCGAGAGAGCGGCCTGTCCTGTTTATGGTTTGTGTCGCTGCTGCTGCTGCTTGTTTCCCGCGAGAGGCCGGCCTTGCTCGTCGTACAGTATGAGACCCGAGAATGCAAGAGGTGCACAGCGGTTGCCTCGTAGAATCGTGCGCTGCCACACATGAGCAGGCCCGGCGGCAGGAGGAGCTGCTCCAGCAGTAGCAGCTGCTGGGGGAGGCGGAGCTGCAACTGCTGCTATGGCTGTTGCTGATCCGGCTCTGTTGCTGCCATTCGAGTCAACTTTAACTGCGGAGGACTCTTCTTCATGTGCTAACTGCTCATGATCCAGGCGCGTGGATTTGATATTGTCATCACGTACCCGATGCTGCTGCAGCTCCACTACATCCACATGCTTGCAATCCATGTTTCGCGGGAACGACGATTTCCTTAAGGAGTTCATCTTGGTCAGGCTCGCATTTAGAGTAGTAGTGCAGCTGCTCACTAGTACTGCAGCACTTGATCCGTTGTTGGTGGTGGTGGTTGTGTTGTTGCTGTTGCCGTAGTGTTTTTGCAGCTCTGGAGTACTAACTGGATGATCCGGTGCTTTGATCTCGTGATTCAAATCAGTGCATGAATCCGACTCGGTTCCAGAGAGACACTTACTACTACCGTGAGCTGCACACAACGCGAGCACTATTGATACAACTACTGCACCTATAAGAAGAAGAAACATCCCTGTGACTACAACTACTGCGCCCATCTGCATTGACGTGCCACCTGTGCAATGCAATGATCCGATATGGATTCCAGCAGCTGATCCTGTTGTTGTTGCAGCTCCTGCAGCTAGCAGTGCCCACCTCATCATGCAGATCACCAATAAAATATCCGCGCTCTCAAATTCCGCGTACTCTTGTTCTCCTCGAGACCGCGACACAAAAAAAACCCCCACAGTCTAGCCGAGAAGAAAATCTTGACTAGGACAAAAAGCTTGCACCAAACCAAGCCCACTACTCATGCAAGAGATTCACAAGCCCTAAATAAGTAGAAGAGCTTCAACGTGTTCGTTCGTTCTTGAGACCATCACTTATATGCAGATGCCCACCACGCACAAAAGACCCACCACAACAAAAGCGAGCTTGAAAATATGCAGTAACAGAAGCATTCGAAATCCTGAACAGGAAAACCGAGATGGCAATCGACGACAACAACAGGAACCCAGCAACCAAAGCAACAAAAAACACTCAAGTCCGACAACTCTTATCGACACGCAGCAGCTCACTCTTTTTATTTACAAGAATGGTCTCTCAAGCTTGAAGCTTTTCTGCAAATTTCACAATAAAATGGTTTGCAAAAATCTCTCAAACTTGCTTCAAGTTTCACAAGATTTGCAACTACAAATCCCCAACAAAAACGACAACAACTAACTAGCCAACCAACCAACCGCTGAAGAACCCATGATCTGTTGAGCTTTCAAAGTGTAGAAGTAAGAAGAAGGCTTGGTTGCTTTTCTTCACAGGGCCCTCACTATGTTCTCTGGTTAGTGAACTTGAGCTAACACCCTTGTTCCCCTGTGCTCAAACAGAGTGAGGAGCTATGAACTAAAGCCTTTCCTTGGCCCTCACAATGTTCTTGAGCTGGAGAACTCGAGCTAACACCCTTGTTCCCCTGCTCTCAAACAGAGTGTGAGGGCCTTGGAAAGAAGAAGCCTTCCCTAGTGTAAAGCAATTACTTTCTTTCCAGGTTTTCCAAATTTCATGCCTCCTCTTCCTAGACTTTGATAGTGTAAAACAGTTTTGGAATTTCTCTCCAAGTTTTCTTTAGGGTTTTCCAAATTGTCCCAACTCCTCTTATCAGCATTGTTTAGTGTGCGTAACGCTTGTTTAAATAGGTATGTTTACAACAAGTCGAGTTTACAGATAACTAACTCTATAACTAACTCTAATGTCTCATATCTGAATGTGCCTGTGATCCACTTCTGAAGCTCATTCAGAGGCTCTCTCTCTCTCTCTCTCTCTCTCTCACACACACACACAAAGCAGAAGGGATTTTTTTTTGGGAGTTTCACACAAAGAAAAAGGGGGGATTTTTATTTTTATTTTGTGAAAGCTCCCAAACCAAGATGACAATCTACTAACTCCTGAATGTAATGTTCAAAATAGATTAATTATTCGATACACATGTGCTGAAGCTGCCCATGTACATACCAGCAGTATGTAGGAAAGAACTATGAAATAGTTAGTTTATGATCAGAAGTGTACTGCAAATATTTCTTGATCTATGGAAGTCAGTTGAATCATGTTAAAGCCGACCACTAAACTGACCATCCCATGCAGAGCAGAGAGTGAAAGAGGTAGGACCTCATTGAACCCATAATAGGGCTTTTGAACCTTATTATATTGAAACTTTGGAAGAATGGAAGAAGAAACAAAGGTGATTCTCAGTTTTGGCAAAGCCTTAAAGGATGGCAGGATTGAGGAAATCCTGCCTTGTCTCAGAGTCTAGCTTCTGATCTCCATTGTGTGAGACTTGGGATCTGAGCTTGGGTAATTCAGCATTGGATACTGTGTAGTGTACATTTGCTTGCCTTGCCAGGCTTTCCCACCTCAACTTCAAATAGCTCAAAAGATGGTTTCAATTGAAACATCATCAACAAGACCAATACTTACCACCTCGGGAGTTGGGAATGAACAATTTGTCACTTCTTTTTAGCTCTTGCATTTGATATATGTTATTTGAAGGCTTGATCAATAGTTTTCAGTTCAAAACCCCTAATGAGTTTTCTCCAAAGCCTATTTACAGAGCCATGTTGCCAGGCAATGCACTAATGACACGTTAGTTGTGTTGTTTGTTTCTAAGTAGTAATGTTTTTTGTCTTCTTGCTTCATATGTGCATTTGATCGCATATTATTACCAAAACTTCAAACACCAAATTCAAATATCTTAACACAAAACTCACACTAAACATTTCTTGTATTGCCACTTGTACAGGGAGGGTTCTAATTGAAATATGAACACAATCTTACCACATGGTGATAATATATCCATGGCTCTAACATTGCTTGCCTTGTCAAAATGCCACATGTAATGCTTTGATGTTATTGAGCTTCACCTTCACCAAGTTGCAATAGTTGTGTATGTGAAATTAGTGAAGGCTAATTCACTAGACATGGTTTCCTTTGCTTTCAGGGCCAACCAAAATAAACGATACCAATTTCTGAGTTTAACACCCTCTTTGCTTAATAACAAATTCAGTTGGTTTTCTGTCTGCATAGTCTATGAGTCTAGGTGACAAATTGATGTCTCCTATTATTGCAAAGCTAAAAGTTTGATGTCAAGGGTCTTCTCTCTTTCAAGTGGATCTCCTTCAATAAATAAGTACCCCTAGTTTATAATGAGGGTATTAGCCCAGGCCAAAAATGGTGATGAAGAGTTTTCCAAATAGAAATTTCATGTAGCCGATGGGAAGCCTCAGCATGCACTCAAAGTTTGTGTGTGTGTGGTGGTGGGGGGGGGGTTTCATTTTTCCTTTGTTCCCAACATGTTCCCTGCAAGTTCCCTGAGAGTTCCCATTACGTTCTCAGTGTGTTCCCCAAGGGTCCTCCCAATAGCACCTCGCTTTAATCCCATATGTGTTGCCCAAAGTCCTCCCCTTCTCACCTGGTGGGCCAGAGGGGGAGGCACTCCAAATTCTTTGCCATGGGACAATCAAATTGGTTTATTGCCAAAATTAAATTAAATTAAAAAATTGGACTTGTGAGGCACCCCCAACTAATTAATATGAAACAGAATAAGTACCCCAGAAAGTATGGAGCCCAAAAATTCTGGCCCTGCCATTAGCCCAAGCCAACAATGGTGACTAACAGTTTTAAAAATAAAAATTTCATGCAGCCAATGGGAAGGCTCAGCATGCACTCATGTACGATTCAGTTTTTTTCTTTGTGAAAGGGTGGGGGAACCAAGGATTTTTTTGTTTTTTTACCTTGTTCCCAAGGCGTTCTCAGATGCCCCAAGATGTTCCCAATAGCACCTGGGTTTTATCCCATATGGTTTGCCCAAAGTTCAACTCCTTTGTATATGATCTACAAAGGTGAAATCCAGGGGTGCACATTTGTTTCTATTTTGCAATAGGGGGTCCAAAGAGGTGCTTCTATTGGGGGCATACCCCAATGTTTCCCAAAAGAGTGGGAGGATTTTTTTTCATTTTCTCGCATTCCTAATGTGTTCTCATCAAGTTCTCGATGAGAATAAATATTTTCTACAAATGAATTTCAAAGCATTTGCCTGCCTTTTTTACCTACTTCTAGGATTTTAATTTCTAGCCTTTTAAAGCTAGTTTTAAATTAGTAACTATTTTTTTTACATAAGTGGGATAGAATACACTTCTTAAAGGTCCAAACTACTTCTAGTAGGTGTTGTAAACCCAAGTGAATGTGGACTTCTTGTGTTCTTAAGGAGTAGGTATCACCCCCAAAAAAGGCGTCCCCTAACGCAGTTTTGTGCTTTGTGCCTTTGTCACTTGCACTTTTTATTAACCCTGAACCCACCAGTGCACCACCGTCTATGGATGAGCACTAAGAGGGATGAATCCAAGTTCATCAGGCCTCAGGACCAAAAACATTTGGCCCCAGGAGCCCTTTTCTTTTCTTCCTACCAGGAGCCAGGTTTCTTGCACCCACCTCCGCCCTCCGACTACCCCCCTTCCCCATCCTGCCTACCTCCCTTGTGGTACCCACCTCCCCATCCCAGCCCTAAACCACATTCGGGCAGGTTTTTTCTTGTTTCATTTATTTGTGCGAGATTTTGCCATCATTGCATCTTGTGTAGTAGTGTAAGAGGAGGAGGAAGGTGCGCAAGTGTAGCAAGTATAGTAAGAAGGGGAGAGCGTTATTGCATTGTCATTGAGCTTGCAGCAACAACAATCACCTCCATCGTTGTGGGCAAATTTATTTTTTGTTTATTTGTGTGAGGTTTTGCCATTGTCGCATTTCGTGTAGCAACAACAATGTAATAGCAAGAAGAAGAGGAGGGGGAAGGGGAGGATGTTGCATGCAACAACACTACCATTGTGCCTATACTAGCAACAACCGCCTCCATCTTTTTGGGTGTCAAATTTTTTTTGTTTGTGCGTGAGGTTCTTCCATTGTTGCGTCTCGTGTAACAACAAAACATAGTAATAAAAGGAGGAGGAAGAAGGTGTGCAAGTGGAGCAACAACAATAGGAGGAAGGGGAAGGCACTATCATGTGCAACAAGATCGCCATCACACTTGCAATAGCAAGAACCACCTCCATCACTTTGCAAGGGGGATTTGTTTTGTGCGAGGTTCTACCATCACCATATATCTTGTAACAACAACAATGTAATAAAAGGAGGAAGAGGGTGTGCAGGTGTAGAAACTAGTAAGAAGAAGAGGGGGAAAGCACTATTGTGCACAACAACACTACCATTACACTTGTAGCAAAAACATATGCCTCCATTACTTGGGGGGGGGCAATTTTTTTTTCTCCATGATTCCATCACAATACTTGTAATAACATTTTTTATTCTTCACACTACCTCCATCATTATGCAATATCATGGGCTTGGTTGGTTTTTTTCCTTTGCAACATAGTCACGCTTACTAACAACAATAGTAGCAACATAATAGGGTCGTTTGTTCTCCACACTACCTCCATTGTCACATAACAACTACGCCTCCATCACCTTTTTTTTCCTCCATGCCATAACCATGTTTGCAATAACATAAAAGCAACAATAGTGTAGTAGCACCCATGGCCTCCATAACACAACAACTCCAAAGCCTCCATCATCGCACAATAATAGTTCTACTATCCAGCAACAACTCCATCACCTTCATTGCAAAAGCTAAAACAATTCCAATGCCTCCATCATTACACAATAACAACTCTACAGCACAACAATAGCTCCACCACCTTCATCATGGTATAACAACTTTGCCACCCCTAATGCTTCCATTGCCATGTAGCAACCTCCACAATTCCACCATCACGATGCATATAGTTGTAACACAATAATAGGCTACAACTCATCATCTCCATCGCCACCATTGTTAGTACTTCCAATAGGCCATCATGTTTTACCATCATTGTGTTTACTTCTTGTTCATCCTACTTGTTGTGCATGCTTTTTGTTTTGCCATTGTCCTTGTGTTTGGATCCATGGGAAGCTTTAAAACCTTCTAAATTTTCCCATTTTTTCTTTTGGTTGTAGGTTGGTGCTTACACTCTTTCAATCTACCTACCAACGAGCCATCACTGATTTGTGCATTCGCTTCATGCTTACAAAGTAAATTTTACATTTAGTTTCTTTCAACAAATTTTTCAAAAAGGTTTATTAGGAAGTGAGGAGAGAGAGAGGAGGAAGAAAAGGATGGAGCAAAAAAGGATGAGAAAAAAAAAAGAAATTTGAAGAGGTGGAAAAAGAAATTAAACAAAGAAGAAGAAAAATGGAAGATAATAAGGAGGACAAAATACTACAGAGGAAGATAATAAAGGGGAAAAAAAGGAAAGGACGTGGAGGAAAAAAGAAAGATGAAAAGAAGCAATGAAAATGAAAAAAACAGGAAAAAAAAACAAAAATGAAAAAAATGAAAAAAGGAAAGGATAAAGAGGAAAAAAAAAAGGAAACGAAATAAAAAAGAAGGGCACTTAGATCGCCCTTAGATGCACCTTGAGGGTCTCAAATGACAAAGTCACACTCCATGAATGTGAGGGTTCTTAATGACCCAATAGTGCTCATGTGACGAAACGAACAAAAGGCTACAACTTGTACAATGATCACATTGCAAAAAAATGGGATATGTAAAAGATTGTAGAAGACCTAGAAAAGGCTAAAAAACCTCCTTTGGTAAGGTTGCCTAAAAGCATTTGCTACGGATCCTCAAGATTCTAGCTTGGGGGTATGGTAGCATCAATTAAGATGCCTTGAACTCTCATTTAGAGAAGGATTAGGACCTTGGGCATATCGTTACTTCATCTAGGGCTGCCTATGCCAAGAAGGAAAAGGTGGCTTGGGATCCCACTTTGTGGGACTGGGAGTTTAGCCACAACTACATATGCAACAATTTTCCATGAAAATTTTCCACTTTCCACGTCCTACCAATCATTTATCCAAAAAAAATTCCACACAAATTCTTTTCCACAAATTTTCCACATGGTAGTTTTCCAACTTTTTTTCCACACTATCATTTATCACATTTATTTATTTTCCATGTTTCTAATTTTCCACATTATAATTTCCTATATTTTTATTTGTAGTTTTCCACATACTTTCCATGTTGTGGTTTTTCACATTTTTCCCACACTATTCCTTTCCACAATTTTTCCATATTATTGCCACATTTTTTTCACACATTTCCCATGTTATTCATCTCCACATTTTCCATATTCTAATCACATTATTGTTTCCCACACTTTTCCCATGTTATTCATTTCCACATTTGTTCCATATTTTGACCACCTTATTTTTTTCCAAAATGTTTCCACACTTTTGCCATGCTATTATTTCCACATGTTTTCAATATTTTTTTCTTAGGCTTTTCAATCTCTATCACAAAAGCTACTATCGATGACCCAAACCTTTCAACTGCATCATAGACCTCATGCCTCTTTACTAGGTTCAATTTTGAAATAGAACATATGGCACAAGTTTAAGCCCTTTGTGGCATGTGTTAAAGTATTATTGTTTTAAAGCTACTTCTTCACTAAAAAGATGGCCTAGCCCATGAATTGTGGATTATTTCACTGAACTAGAAAGACAATCAATCAATAGGTTTCCCCTAGATCTTTGAAAGTGCATTCACACATTCAAACAAACAATAGGGTGTATAGACCTATGTGTTTGATCACATATGAAAACCTAGGTAATATATGTAGCATAACAAAAGAAACTCCCAAACACTAACTTCTTATATTCCTTTTAAGAAATCCAAAAAATGAAGGAGGTAGGCATAGTGAAAGGATGTATTAATACATGAACTTACCTCACTTGGGTGGATGAACACAATTCGTTCAACCCATTGGAACCCACAATTGCAATTTAATTGAATACAAAAAAAGTCATTTGATTAAGCAAAGGTTGGAAGTACAACAATGTTTCATAAATAAACACAATATTTTATTGATGGGCATGTAAGAAAGTTTTTATATGTTACTCGTAAATCCTATAAAAGATAGGACAACAAAACTTGTACAACCTAAACCAAAGCCTAGCAAATCTTCATAGCTATAGAAATTCAATGAGTTGGCAAATGGTGTGAACAAAGGTATTTAGCTATTTATTCCATCAACAACAGGGTTATTGGACCCTTGAGCCAACAATAATGTCCATCACTAAAGACCCAAGTCCTATAGAAAAGATGAACATCATCATCCTCGCACTGACACTCATCGAATCTTTCAAGTTTAATTGTTAAAGCAAGATTTAATTTCAAGTAGTTGGCAAGAATGTGAAGGTTAGGTGACACACAATGATCCCACATTAACTGAACCACGCGAGTACACACCACCTTCTTGATTTTCTTTTCATGTGGTCATTGAGAAACATTCACATCAGTCGATGTTTGTTCAAGCTCTTCATCTTGTACAAACACAACCCGAAGGGGGCATCATCTACCATGGTTTGATCCTTGCCTATGTCAACAAAAAACAAAATAGTGGTTTAAAACAACAATCTTGAATTTGCATTCGAAAGAAGGATGATGGTTTTATCTAAGAATTTAAGGTAGGCACAATTGCAACGATGCAAATTATAACAACAGAACTATGAAAAAATCTCAATGCCCTAGTTTTGATAAATTCATTAAACCTTAGTTTCAACGGTGGATCCAAATAATATGTTAAAAAAATTACAATGGAAAACTTATTCACAAATAAATAATACAATCTACTATGTATCATTCAAGTAATTAATAAATGGTAATGAGTGATTAATGTGTACTAAAGAAGTAAATAGTACATAGTTTAGGAGGAAGGTTCTTAATTTTTTTGAATCAATTTGATCAAAGAAAAAATAAAGGATGCTATTTATTATTACCAATAATTATCATAAGGATTAATTACCTTTGAAAAATTAGAATGAAAAATTAAGATGATAGGTGAAATGGATGGGTTTGGCAATGATCAAATTTAAAGCATCCCACCAAAATATTCAATATAAAGGAAAGATGAATCCTCCAAATTCATTGGTCATGAAAATTACTGTCCTAACTTGATTAGGGGATGAAAACCTCTCTAGTACAAATATTTTCATCGTAAACATCATTGAAGGGTGCAATCATCATAAAATCCCATTGGTTCATAAAGGGAAAAAAGGCCTTTGATTGGAAGGAAAGATTTCCACAAGTTTTCATTGGCTAGGGGAAATCAATTCAAGGAAAGGTCAAGTGAACTCCTTGGAGCTTGAAACTCTCTTGTTTGTTGGGTGTGTGAAATGTTTTATGTGTTGTAAGATAAGTGTGTGAAATGGAGGAACTAGTTGAGTTTGTGTGAATGTGTGTTACTCATGAACACAATGATGTGTGCAAGTAAAAAGAACATGGA
The DNA here is from genome assembly GCA_963921925.1 of Sphagnum tenellum. Taxonomy (NCBI): domain Eukaryota; kingdom Viridiplantae; phylum Streptophyta; class Sphagnopsida; order Sphagnales; family Sphagnaceae; genus Sphagnum; species Sphagnum tenellum. The sequence goes on along the minus strand of OY998143.1, from coordinate 2,722,965 downwards.
AAAAAATTAGGTGTACAAAGTATGAGTTGAAACTTTATGGAATACTATCAATGGAAAAATCTTTGGAGTTTTACTAAAATATTTGTTCCTCCCAAATCCACCATTGAATTTGTGTTAAACTTCAATCAATTTTAGAGTAGAAAGTGCAAAATGTTCTCTCCAAGTTTCAGTATCATCCGAGGTTTTCTAAAAGAACTACACTTGTTAGAAATAATGGGGGTTCTAAGGTTGTTTTTCCCAACATTGTCAAAAAAAGCTTTCGGGTTTTGGAGCATATTTTCGGATTGCAGATACAAAAGCTAATAAAATTTTGTGCCAAGGTTGTGTTTGAGATTAACTTTCCAACAATGTTATGCATGCTAAATTTGAGATATGTTTGAAGACATTATGATAAAGTGAATAAAGGGGGGTCAAATTGCCAAAATGTGAATGGTAATGACACCAACACTACTTCTTCATACTTTGTCATGGTAAGAGTTGATTTTTCCAAACATGTTTTGATACTTTCTAAAGGGACACAATGCAATGGGTTCTTTCATATGATTAATTACACTCCATTGAACCACATTGTTATTCATTAAAACACAATTACGTAATAGTTCCATCTCAAATGAAGGTTGTGAATACTTGCATGTTTTTGAGTTGAAAGGTGTGCAAGAATCCCTCACATGGTCAATCTAAGATTGCAATTCGAACCCTAATTTGTGTTGGGGGAGTAAAAGTTTTGCCTCTCTTGTCACACTCATCATGTGTTCCCACTATAGCATGTGCTCCTCATTATATGGTTAAAGTTTCTAGCCTATAATGCTTGTGGTTGTCCATTGACGTTCCTTATTTTTTGCTTAAGTATGTTTGAATTATGGGGCTCATGGTTGTTCGTCTGCCTTCCTATTTTGGGTTCAAATAAGTCCTTGATGTGATGTTTTTAAGTTTTTTCTTGTGTTCATGTTTGCACAAGTAGGTTTTATACCATGGTGTTCTAGGTTTTTTGGTGTGTGTTTTCACAAGGCCAAGTTACAATGTTCATCATTATGATGACTTGATCAATTGCTTCCAAGGTGGAGCACTCCCGAATGTAGCCAAGTCTACCATTGAATACATAATGAAATTTTTAAAAATCCACATAATGATTTTTGGTTGCCTTTGGAGTGTGAAGATGAATTGTAAAGTTAAATCAAGTGCATCCATAACCTATGCACAAATCATGTAAATTTGTCACAAAACTAGCAAGATCTAAGGTCTGGAAGTAAAAGGGGTTTTCATATTGAAAAAAACTTCCTCACACACGCTGTGATGTTTGAGCATACATTGTCCACCCTATTACCAAACAATCACCTACTATATTCTACTCATCAATTACCCTATGGCCTAATACTCAATTATGCCAAATCACCTCATTTCCCCTCAACCATTGTTCACTAATGGTGCATGGTTTAGGTTTGCCATTCATCATGGGTTTCAAAAATCTATAGTCACAAAATTCCAAGTGTTTGTAAAAACTTAACGATTGTGGGTTGATGTTGCTTTCATGTTCGAGTGGTTTGATTGTCTAAAAGACACAATTGTGTAATGAGATGGTTGGATTGTGGGCTCAAGGAAATGGGCTCATATGTGAACAAAACCTTTCACACAAAGTTTACAAATTTGCAAGCTTAAATTTTCTTTACGTGCAAAGGTTTCACTTGCATCTCCTTCATCTTTGAGGTAGGAACTCTTCGATGCTTGCTCACATTCTCTTTCTTGTAAGCTCTTTTTATGTTGAATTCTTATTTCTTTGAACCATGCTCCCTACCCATGTTTTTGTTGTAGATCAAAAAGATTTTTATGAAAATGGTGGTGACCCATAAGCTTTTTTAGATGGCAACAATGGTCCTCAACAACAACATGGTGTAAGTGGTTGCAACTCTTTCTCTCTTACATCACTCAATTTCTCTTTCTTGCAAATTGTTTTTCAAGATTCACATTCTATTTCTTGCAAGTTGTTTTTGAAACTCTTACATTTTTTCTTGTAGATTTTCTCATTTTCTTGGTTGTTCACCCTCTTTTTCTTAGTCCCTCATGATCCCATCTTAGTAATCGCAAATGTTGACTATTTGTTGGTTCCTCACTCCTTGACTATTGGTCATTTACAATCTTGTTTCAATAGTCATCCAAGTTGATTTTTTCCTAGTTGTTCATGATTTTGTTTTGGTAATCAACCTAGTTTATTATCTCATGGTCATTCATGATCTTTCTTTTGGTTTCTCATAATCTTGTTTCAACTATCACTTATTCAACTCTTTCTTGGTTGTTCGTGATCTCTTTTTTGGTCGTTCATGGTCTTATTTCGGTAATTTAGTTGATTTTCACTTGTGACATAGTTCTATCTCTTTCATTGTCACTCATATTTTTCTTTTAATTGTTCACTCTCTCCCTCTTTCTTAGTAGTCACCTAGGTCAAAAATAATTTCTCAATTTCATCATTTGTTTTTTGTAAGCTTTTTTTTTGAAAACCCACATTTTCTTTTCTATAAGATCTATCTTTCCTAGTCATTCACATGGTCTCTCCTTGTTGAATTATATTATACATGCTAATAAAGTTGCCCTTTTTCAACTTGATCAATGTACTTGCCTATTGGTAAAGTGAATAACTAGATAATAAGGTTGAGTGGTGAAACTCTTTGGAATCTTGGGAGGAAATTTAATTCCTTGACCTCAGTAGGTAACAATATGGAAAATTATGGAGTTCATTATGCCACAAGGATCTAATAAGTCTTCAGACTTGATCTTCTCACTAAAAGACATAGTAGTGACATACTTTCAATTCGATTCAAACATACGCGTATTATACGATTTTTTGGGCTTTTTAAAAAATACTCGAAAATACTTGATACAAAGGCCAATTTTCAAGCCTTTGTATTTTTATAATGCTTTTTTAAAAATACTTGAAAATACTTCTTTTTTAGCACCTTCAAAAAATACTCGTATTTCGTATGTCACTACTATGCTAAAAGATAATCATCCTTGCACCCATAGACTTCTACCAAACTTGAAAAAATTGCCATGCCCGTCAACTACATATTTGTATAAAAAGGAAACCAATTAGAGGTACAAGTGATGGGAGCTAGGTCAATACCCTAGCCCTAACCAATCCTAGTGTTTTTGTTCAGTGGTGAATCTTTTCAACTTGGAAGGAAACAAAAGGGGTTGTAAATGATACAAGGAATTAAGGTTTATGGCTCTTCCAAGTTTGAAAACCAAAGGGCATCATGCTTGCCCATTGTGCATGGAACAACTAGATGCGTAATGGTCGACAACATTGGGAAAAATGATCTATGGTCATTACAGGTGAGAGTTGTCACCAGACCATCCATTTCATATGATTTTAAAGATGTATTTTGACAACATGGTGGAAGGAAGGCCATTTCATCATAGATGCATAACTTCCGATTTGAAGAATTTGTGGGTAACAATTGTTAACAATTCTCACACTCTAGGGATGAACATGTTGTCAACCTTGAACTCCCAATTGGAATATTGGAAGGAATTACCCATCCAACATTTGTTCAATCCCATGCACATCATGAAAAATGTTTGCCATTTTCTTATACTCCATTTGTGAGGAGTCAAAG